>CM053789.1:549842200-550374700 GCA_028749045.1 Cupressus sempervirens
CAAATAATAAATGATAGAATAGCAATTAGTTGAAACACCTCCATTAATTACCAACTTGGTTCAGTTAATGCATGTCTCATGAATGCTTCAATTTTGGAGATAAATGTTGCCTACACATGGTGTGAGCCCCTATCACCTTACTCAACTTTATGGACATTTGAACAGAACATTATATTGTGTATGGAACAAAGGCATTCCATTGTCTAAATTCAACTTTGAAAAACTGTTATAAATGACTAAAATGAAAAGAGAGATAGCAAGGGTAAGGGATCATATTATATTTTTTGTATAAAAAGAACTTAGAGATAGGGGCATAGAGAGGGTGATTAGATGGTGTGTGTGTGTGTGTGTCTCTCTCTCTCTCTCTCTCTCTCTCTCTCTCTATATATATATATATATATATATATATATATATAATGGATAATGGTGGGAGGGAGATGTTGACAGAGAGATAGGGGAAGGGATAAAGAGAGAGGGAGAGAGGTTAGGGGGAATACACACACACACACACACACACACATATATATATACATATACATATATATACACATGTATATATATATATATACATATATATACACATGTATGTATATATATACATATATATACATACATATATATATACATGTACACACACACACACACACACACACACACACACACACATATATACATGTATACATACATACATATATATATATATATATATATAAATATATATATATATATATATATATATATATATATATATATATATATATATATATATATATATATATATGTATGTATGTATACATGTATATATATATGTGTGTATATATACATATATATATGTATATACACACACACACACACACACATATATATATATATATATACATGTATACATACATATATATATATATATATATATATATATATATGTATATATACATATATATGTATATATATATGTATGTATACATATATATGTATATATACATATATATGTATATATATATATGTATGTATATATGTATATATATATGTATATATATATATATACATGTATGTATATATATATATACATACATACATATATATGTATATATACATATATATATATATATGTATATATACATATATATGTATGTATGTATATATATATATACATACATGTATATATATACACACACACACACACACACACACACACATATATATAGAGAGAGAGAGATGGGGGGGATCTAGGGGGCATAACTAGAGAGAGTACAAATAGATAGGGGAGTACAAAGATCCTCATATTTTATTTGTGAGAGGCCGGGGGGGGTAAGAGAGTAAAATGATAAGATGAGGGAGGGTGGAAAGAAAGAGATGGTTATTAGGGGGCATATTTAGACAAAGTATTTTAGGGATGTGCGTGTGTGTAAAATCAATTGTTGGTTGCTAAAAATGAGTATAAGTTTTTTTAATCATTAAAAAAATGACAATTAGTTACTAATACTTGTAAAATCTTAAAATTATTGAACAGGCTTCTTAATCAATATTCATATTTAATAAATTATTCAAGTTTCATATCTATGTTGTAATCTTCAATTCTTGAAACTTTTTCCCATTAGACCAAAAAAACTATCTTCCATTAATTAATTATCATTCCTCATTTTTAGAAAAATTCGCGATATTTTGGATATTTTGGAAATTGGTCAACTGTATAGTTTCTAGGGAGAATAGACGTTTCCATTTCACACCAACCTCCCCTAAATCTAACTATAACCCTACTTCTAATGAGGAATCCTTTCACTAAGTCTATTTGTGTCCCTATCCATAACCGTATTTCTAACTCTAAGCATACAACATATAAATTAGAGGTATACATAATTCAAAGTTGAATAAATTAATAACATTATACTAAATTGAAGAAAACTAGTCATGTATTCAAATTATGCAACTAAGTGCTACATATACAATATGTTCAAAATATCTAAAAGAATACTTTGATGCTAACCTTATGAAAATTAGTTGAAGTCTTTCTTATATTTACCTATCGACTTCTCCTTGCACCTTTTAGTGGTGCAAGTACTAGTTTTGATTTACGAAGACAAGTTAAATCAATGTTCAAATAATTAAATCTAACTTTAGAGAAGTAAATTAAACTTTATATACTTAAATTAGCTTATATAGAATAAATAAATAAGTAGATTAATTTAATAGTAAACCTTATTAAACCCTAATCCTTATATAGGTTTTATTTTAATAGTAAAATCAATTGTTGGTTGCTTTGAAATGTGAAAATGAAGATGGGTATAAGTTTAAAAAATGACTATTAGTTATTACTACTCGTAAAATCTTAAAATTATTCAACAGGCTTCTTAATCAATATTCATATTTAATAAATTATTCAAGTTTCACATTTATGTTGTAATCTTCAATTCTTGAAACTTTTTCCCATTAGACCAAAACAACTATCTTGCATTAATTAATGATTATTCCATATTTTTAGAAAAAATCACGATATTTTGGATTTTTTGGAAATTGGTCAACTGTACAGTTTTTAGGGAGAATAGCCGCTTCCATTTTGCACTAGCCTCCCTATGTAACATCTTTGCCACTTACATGGTGAAATGACAATCAACGTCTACGGTTTGTAGATGCAAATGCTAGGCCTGGTGCCAATTATATACATTAATTCATGAGAAAGTTTATATTGACAATAAAAAAACATGAGATGCTATGAAGCTTGAATAGATGTAGTGTGTATTTCCCACAATGAAATGCTAATGCGCGCTCACTAATATTCAATGAAGTAGATGCAAGATGACCGTTGACTTTAGGTACATACGCTGACTGCTTCTTAGTCCTTCCCCTCCTATGTCCCTTAGTGGGAAACACACATGACTGTGAAGGGTCATGATTCAAATTTTCATGTTGACAGGCATGTTGTCGTCGTCTCTTCTGCGGGCCTCATACCAAGGTTGTACTAAACCACAAACACATATGTATTATGCTAGTAGAAGATGGATCAGTGTTTAGAGTAAGAGTAAATGGGACAAGACCAGATATGCCAAGATCATTCCAAAATCAGTTCACGCATTCATTGAATGTTTTGGCTTGTTCATCAGACTCTGGCCTTATATGTGTGGTAGCGTTCAACAATGCCATGGATTCTTTACAGTATTCAACTCTCTGAATAGGGTCATGTGTCATTCTAGGGGGACTTTTCTCCATAACCAATTGTGGTTGTGGTGGTGGGTTGTATGTCTGTAAGTTGCTAGAATAATCTTGTGTGCATAAATTGTCTGTCCCCATTGCAATAGTTATATTAGAGGCACATGAATCATAAGTGCAAGCCAAATTACACTAAAGACTAAATTAGGAGAATACTTACCAGTAATCATAGGCGTACTCATAGCTAGAACCTTCAACGAATACTTGCATGTGTTACCCTACAAGGCCCAAGGACAATAAAAAATATACAAGCGATCATTAAAGGGTTCAAAAACATAATAATTACTTGTAGTCTGGCTCTTCACAAAATAGTATCCTGGTGTAGTTTCATCGGCAATGCAATCATCATCGGGAATTGCTCGTGACTTATCTATACTTTTCTGCAAAGTTTGCGCCTTGTAGTTCTTGATGAAACCAAATTCTTTTAACTTCTACTTTTGTCTGTAGAATGGTTCCATCCTATAAACTAGGGTGAAGTATAGATGATCCATTCGACGCGTACATTTCTTTTGATGATCATGAAGGTACCACATCTTCAACGTGTAATGATAAGATTCGATGGCAGGGTTTGTGTCCTGGTTTGCATGGGGGAAGATTCTGAACACTTTGGTCTACCTTTCTATGTGTGTAATGGGGAACAAGATTTCATGCAAAGTCAATGTAGTGAAGAGAGGATAAATTTCAATGTAATAACAATTCAAAATAAGAGAGCATAATGTCTTATGTATACGGCCATCGCCTTCACACAATGTCCTCCAGAAGTATAGTAAGAAATCTTGTTGATCAAAGAATTCAACAAAAAAATCATCCAATAGCCTATAAGCAGTATCCTCATTCTCACCCATTTCATTCATAATCATCCTGAGCCATTCAAACATTGACTTCACTCTATCTTTCGATGTATACTTCAGCACGTTCTTCAACCATGCCCAACAAACATGCCAAATGCATTTGAAATGATAGTTGAAAGTGGCCATGGTGGACACGAAGATGAAATTCATTGCCTTTTTTGGGGGAAAACTTGGAAGATATAAATGTTAACAGATTTAAAACATGTAGTCAAAGATATAAATTATTGCATCCCTTACTCAATTGCCTGTATTTCAGCATTCACATCATTAGTCAAGAAGGCATTGACTACCCAGACATTTCTAGCCACCTTTCCTCATGTATAGATGGTAGAGAGCCAACATTCAATGTCCTCAATCTTGTTGCAAGATGAGACAACCCTTGCAACTGGAATCCCTAACTGATGTTCATAAAAAATGACAAGAGATATAGCTAATACTACAATAATGACTTGTGACAAATCATTTCCAATTAAGAAGAAGAACAAAGTGTTCATATTAAAAAACAATTGTACATGTCTCACCCCATATTTGTTTGTTCCAAAAGTGGAATCCATGGATATTACAAAATTATGAGAGTGTTTGAGCATCATATCAAGCATACACGAGGTTTGGAAACTCATGATGAAAGGTCTACCATCTATCTGTGGCTTCTACCAATAAAAGAAATTAGTTTTATCTTGTTCTCTCAATTTAATAATACTAATTGTATCATTGAAATCCTTTTGTGCTTGAACACACTTAACTCTCCTCCAAGAATTCATGACATCTTTCTGAGTTAGGCAAGTATCCCTTTGCAATAAGCCACAAAATATGGATCAGCCATATGTTTGTCCATTAAAACATCCACACTCACATCCATTTCCAAAAGGGCCTCTATGTAAGCCTTGCATTCAACAAATAGGTTCGGGGCCAAACTAGCCCATGGCTCATTGCTCAGATCATTTATCCCATGACAATGTAAACCTTCATCATCTACATGTAACATATCAGGGTAGTTGATAATAGCAATATTTGGTCTACTAAACATAACCTTTACATTGAAGTGGCATCGACATCCCCTTTTCTTAATAAAATTATGATGACATTTCTTTGTCGGTAATTTTTTCCTCTCATCATCTGGCCCAAAAGAACACCAATAACTGACAGTCTAAGTTTAACTCGTAAAGGTTATGGTACAGTTTCATAACAAACACAAACTATTGATTGCATCTCTAATCACCTAGAATTGAATTTCACTTTGCCTTGTAGTTTGCATGGCTATTGTCGTCATGTCTCATCATGTCTTAGACGAACGAAACCACATTCTGTACCTTCCCACTTTGATTCCCCTATGATAAACGTGTCAAATCTATGTAGTGGAATAGCTGCAAGGAATTCTATACCTGCATCTTCATCAAACTAATTTGTAGTCCACTCAATTTCATCCATTAAAAAAGGCTTGATTCCATCACCTCCATCTTGCACTTAAAGTTTGACAAGCAAGTGCCACTTATAATCTCTCCCCATTGCAGGAGACTGCAATTGCAAAGGGGAAGTATAAAATATGAAAAGCCACAAAAAAACACATTTAGACATTTAGAACATCATGATTGTTGCCTTCCTACCAAGATTGGCTACAACCGAGTCTATTGATGTTTGTTGCAACATTTGCTTAGTTGTTTTCATGCTAACAATCACTTTATAACCATTCTCCGAAACTCATATGCTAATCTATTATATGCATCTCATGTCAACCCTTGAAAGGTTTTGTAATCATAAACATTGCTATAGTTTTCTCATATGAATACTATTATAGCTTTAAACATTGTGTAGTTTTGTGTGTTGAAGGAGTTACATTGAATGAGTCAAATATCTGAATGGGGACAGGCTAATCTCCCACAAAAATGCACCAAAGACAAAACAAAATCAAACTTTTTTATTTTCTAGATTCACAAAAACATAATATTTTTTTTCCAATTTTTTTGTTGTTTTCGTCTACAAACTATGTAGATCATGATGTTTTCACTCTTTCAAAAATTGGTCAACTATACATTTTTGTGGGAGGATAGTCGCGTCATATCTTTCTGTAGTTCAAGAACGATGGTGCATTTTTGTGCTTGTGTAGGAATGTTACAGCTCAAGAACTATGGTGCATTTTTGTGCTTATGGAGGAATGCTACAGTTCGAGAACTGTGGTGCATTTTCGTGGTTCTATAGGCTCGTAGGACTGTTTGAAGTGAAGGGACTCTTTGTTGCAATCTCACGATGTTTTGTAGTTTCATGCATCGAAGGAGATAGTGAAAAGTGATGAAGAGATGTATTTCGCTATGTGTTATGATGACAAAGCATTTTTGTGGGAGATGAGCTTGTCTCGAAAGATATTCATTCGAATGTACGCGGCTATCCTCCCACAAAAATGTATAGTGAACCAATTTTCAAAAGATAAAAAACATCATGGATTTTTTTGAAAATTTTAGCATTTGATCTTCATGATCTACATAGGTTGTAGTAAAAAACAACAAAATTGAAAAAAAAATCACTATGTTTTCATGAATTTGGAAAAAAAAAAAACTTTAATTTGTCTTTAGTACTTTTTTGTTGGAGATTACCCTATACCTAAACTCATTCCCTCCCTGAACTCAGGGCATTTTTACCAAGAAATTGATCATCATGCATTCCACAAGCAAAGAATTGGTAAAGGATTGTGAGATTTTCCATAGCTTCTTGAAGTAACAATTTGTAGAAAATGGAAGGCTCTATTTCATTAGTAAAGAGAAAGGCCAAGAAGGTAAAGAAGGGAAAAACATAAAAGAAGCATAAGACAAAAAAATGAAATTCCTTTAAGGAAGTTGAATAAAGACTTTATTGAACAAATGGAGTTTATTGGGCATAAATCCAGAAGGAGTTTATTTCCCTCTCCAAATAAATTGGAAGACAAGTACAATGAAGTCAACAATATATGGACAAGAACCCGAGGATATGAATCCTCTTTTCCTATATCACTATGTCAAAAGGGATAAAAAAGGGGCCATATGTCATCCATGGGTGATGAATTTGGGGAAATTGATTGTGCCAAATGTGTTTGTGAATGTCAAACTGCTAAAGGTTATCATTGGCAAATACAATGCCAATGACAGATGTATATATGATGGTACAAGGAAAAAATTCATGGATATTTCCATTGATTCTTTCAATGAAGTTTTCAAGCTAACAAAATATGGATAGAAGGAATGTTATATCATGTTTTTAGTCTCTAACTAGGACTTGCACCTTTAAGGGGTGTAAGAGTTATGCTAATAGTAATATATATCAATATTTATGAATCTATATCCATCTATTTCTATTTGCATACATCTCTCCCAACTCACAAACACTCCTTGTCTACCTCCATATCACTATTTTTATATTAATATGAGCTAGGGTATGGTGAAATTTGTATTGAATATTGTCCTAAAATATTGTCATCGTAATATTACTTATTGTTGAAAAAATTTATCTTAATTAAAGGAAAAAATAATTATCTCAAAAGAAAAACACTTTCAAAATTTAGTAAAGCAAAAAAAAAGTAATTTAAATTATTCATTGTTTTTACAATACATTCATGTTATAGAAAATAATGAATTGTTACAAATTTACTATATTTAAAAAAAATTATTATACTCTAATTTAAATAAGTATTTAAACATTAACCTTATTTCTTGATAGAACATTTTTATATATCATAATTTTGCACTTAATTAATTAGATCATTAATTTATAATTAAAATTTGCAGAATATCAACAAAAACTCAATTTTACACACTAATGTCACCACCACTCTTTCCACCTCTCTCTCTCTCTCTCTCCCCCCCCCATCTTTTTGTATTTTTTGTACCATTTTAAAACCCAAAACAAAGATAACATCGTAGAGATTGCTAAATGTTTCTTTCTACAATATATTAATTATAACACATTACTATTAAAGTATATTACTTAAATCATTTTGACTTAAGTTAAATGTAAGTATAGTAAATAATCTAACTATTAGCATTTAACATTTCCTAGTCAGTGATAGCATCTATCACATACTCTTTCAATTCTTTTGCTTTTATTCAATTATTTGTTCTACAATAGATCATCTAAGTTCCACTCAGGAAACATAAAAATTTGTTCTATCTTACTCTCTCTCACTCATAGACTTCCTTTGTCTACTTCCATATCCCTACCTTTACATCTTTCTTATTTACAGACATAGAGACCTCCCTCTCTAGACTTATATGTGTATATCTATCTGTATTTCTATCTTTGTATACCCATATTGTAGACGTATAATATAAAATTGTAATAACTTTAGTATTGACACAATTGATTAGATATATTTGTATCTTTAACTTTAATTTGTTTTATTGATGTAAAATAATTTCAAGTATAAGATACATATTATAAACTTATTTATATTTTTAATGATAATTTTCAAATTATATCAAACTTTACTAATGTAAATAAATAATAAAATCAAAGCCAATAAAAATTATCAATCTTTAAATTAAAATAAATTATTTTTTTACAAAAGTATTCTATTTACAATTAAAAATGCACTTAGGTAGTCATCCAGATCACGTAGAAACTAGTATAGATATCTTAAATAAATCTATCTAAAGAAATGTCGATAATATCAAATTAAAATTTTATTTGCTACATCTAAAAATATTTTTATTTCCATTCCTTTTTCCACTTATGTTGCTTTATTTTAAGTTTATAATTTTAGCAAATATTTGATGTAATATTTATTCAAATTATTTTTTAAAAATCTACCATAATTAAAACAATATTCAGATTTTGACATGTAGATGGTTGTCAAATTTAACTTACAAAGTAAATGTTAACATTAACACACTCACACTTTCCCACTCCACCCATTCTGCCATTGTAGAATGTCTATCGACATTAATTAGTAAAATTATTTTGAAATTGAAAACAGACACAAAAGTTGTGAAATTATTTCCAAATTGAAAAGATATAAGGCATTTTGTACCTTTTATATTTACTTGTATTCATTTATCCCCTGTGGCAAAAGTTTTTGCTTATATTATTTACTTTTTATAGTCATTTTATCGCCAGTTTGTATAAAAAAATGGCTAAAAAATTTAGTGGTTTTAGAAATGTCATTACAAATTTAACCATGGCTTTCTAGCCATAGATGACAGTCTAGAACAATCTAGGCCTAACTCCATTTTATGGATTCTACAAGCAAACAATGATACAAAGCTTAGGAAACAAGTGGATGTTCTACTGCGTCAAATTAATACTCTCCACCAAGATTTTCTTGAAATCTGTCATTTTTTTTTGTTGTGAGGCGATCCACAACTATATTGCCTAAGACATTACCAGTTAGAGATAGATAACTGACGCTGAAATAAAATCACTAAATTAGCACAAAGCACAGATATATTTTTTAAGCTTATAAAAGTTTTTTTTTCCCTTTGCAATGGCCAAGAAAAGGTGCAAAATAGGTGGTGACAATAAGTTTTAATTTTTAATTTATTATTATTATTATTGCAAGTGTGGGGTTTCAGTTTCAATAGGTGCCTAGTTTTTATTTGTATAGTGGCTTGGTCATCTATAAACAAGGCAACTGCAAATGCTTGGAAGATTCTAAAATTTAAATTTTGGTATTTTTTTTTATCAATAAATCAATATTACCCCTACAAAAATTTGAAAGGGCCAATCAGAAATAAGAAATTATTGACTAAAAATTAATTTAAAACTAAATCAATGTTTGAACTTTAGCAAAAGAAAGTTTTTCAGATATAAAAATTAATTAAGCCCCACAACTAGAAGTATAATAATGGGTGCACATATTTTGATTCATACCTTTCCTCTTCGATCAGTTGAGTTGATATCATCGTTTCTTTCCCATGATTATGCATTGCACATGCCCATAAATTGCAGCCATGGTTAGCAAGAAATTGTAATACAATAAAGCAAAGGGAGGAAACACTACAAATTCACAATAAGAAATTACAGACCTGCTTGGCACCAATTGCTTTGTCCTTGCTTTGTCCTTTCCACTTTTAGCTCTGTAGTTCAGAGCAAAAACCAAACATGTCTACTTTTACCACACATCACCCTTTATGAGTGGAGTGAAAGTTTTCGTATGCATTGTCATTAATATTTTTAATGTACTTCAATTTCGTGCACCAACTTTCACCACCTTTCCCTTAATTTGATGACTCCATTTATTTTATGGGATTATTTTATTTTATAAACACACGTAGTCTAACACGATGAACACACGTATGAGGACAGGCTTACCTGGCATACAATACAGTCCCAACATCTCTCTCGCTCATCAGTGGATTCATTATAGTATTTTTCATTTTCTGATCACTATTTCAAGTTGCAATCATGCAAGAGCCTTTCATCGCCTTCTCACTCCAATTTGAGATCTAACTATTCTTAGGGCTATGAGGATGCACACAATCAAGATAAACCTCAATGCAACTTCGTGGCTATTAACGCTAGCATTCAAGTTCATGTACCACCTTTCATAAATTTCATGTCTCCATTTATGAACACATACGATGACAGACTGACATGATTGACTGTCCATTCCCACAGATACTATAATATAGTTTCGATAAAACTGAAGCTACCCAAAAACATTAAACATATATCATATAAATGTATTGAATTACATCATGAAAATAGGATGAAACTGTTAGGTGTTTTTGATATCTCCTCCTTAGTAGTTTAGATCAAAACTTGAAAATGTCTACTTTTGCAATATATTGGCCATTATGAGTGAAGGGGAGTTAAGTTTCTGTATGCATTGTCTAATATATTGTTAATGTACTTCAATTTCGTGCAACAAATTTCACTACCTTTCCCTTAGTTTGATGACTCCATTTTTGAACACATGTATGAGGATAGTCTGACACGATGAACACATGTATGAGGATAGGTTGACCAGTTAATGTAATTAGTTTTGAAGGAGTGTCTTGTCAAATAAAAGAAGATAAATTAAATCAATATCACTCCATCGAAAGTAATCACATAGGGTTTAGTATTTCAATTTGTGAGTTCCTGATGAAGAGCAACAATTAACTTAAATGGTTTTCACATCTTCGCATGCAGTTAAGGGGAACCCATGGTTAAGATGGTGAAGTTGAAAAATGCTTTGTCTTCTCATTCACATGGGTTAGGATTGTGGTTAAGAATCATGGTTGTGAGGCTACGATAAATGAGAAGTCAATCAAGTTAGCAGTCACAACGTCGCACGGTTAAGAATGATGCATGCTGCTAGTTGCGACAAGGAAAGATAGTTAAGGATAAAGGCATCTCAACATTGCATGTAAAATTAATGTTAGATCCTAGACCATTGTGAAGGTGCGAAGCAGTCAATTTATGAGGTTTGCAAGGTCGTTGCAGTTAGGTCGCATTGCTATACAAAAAAGTAAATATTGATTTGATTTTAAATGTGCTTTATGTAACCACATGAGCATATCATTTTGCATCTAAATTGATGATTAGTGCCTTATCCATTGCTAGAGAGAGTCTAACCAACAAAACTTGAGCTATGACACACAGAGTGTTAGCCCTCATTAGCCCTCACTTTCAATTAGGCTTTTTATCCAAATTATGCTATTAAATTGTTCTAAACCATTCAACAATTTGGATTAATTACAATATGTTTTATCCCCTAGCGAAACCCTTATTTTGAAATTTATTATCTATGCCAGGCACCTAGGGTTTCTTTGAGATTTTTGTGAAAATACTTTACCCTAAGACAACCCTTATTTTTAGGCCTACACCTTTCAAATTTTAATTTTTCAAATACCTCGAAAGATTGACATTTTATGTTAAATTTTCTTGTTTCTAATAATGGCTTATGTGTTTTAAGTATGTGACCATGTGACAACGATTAGTCTCACGATTGAGACTCCTTATCAAATTGCATTAACAAATGGGGCAACCTAGCCAATCAAGTCTTTTCTCTTTGATCACTAAGTCAAGGTGGGTTGATAGTTAAGTTTTCCCCTAACTGCAACTGAGCAAAGCAGTCAAGATGGTCTTGATCTTGCAGTCACCTTAGTAATATGTTGTGTCAAACTTTAGCCACGATTGTGTGATGAGGCTTAAGAGTTTGTGAACAATCTTCAGTCACTGGTTCACATGAGGTTTAGTCTAACCTTGGGTTTGAATCACAAAATGGCGAATTGCTTTGGATCGCATGGTCATCGGAGTTAGAGTGAAACCAAAGATTATGGAGGTGCAACATGGCACCATGTGGATTGAGCCTAGTGATGTGGCAGCTAGGTGTCAAAATGGTATGGCATGAAAATGGTTTTTGATTGGTCAAGGGCTACTGGCATGGACAACAAGTTGAAGTTTTTGGGACCATCAGATTAAAGACAATCAATTAATTCAAAGTGGCAATGATGTGAAATAGAGGAAAGCAATCAATATAAAGGTAAATTGCATGTTCGCACATGAAATCTAGCTATAGTCTTCTAAGGTTGCAAGGCAATGAAGGGAAGACATGTATCCAAATACACCTAGATGGTAAAGCCAAATCATAGACATGTGGATTGGTCTATGACACATGGCAAAGAAATTTGACATAGGCACATGATCGCACAGTTAAGTGGAAAAGATAGTCTTTAACCCGCGAGGTTGTGAATGATGTATGCCAATCAAAAGAAGTGTTCATTATTGGTTTACAAAGAGTTATGCATAGTTGAAGTTTCAAGTTGTGATGAAGCGATCAAAGTAATCATGCAATCAATTTTTATACCTTTGCACCATCATTGGAGTTAGTGTGAATGTAGTGAATGCAGTACATTGCACTGCCACAAGTTCTAACTCTAGTTAGAAAGTTGAAGCTATGAACATTCAAGAGTAGGATCAAATGGTTAAGATTACAAGGCATCGCATGTTCGCAAGGATTATTGTAGCAAATAAAATTTATGTCACGATGCTACGATGAAAAAATAATGACTAGATAAAACAATGAGCGTGACATCACATGGTTAGTATAGGTATCTTGCTAAACCAATGTGAAGCTACGAAGTACTAAGAAGTAAAGCCCTAGTTGCATAATCACAGCTATAAGTCTTGAGGCATAAAATGACTTTTTTAACAACAAAGTCTAAGATGGATAAGAATGTGATGAGCTGGATGTACGAAAATCTGAAAAAAGTGTAGATTTGGCCAGTTCTTTGAGAAATTGATAGGTTTTTAAGTGTGCCACTCTTGAGTGCCAATTAAGGCCATGCCCTCATTATAGAAATTGATAAAATTTGAAGAGTGAGAGAATTTTCATTACCATTTTCTTAAGTTGTCTATTTTTTTGAGCAATTTTCAAGTGTACAGTGATATCTAAGTGATTTTTTAGCTTTCAAAATACAAAATTGGCCAATTTCCTTTTAGAAATGGCTCAAAGGGAGGGAGAGACAGTTGTGTAAGCAGCAATTGAGCAACTAGATGCACCACCAAAGGTTCCAAGCACATTTTTAGAGGAGTGGATTCACATTTTGCCTGGTTCAACTAATGCACATAAAGCAAATGATTTGATATTCAAAGACCCATATGCGTTGTGTAGAGATGCATAAGTCCCTAATAGAAATGGGTATGAATTGTTTTGGTTTTTCTACAAGAACAAAGCATCAGATGTTTTGATTTGTAACCCACGGGTAAGAAACTTAGGCAAATTAATTATGCCTGAAGTGCTTATAGATGTTGATCAAGTGAAAGCCTCAATCAGATGTTATAACCTTATCAACAAGACATTTCATAGGAAGGATAGAAGTATTTCTTATCCCTGGACAAGGAGACATTTATAGAAGTTTTCAACTTGGGAGGACCTATGTCAATGCCCATAGAGTTGGAGAAATTAACTAAGAATTTTAAGAGTCACTGTAATTTCTATATGGACCAAAAAATGACCAAGCATATTCCACCTACAAAGAAGTATGTAGGAAACATTCCAAAGAAGGACTTTAACATACATATGCCTTTGGAATTCTTCCAAAGATGTTTTCAGAACACTATGTTTGGATTCAACAAAGTCTTAGGTTCAGATGGAACTATGGAAGCCCAAGGATGACATTATATTATGGCCTTAAATATCCAAGACCCAAATCATAATATAGGTTATGATTTTGTGGATTATATCATTGAGAGTATTCATAAGGAGATCACTGCTGCCCATCAAGGAGACTTGGCGAATTTCAAATTCCACCATTATTCTCTACTCATGCACTTGATCTTGTTCAAGAATTTAGACATATTTGATCAGAATTTCTTCAAGTCTACTAAGATTGGGGAGAGAGATTGCCAATACAGAGGTGGACAAGGGCATGGGAAATGTTTTACACTTATTCTAATGTAATTGCTTTTTATAATGGTTTTGTTTATCCTATCTTAAAAATGATAGGGGCTGATAATTAAAAGAATCCCCAGGAGTGTAAGAAAGGTTGTTAAACCTAAAATGTGCTTTGATGTTAGGAAGCAATTAACTCATGATTGGGGTAGTGTCTTTTTATTTGAAGAATGTATTGTTATTAGGGTTTTTAGATGTCCTCAACCACCCCATATTTTACCTAAATATGTACCTGAAAGATTAGGGTTTGTGGAGGTATTCTAGCAACTAATTTCTTTAAACATAGAATATTTAGGCAAAGATGTTAAGAAAGGAACTTTCCTTTGTAGATGTACCAGGGTGGGAGATTTTGAGATTGGCAAGAATGCCATTGAGGGAACAAATGAATTCTTGAGGAAATATAAATTGCCAACTAGGCCAACTAGGACTTATGATCCTTTCAATGTGATTAGACATGCCCTAAAGAATATGAGAGGATATACCCTGCCTCCTACAAAACCCATGTGGGAAGAGGATATGATTACTAACAAGCTGAATGAAGATGTATGTAGAGAAAGAATGGTTAAATATAGAGATATTGTCAGTTTTGAGTATGAGATGAAAAAGGCAGATAAAATTTTCAAAGGTTTTTATCCTGATGAGGATCATTGGTCAAAATTAGAAAAATGTGTGACAAATTTTGATAAATTAGTAGCCCAAGTCCTAGAGGCAATCAGAAAAAGGATTGACCCTGAGTACTTAGATGATGAGATTGTTGTTGAAGTCTCTAATGAGGAGGAACAAACTAAAGAGGAAGAGGTTGAGGAAGATATTATTGAGAGTTATGAGTGGGCAGAGCAAAGACATAAGAAGCAAAAAATTGTTGAATTACCTAAAAAAGCCCAACCGAAGGCCCTTCAAATCCTGCCAAGAGGCAGTAAGTACTTTGATGACATAAGGAGGAGATATTTAATACCTCAAGCTTTTGAGGATGAGCAAAGAGAAAAGAAGTTGCAGCTGGAAGCTCGTATGAAAGATGATAGAATTATAGAGGCTCCTAAATTCATGAAAGATGATAATTTTATACAAACTAACGAGTTCAAGAGTTTTCTATTTAAAGTAAAACAAAATGAACTTTTCTTACAAATGAATCTAGGGGATTTTGAAGTGGTAGCTGCTAGACTAGTCAAAAGATTGCAATAATATAACCCTGCTAGTGAGAGCCTCACTATTGAGGAGGTAAGGGAACTGGTAATGAGGAGTGGTATGATTATTTTTCCAGGATGAAATCTTAGTTCATCCTTTTTGCTAGATCAAATGAGGAGACAGGACAAAAAAATCTCATTTGAAGATGAGAATCAATATGGAGAATTGAGGGGTCAGGCTACAATATAGATGCTCAAACAATGATAATTTGGAGTATGGCTCCTAAGCATGATAAGCCTACCCTGATGGAAATTAAAGAATCCCCTAGGGGAAATGTTATTTTATGGCATGTTAAATCTACCTCTAGTGATCAAATTCTTGGATTGCATACTTCAGTTGGACTGATGAGTAAAAAAAAGATGGATACCCTTCATGCTCAATCAGAACAAACATATGAGAGGTATCTGAGAACAAAGAGGAGCCATGAAGAGGAAATGAAGAAAACATATGTTCTGGAACAAAGGACCATCACACTTGAAATGGAGATAGTTGATTTGAAGAAAAGTATCAAAGACACTATAGAGATCCATGACAAGGATGTGGAAAAAGAGGACCAAACACATGAGATAGGGAAGCATCAGGCCATGCTATGGAAATTGATGACGAGAAGATAGAATCTAGCAAGGATGCAAAGATTAGAGTTATGAAGAATTTGTTCATTCACAAGATCAATGCACTAAGGGCAATTTCTTAGAATGTGCATGGCATTTACATTGCATTAGAAGAGGTAGAATACAAATGTGCAAAGGCACTTGATCTCTTATCTCTGCTATTTGCCACATGGGGCCCTTATATTCAATTCTTTGATGATATAATTATGATGCTTCTATAGAAACATGATTTGCTAAAGACAACCATTGTGAACACAAGGAAAGCAATTCATAAGGTGAGAGAGTGACAACAAGAAGAAAAAAATTGTTGTTGGGACACCAAATTTTATACCTACAATTCTAGATAGTGAAGGCAAGATAAAGGATTGGGTAGAGTGGTCATCATCTTTTGAAAATATTGTTGATCATCCCAGGTTTCTATCTTTTTGTAATAATGAAGCAAGTCCTACTACCATCTATTCAATATGATTGATATGATTTTTAAAATAGAGGTAGATATGTCCAAGGTGACTACTGAGGTCAAAGCCATAACTAATGCCAAGTGGACTAAGTGCTTAGAGGATTTAGATACGAACATAAATGCCACCTGGCCTAATATTGAATCATATATAGTCATATGGGAATTAATAGCAGATCAAGGTTCTACCTTCTCAAGAAGATGATTAAATAGAAATGACTTTGAGCCCATTACAAAAAGATAGAGGAATATGGAAGAAGACAAAATAGTTAAAGCAAAGGCTTTTGCCATAAATGACATCTACTTTTTCACCCACTTTCCTTTCTCCAATTGCAAAGAATGTATTAATGTAACCTTTTAGAGGATTTTTACCTTCAATTTTTTTACCAGATAGTTTGTGACACCTACCCTCCCATTTGAATCTTGTTGCAATCCTCTATATAAGGATTCCCAAGATGTGGAGAGGTGGTCAACATTCTGTAGAATTTTTCATGTTTTATGTCTATTTTGCAGTCTATCTAGTTTTTGTAATTATATGAATGTAATCAATTTTGTATACTCCAAAATATAGTGAATATTAAGTATCAGTTGTGTAATTATGAGTTATACTTTTGAGTTTTTATCAGTATTGTATTCATTTTTCAAAGGGAAATCAATACAAAAAGGAAAACCTTATATATTTGTGTCTTTAAATTTTGGCTCCTTCCTTATATATTTGTGATCTTGAGGTTGAAATGAACAAGTTTCTTTCAATTTAATTGAATTTGAATGAATTGTATATCTCTTACTGATTGCAATTAGTTCACAAAATTAAGTACTTGCTTTCTGCAAGTGATAGGTTTTAGGGTTTATAATAAAGATATGCTAAGAATGAAACTCAGAGCTCAATGTTGGCAGATTTAGTTACAATTTGATTAAATAGGTATGAGTTGCTGATTTTGACTCTATACAACAACATATAAGACACGGGTCATTAATTTTTAAGTTGTAAATTGATGATTCATATAGTTGTTTAACACACAAAATACAAACAATTAATTTACCATTTCATGTAATGAAGAACTAAACTTTGTTGGTTGTTACTAATTTGCAATATTTTATTAGTTATAGTTAGCTACTATGATAGGAAAGTTATTTGTAAATCATAGAAGAACATTGACCACTTTATGCTGTAAGGGATTGGAGAAGAACATCATAGAAGTAGTCATATCAATCCCCAAGGTTTGCCTACCTTGGCCCTGTAGAGCCTAAAGTGAAGGGAGTCAGTGATTCTGTTAAAGATGGTCTAGAGCTAGGATAAACCCAACTGATTATAGGTTTTAGCTATTTCTTAGGCTTGGTCTCTGTCTTGTGCAAACTGGTATTAGGTTCAAAGCAACCTAGTATGTTCCTTAACAATAAGAATTCTAACACCATTTTTAGGATTAGAAAGGTACTAGGAACTGGTGGCACCATGAATGCCCTAGGTTATGAATATATCATGGCATTAGATATCCAAGATCCAAATCATAATGTCTATTATGATTTTGTGGAATACATCATTGATATAATGCATGAAGAAATTGAGGTAGCTCAGAAGGGAGGCATGGGAAACTTTAGGTTTTTCCATTTTTCACTATTGATGCACATTATCCTTTTCAAGAATATAGGGAACATTAGTCCAAATTTTATTGAAGCCATTGAGGAGAATGGAGAAACCCTACCTGTGCAATTATGGATTCGCTTCTAGCAAAGGTTTTATCCCTATGCCAATACTATTGTTTTCTATAATGACTTTGTATTTCGAATCATGAATATGTTAATGGATATAAATGAGAGAGTACCAAAGGGGGTAAGAATGTTAATTAGATCACTTGCTTGCCCAAATGGGGATAAAGTACTTAACCATGACCGGGCTAGTTTGTTTTTATTTGAAATTTTTTCAATTATAAGAGCATTTGGATGTCCTCAACCTCCCCATGTATTACCTAAACGTGTCCTTGAAAGATTAGGCTAGTTACAATTATTCTGGCAATTACTAATGATGAATAGAGAGTATCTAAGCCCTTATGTTAGGAAAGGATCTTTTCTAGCCAGAAACACAACGATAGGTGATTTTCTAATAGGGAAGGATGTTGTTCAATGTTGGTAGATTTAGTTATGATTTGATTAAATAGGTATGAGTTGTTGATTTTGATTCTGTATAAGAATGGATAAGACACTGGTCATTAATTTTTAAGTTGTAAATTGATGATTCATATAGTTGTTGAACACACAAAATACAAACAATTAATTTACCATTTCATGTAATGAAGAACTAAACTTTGTTGGTTGTTACTTATTTGCAATATTTTCTTAGTTATAGTTAGTTACTATGATAGGAAAGTTATTTGTAAATCATAGAAGAACATTGACCACTTTCTACTATAAGGGATTGTCTTGAAGAGAAGAACATCATAGAAGTAGTCATATCAATCCCCAAGGTTTTCCTACCTTGGCCCTGTAGAGCCTAAAGTGAAGGGAGTCATAGTGATTCTGTTAAAGTTGATCCAGAGCTAGGATAAACCCAAATGATTATAGGTTTTAGCTATTTCTTAAGCTTGGTCTTTGTCTTGTGCAAACTAGTATTAGGTTCAAAGCAAGCTAGTATGTTCCTTACCAATAAGAATTCTAACACCATTTTTAGGATTAGAAAGGTACTAGGAGTTGATGACACCATGTATGCCCTAGGTTATGAATACATCATGGCATTAGATATCCAAGATCGAAATCATAATGTCTATTATGATTTTGTGGAATACATCATTGATATAATGCATGAAGAAATTTAGGCATCTCAAAAGGGGGACATGGGAAACTTTAGGTTTTTCCATTTTTCACTATTGATGCACATTATCCTTTTCAAGAATATAGGGAACATTAGTCCAAATTTTATTGAAGCCACTGAGGAGAATGGATAAACCCTACCTGTGCAATTATGGACTCGCTTCTAGCAAAGGTTTTATCCCTATGCTAATACTATATTTTTCTATGATGACTTTGTATTTTGAATCATGAATATGTTAATGGATATAAATGAGAGAGTACCAAAGGGGGTAAGAATGTTAATTAGACCACCTGCTTTCCCAAATGGGGATAAAGTACTTAGCCACGATTGGGCTAGTTTATTGTTATTTGAAAAAAAATCAACTATAAGAGCATTTGGATGTCCTCAGCCTCCCCATGTATTACCTAAACATGTCCTTGAAAGATTAGGCTAGTTACAATTCTTCTGGCAATTACTAATGATGAATAGAGAGTATCTAAGCCCTGATGTTAGGAAAGGCTCTTTTGTAGCCAAAACACAAAGATAGGTGATTTTCTAATAGGGAAGGATGTTGTAGAAGAGATAGATCAGTGTTTACCTAAATTTAAACTTCCCTCTACCCCAGCTAGAACTTATGATCCAAATAATTTGGTGAGGAATGCTCTCAAAGAAATGAGGGAATACACTCTTCCTAGGAACAAGCTAATCTAGGAAGAAGATTGCTTCATGAATTGCCTACAAACTGTTACCAATTTAACATACCTCTTAAATTGTTATGTTTTACGCTAAACTAAATATGTTTTATCTACTGACTAAGCGTGTTTAGTTGCTGAGAATACACATTACAGAATGAAAAGAGTGCAAAATGTAAAGTACAGTAATCAATAAACAAGAGAATTGATCACTTTTGATTCAGAATACAAGTATCAAAATAGTATCATTTTTTATTGAAATATCCAAAACTATTTTGAGGAGATACAAAGTGTTCATGTTTACACAATACTTGAATACAATGTACTTAGATATTACAAGCATTCTCAGCTCCTAACATAACTATATGAATTAAACACATTGTACAAATGGAAAAGTACTAAAAAGGAGATAAGAGGAAAGGCATCCATTTCCTGAATGGAAGGTTTGTTGCGTTGAATGCTGAAGGGTTGATCCCGTATCTCCATCTAGGAGTAAACCTGCAAAAAATGAATGAAGAGATAAGTCAGTTCATATGAACTGAGCAATGGAAAAATTTCCTATCATCTATACTCTGATGTTCCTACAACGTGGTTATTCAGATAATTATGATAAAAGGTAAGAAAGCAAGAAAGATCCGAAGAAGATAAAACATGTTTATAGTAATGAGTTTTTTCCATGCATAGATACAGGTATGAAGACTTGAGGCTATTGAAGGATCATGCATAAGTTACATGCATGAAGCCTTTTGGCTAATTTTGTTTGGACAAAGATAGAAGATATTGGGGAGATTGTTGAGGGGGCATACATAAGTTTCAGGTATGGGACCTTCCAGTTGAACAAATGTAGCTGATTGAAGACATTGAGGAGATCATTGAAAGGACGTGCATAAGTTACAAGCATGAAACTTTTTGGTCAAATCAAGGAGAGGCGAAGACCAAAGATTTGAGGAGATCATTGAAGGGACACGCATACACTACAAGCGTGAAACCTTCTGGTTGAATCATGTAGCGACAAAGGCAAAGAACAAGAGGAGACTATCGAGGGGGCATACATAAAATACAAGTATGGGACCTTCCGGTCATATAAAGTTTGAGTCTTAGGCTAAAGGAATTTCAAGGATCTTTGCAAGTGTATTTCAGCATATAGGAAAAGTCACTAGATCAGATTAGTGAATTTTAAGAAAAGGGAGAAATCCGTTGCAGAAAATATAATGTGTATTAACAAGGGCGTCAACATCAAGAAAATCATTAATACATATTATTGAACAAACTGGGTATTAAGGATCAACACATAGGGAATAGGCATATAAAAGTATCTCCAATTATTACCAAAGATTGGAAAGGAGTTTAAGTTGTGACATAACAGGAACCTTATCAGTCATTGCAGCCTACAAGACATACATAGTGGTAAAGTGCTAATGGATGAAACAAATGCTACATGCTAGAATTTACATCAACATACAAAGGTTAAAACATGAACAACTATAGCAAAGAAATAATGAATGAGACAAAATAACAAATATTTTTGATGCTGAAACAAGGGAAGGAGTTGAGCTAAATTATATGCATGATAATTTCTTTAGCAGTTTCACAATTTGCAGGACTAAACATAAGCTATGATAGAGATCAATTAGAAAGCTTTTATACACCATTCAACAATTCATCACAATTCTGGTCTATCAATCTCCATGAACGACATTATTTAAACAAGATTTTAGTTACCAAGAGAGAAATTATTGCTGTTATAAAACCACATTCTCTTACTCCGTGAAGTATGGACAGAATCTTAATTGATACAAATCAGAGATACATTGTCAAGGAAAGCACGCCTGTTCCCAAAATGAAGTCAATGGTGTGTACATTTTTCATAGAAGGATATGATTTACTAGTATTGAAAGCAAGGTCTTATAAAGTTATAATTTAATGGAGGGTTTCAAAAGCTAGAAAAGAAAATGCTTATGGCAGTAAGGCAAGTTATGATGCCTTTACAAGATTTTATTTAACTCATGATTACATTTAAAAGGTATGTAAGGAGTATCAAAGCCTGCAATAGTAAAAAATATACAAGCCCATATGAAGATTTGAGAGTATTATTTCACATCTTTCCATATTTATAAAACCCATGAAATAAGGGTTTTCATAGATCACAGCCAACAGGTAGCAATGCAGGAAGTTCATCTACAGTATAGATATTATTACCAAATAGAATTAAAAATCAGTCAAAAAATATGCAAACCATATGCATATTTAATAGTATTATATCAAATTTTTTAGCAAATGCACCCATGAAAGGAAGAAGGGTTTCATATACTTACGGCTTGCATATAGCCATGAAGATCTAACAAAAAGCCCAACAACAAATGATGCTCAAAATCTACATTATATCCAGCACACAACAAGAAATGATGACCAACATGGCCATGAAAGAAGCCATCCAAAAAATGTAAAACTCGTGAGCTCTCAAGGGAAATACCCCTAGAATCTGAAGAAATAATGGTGTCTCAACTTGATATACTGGCATCCAGCAAGAAATATGGTGCATAAATGTGCAGATCAGTCGTTAATGAAACCCATATAACTCAAGATTAAATGCCATCCAAGCTCACGCATAGGTGAAGATCTCTACAACCATCCAAAATTTTCTTAGTAGCAACGCCTAGCAAGGAAAATATGACATCCAAGAAACTCGCACAAGTGTAAGATTCACAAGAAAATTGTGCCCAAAATCAGTGAAAGAAGCCAGCCAAAGCATGCAATAAACAACAAGCTCACTTATGAAGGAAAGAGTGCCCTAAAATCCACAGCCAGCATGGTAAACTCATCATAAAAATAACCACTGCTAATAGAGAGAGCAGAATATGGCATCTACAACCATGAAATATCAGAAAAAATTGCACCAGCAAAGAGTTAAAACGCAGTCCAATCTCCATAGTGGCTAGGGTTTGATAACCTTCATTTTCCTTCCTTCATGTGTGAGTCAAATGAACGAAAAAATGAGCCGACTTTGCCTTGTGTTTACTTTTGTTTTTTTTATGCTTTGCCTTTGCTATATTTAATAAAATTTTGGGTCCAAGACATGTAGAGTTTAGGCATTTTTTTAAAAAGAGCTATAATTTTTATTAGTTTAATACGTATATAATGAATGATATTTTATCAAATCACTTTATACACATTTAGCTAATACAAATTATATTTTATGATGTCCTTCTATTTATATTCATACTAATATGTTTTTAAAATTAACAAGTATAGCTTTAATTAAAACATATTAATATTAATATAAATAAAAGAATTAAAAAATAAATAATTTCCTTTATAATATTTATTTAATATTAACATGTTTATAGAAAATGATAAAAATAATGATAAACACGTTTATATTAAATTAATATAATAAAAAGAGCTTTAATTGTGAAATTAATATGTCAAGTGCTCGTGATTATAAGAGCATTGATTTTATTAATTAATTAAAGGAAATTATAAGAATTTTTAATGTTTTAATGCGTAAATACAAGGAGAGGAGGTAGGAAAGCCAATTTTGAACTCCAAGAAAGGACATTTAGTTAACACTTAACTAAGGAGCTATTTTTGTAGCCTAAGGACAGTTCTGGTTTCTCATGCATTGATGGGGTTGTAGAGTGCTATTTTTAGCGATTTATGGGGCAGTTGAGATCAGTTATTCATGCAATTCACATTGAGAGCCTATTTTATGTATATATTGCATAATTAGGAGCAGTTTTTCATGCTATATTTGTGGGTAACTTGATGGATCCGAGTTTGAGTTTTTGTGCATGATTTTGAGGAGCTAAAGAGAGTTTTCGAGTTATCTATTAGTTGGGCAGATGGTTGAGAGTAGTTTTCAGAGGCTTCTTCATAGTTTTCATCATTTTTGGATGATTTTTTCTAGGCATGACCTTGGAATCTGAGTTAGGGTTATTTTTTCTATATATTGTATATTCACCAAATTGTGAGGGACCTTCTTTCGGATTCAGATTTTTGCACATTGTAGATTTTGAGTTGATTGTGAGGGCATTTGTAGTAGAGATTATTTTTCAGCATAGATTATAGAGATTTAATGGTTCCTTCTCATTGGTTCTTGTGCAATATTGTGGATTTTTTACTTTAATGTTGTGTTTGCCTTCATTTTAGTTACGTTCCTTATTGTAGCTTTGAATCGTGATACATGTGATTACAGGTCTATGTTTGTGATTATTGTCTTTTTGCAAAAAATTGGTGAAACCTAGGTATCCCTTTCAAAGCAGAAGATCCCGGTCCTTGCATAGAAACACTTTTGTGGTTACGTGTTTGTCTGAGTATTGTGAATCAATTGTCTTTTTGTAATTCATGCTAATTTGATCAAAGTTACATTCAAAACCATTGGTGTATCATCTTTTTTAAGTTTTAGTATCCAGTTATTCACATACATTCTCAACCCTTTTTATGAGTTCAAAGTTAGTTTTATAGGTGATATCATATAGGAACTGACCTAGAATCTAGAGATTCTTCTCTCGTTCTTAACCCCACCATCCAAGAGAGGTTTCCATGTTCCAACAAGATAGCTAGATTCTTATCTCGCTATAGGCGCAATCCTAATTGACAACACAAACAAAGGCATGTAGGGAGAGGACTCAAAATTGGAGAAATATAATGCACATAAAAGAAGCCATGAGGGCATCTGACCCATCTTTCAAGGGTTTTCACCATGATGTACCATATCTTGGTAGGTACAATTGTTGAAGTTGATGAAAGATCAACCCCATAGCTCCCAAGAATCACCTACATGCAAACACCCGTCACGAAGGAGAGAAGTAAAAAGCTATGGAGGCTTGAATAACCAGATCCATAGATGAGACATTCTTGATGAGAAAAATGATAAATTGCTATTATTAAAAATGAATGAATAAAATATAAAGAGATAAATCCTTATAAAAAGAGATCAAAACCCTAATAGGGTAAAACCTAGGTTGGATGACAATAATTAATAAAATAATTAATTATTATATGCGTAAAGTTTAGCTTAAGTAAACTAGATATAATAAGTGACTTAATAATTAGATCAAAATGCTTTAATTAATAAAATAATATCTTATTACTCTAACACCCCCACTTAAGATAAACTTAGGGAGTAGCTAAAAACCTATAAACTACTGTTAAAAAAAATTTGGGTCTTGGCAACAAGGCTTGATGAGGTACCCAAGCACAACCAAATCTCTATCAAGAGGAGAAATAGAGAAAACCACATGGGAAAAACCCTACTCTAAAAAGAGATGGAAAGAATGTTCTAGAAGATAGGAAAAAAAGTATGATCATAAAGAACATCATTGAAGCATGAAGCTGCAAACACTGCCAAACTGTTGATCTGAAGAATCTCCACTTTATAGAATATGACTAGGTAGAGAAGACTAAGTCTGAAGAGCTAATTAATTAAAGACGAAAGGTATCTTCATGGCCTTCAAAAATAGGAATGAAAGAATTTCTATATGGTAAATGATTCATCTCACCAAAATGCATAGGCATCCAACCACTGCAATCGCCAAGTACATAAGATCAAATACCAAATAGATAGCTCACGCCATCGATCCAAGAAAGCAATAGAACCAACATAACCCCTATAATGCTGAGAGTTAAGACATGAACACTAAAACTCAATGCAATATCTCCTATAGAAAGAAGACCCAAGAACATTGAGAGTGCAAAAGAAGTACAAACACCCATAATGGCACGTGCCACTAACACATCATGGGGCTGATGTCATGGAAGGAACACTCACTTGACAAAGGAAGATGGCAAATATGGCCAAAATGAAACCCCCAAGGCATTTCATAATGTAGTGCGAGTACAAGAAAACACAAAGATGTGCAAGATCTTGAAATGCAAGAGTGGCAATTTATCTTAGTGCATTTGCAAAAACACTACCAAAGGATGTCAACAAAGATCAAAAGAGACATAATACTGATATAATAAATAGTACAACCCATGGAAAATCATCTAAAATAACAAAATTGATCCCCATACCCAAAATAACCAAGATATCCATTAGAATGCAAAAAAGCAAAAAATTGAATGGGATGTGCTTGGAGAAGAATGTGGAAAATAGAATGTCTCAAGATATGTCTTTCAGAGTGCAAAATAGAAATTATTAATTTGATAGCCAAAACATGCCAAAAAATAGCATCAGAAATCCAAATAAATTGCACCATCATGATGGGCTTGGAATTAGCTTTCTGGCACTTCTTTTAGATTGAAAAACAAAGTCTAGATGAGTAAGTTATGGCCAAAAAACCACATGTAGGTCAAAAAACTACTAAAAGGGAAAAATAATTTTTTTCTACCTCAAGATCCGTGCCAAATACTTCAAAAAATGAGCCCAATAGTACCAAAATTGCCATGGGAAGTGTTCTAGTTCTGTACCAAAAATGTCTCAATTTGCGTTCCCAAAAATCTTGATTTGTACCAAAAATCACAAAATCACAACCTTGAGAAACATGCCAAAAATCCCAATTTATGTGCCCAAAAAAAATTAGAAAATCACTACCTAAGGAAACGTGCCAAAAAAATTAGAAAATCACCACCTTGGGAAACGTGCCAAATCTGGGAGCAAAATTTTTTAGCCTAAAATTCCAATAGTGTCCAAATTGGATAAATTTTATATGAAAATAGGGATTTTTGAGCGCTCTGAGCTGAACGGTGATGTTAGTTTGGGATTAAAGTGCACCTAAAAATGGTGACCCCTAGATTCAATACAAAAAATCTCTGAAAAATGAAACCCTCTGAACAAAAAACATAGATCTGAAAGCCAAGACAAACTTTTCATAAACAACAAAATAGGGGGGATGAAGACCTGGAGCTCTAATACCATGTTGAAGTTGATGAAAGATCAACCCCATAGCTCCCAAGAATAATGTACATGCAAACACCTGTCACAAAAGAGAGAAGCAAAAAACTATGGAGGCTTGAATAGTCAGATCCATAGATGAGACATTCTTGATGAGAAAAAAGATAGATTGCTATTATCAAAGGTGAACAAATAAAATATAAAGAGATCAATCCTTACAAAAGGAGATCAAAACCCTAACAAAGTAAAACCTAGGTTGCATGATAATAATTAATAAAAGAATTAATTATTATATGCCTAAAGTTTAGCTTAAGTAAACTAGAGATAATAAGTGACTCAATAATTAAATCAAAATGATTTAATTATTAAAACAATATCTTATTACTCTAACAACAATAAGTGTCTGGATAATTTTGATGAATTAATGACACAAGTGTCTGCAGAATTTAAAGACATAGCACAAACCCCATCTCCTTAGTATGAGGATGTTATAATAGTGGAGGTTGAGGATGATCAACCAGAAAGCTCTTCATGGGCTAAAGGAAAAAAGAAATAAAAGACGATTCATATCCCTGACAAGGTGAGGAGGAAAGGCTTTGGAGATTATGCCTCAAGGATCAAAATTCTTTGATACAATTAGACACAATTTTGTAATCAAACAAGTAGGTGAGAACAAAAAAATCCCCAACATGACTGAATTGCAAATTCAAATGTTGGATAAAAGAACAATTCAAGTAGAGGAGTTGACAAAGGATGACCAATTTGTAAATTTTGATAAATTTAAGTCATTCCTTTATAAAGTAAAACAAAATGAACTTTCCCTACAATTGCAGCCTAGAAATTCACTTGAGAAAGTTGCAGTATTAATTCAAAGGTTGCAGGATTATGATCCAAATAGTGAAAATCTCATAGTTGAAGAAGCAAGAGCATTGGTAATGAGAAGTGGAATGTTTCTTTTTCTTGGTTGGGAGCTTAGTTCCTCTTTTTGTTAGACTAGATCAGAAAACAAGAAAGAGCAGTCTCTTTTGAAGAGACTAATATTACTGATGAATTCTAGGGGGTTGGGATTTCTCCGGTAGTTCAAGCATTTTTTGTCTTTTACTTCTCTATTCTACCCACTCAGAACTCTCAGGAATATCTTCTTTAGCCTAATCTTCCTTTGGCTGGAGGTCATCATCAGAGACCTCAACAATGATCTCATCATTTGAATACTCAGGGTCAATCTTTTTTCTAATTGCCTCTGGAACTTGGGATGCTAACTCATCAAAATTCGCCACATATTTATCCAATTTGGAAAAGTAGTCTTCATCAGGACAAAAACCTTTGAATGTTGGATTTGCCTTTTTCATCTCATATTCAAATGTTGGATTTGCCTTTTTCATCTCATATTCAAAATTGACAATATCCCTATACTTAATCATCCTCTCCTTGCACACATCTTCATTAAGCCTATCATCTATGCCATCTTCTTCCCACATGGGTTTTGTAGGAGGCAAATTATATCTTCTCATACTTTTTAGGGCATGCCTAATTACATTGAATGGGTCATAGGTTCTAGTTGGCCCATTTGGCAGTTTATAGTTTCTCAATTATTCATTGGTTTCTTCAATGGCATTTTTTCCAATCTCAAAATCTCATACTTTGGTGCATCTACACAGGAAGGTTCCCTTCTTGATACCTTTGCCTAAGTATTCTCTATTCAAGGAAATCAACTGTCAAAATACTTCTACAAGCCCTAGCCTCTTAGGGACATATTTGGGTAAATTATGGGGTGGCTAAGGACATCCATAAACCCTTATAATAGTATACTCTTCAAATAAAAAGACACTTCCCCAATCATATGTCAATTGCTTTCCAACATCACAACACATTTTAGGTTTAACAACCTTTCTAACATTCCTAAGGATTCTTTCAACTAACATGCAACTAGTTCTTCAATTACTGCTTGTGCAATTAATTATCCTTCTCTCCGATCCATTTCTACAAGTAATTCTGTCAATTTTGTAAAATATCTCAAGAAAAAATTGTGTATCCCTATTTTGTAACTATAAAGTCAATTTTGACAGGGCTTCAACTAATCATGAAAATGAAAGATTTTGACTTAGGGTTTTTCAAAAGGGTTAACAAATTTCAGAAACCATATGCAAGGAAAACACAACTCTTTCATGATTTTCATATATGTTCTTAACAATATTTTGGGCAAGTGGAAAATCAGACCAACACATTGAATGCTGAAAAATCACTAGAAATCAATGTGCAACTTGAAATTCACTCAGAAAATCTCCTTGTCTTTTAGACAAATCTGTAATGTGAACGTGGTATTAATGTTATTTAAGGTCGGCACATTTGATAACCCATCAATTCTCAAAAAGCTGGCAAAATCTACACTTTTTCATATCTTCGTACATCTAGCTCATGTTCCTTTTGTCCAGCTCAAGCATGGCCATTAAAACTATTTTTATGGATGAAATTGTAATGCATTTTTGATAATGCTCAAAGTACCCAAAAATATTTGAAAAATTTACAATACGTTGATGTTATAGAAATAATGAATTGTTACAAATTTGATATTTATATCAAATGAGTGTCTTGTCGCATAAAAGTAGATAAATTAAAGTGATATCACTCCATCAAAAGTAATCTTTAGCATTTCAAGTTATTGATTTAAAAAAAAAAAATCTTTAGTATTTCAAGCTACGAGGTTGCGATGGAGAGTAAAAAATAGGTTTAATGGTATTCACATTTTCGCATGTAGTTAAGGGTACTCCAAGGTCAAGGTGGAAAAGTTGTGAAATGCTTTATCCACTCCCTTGTAGGGTTAGGATTGTAGTTAAGAATAATGGTTGTGAGGCAGCTACGATAAATGATAAGATAATCAAGTTAGTAGTCACAACATCACACGATTAAGAAAGATGTATGTATGGAAGTTGCAAAGAGGCAAGACGGTTAAGGATAAAGGTATCACAACATCTCATGTAAAATAAATGTTAGATCCCAGACCATTATGAAGGTGCAAAGTAGTCAGTTTATGAGGTTTACAAGGTCACTAATGTTAGTTTGCATTGCTATACAGAAAAATAAATATTGATTTTGTTTTAAATGTGCTTTGTGTAACCACATGAACATATCATTTTGCATCTAAATTGATGACCAATTCCTTAACTATTCAGAACTTAATTCTCCTTGAAAATCATACAATACTAATGTAAAGTTAGAAATACTTCAAAACATGACAACTTATCGTTCAATGTTCACTTGTATTCTCAGATATGCAAATGAATACATCACAAAATTGAAACAAAGATTGACTAGACCGAATGCAAATAGCATAACACTAAAAATTACATAAATTTCAGATATTATGCATTTTTGATATTATGAATCATTAACAATATCGAAATATGCATGAAACTACAATGCAGTTTCAATAATACTCATAAACCCTAAACCCTAAACTGCTCGAAAAGAATTAACGAATTTTGTATACTCGTATACATTACATAATGAAAATATGGATGAATGCATTTGCAATATTTCCCTAACTGGTTAGTAACAATATGTAAAAATGGATGAAACTGTAATGCATTTGTACTATAGTCAAACTACCCAAAAACATTTAATAAATTTACAATAAATTGCTTGTTTGTAGCCTATTTGAACGTTCAATTATCTGTGGCCACGAAGGTGTGAAACCTTTTATTTGCACATTTGGCAGAAAATATAAGTAGAATAATAAAGTTTGGGACCCATGGATATGCGATTGAAAAGAAACATTGAACCAGGAAAGAACATTTCATTCGATTGAGGTTTCTAATGCGGTGAAATAAATGTCATTAGCTATAAGATTTTCCTTTTTTTGATCAAAGGTGTCCACCGTGACAACTAACCTTAAATGCTTTTGAACCTATAATTTCAAGTGAGGTAGGGTGTCAAAGAAAGATATTGAGAACGAAAGCTAGGGTTTTGTAGAATTATGGTTGCCCATGCTTGTGGAAGTTGTGGAAATAGATTTTGGAACCACAACTTTCAGGTGAGTTATGCCTTCCACTCAAGATTTAAGTAATAAACTAAACTGAGGGTTTTGTATGAAGCCAATTGTGTTTTGTTGAATGAGTATTAAAAATGCTTAATTGATGCCACTAAAAAGAAATGAACAGAGTTTGTTTGGCATGAGATTTGAATCTAGCCATGATCGTTATTTTTTTCGTAGATTAAGTTGGACAAGCAAAAAAAATGGAACCTTCGTCACCTAGAAAGCGAATAGAAACGAAGAAAAAAAATGTTTGAATATTGCAATCCAATGAACAACACAAACGTAAGAGGCATGAAGTAGAGGGGAGGCATCTGAAACAAGATCTATTGGACCAGCTACCACTATCTTCTCAAAATTCAAAAAGAGTGAAGGTAGGGGAGGTGGGAGTTGAAGATAGGTGTGGGGAGGTTGGGGATGTATGGGCAATGAAGATGTGATATGAATTGTTTTTTATTCATTAAATGGAAGATTGGAAAGATGTCCAATTTGTCAAGGATGGACAACAAATATAGGCAAAATTGTCATTCCAAATGCATTTGTCAATACTGACCTATTGCAAGAAGGGATTATAAACATATATGATCCATAAATGAAGACAGTCAAATCAAAATCTAGTAAAGCAATAATTAGCTCTACGAAACCTACAATTGAGAAAGTTTTTCAATTGGAGATGGGTCACGAAACAATTTTGAATACACCAAAATTAACAGAGGAGTATTTTTGTATGGAGAGCTTTTACAAGGTTTCGCTTTTTCCGGTCCATCGCTCGAAGATTAGAGGTGCAAGAGCCATATTAGAGAGCAATGACAGTCCACCATTTGATATGAATATGTTACAACCTCACCTACAATATACTTACATGTCAACTAGACTAGTATTTGGAATTGATTCCCCTGTTAATGGACATTCCATTGATGGTTGTTGCAACTGACGTTCAATCAAACCAGCATAGGAATTTTTATTTTGTAGCATTTGTTGCTAACAAGATAAATGAGGACCTGCTTGTATTGAAAAAAGATTTGGCCAATTGTGTTTCAAGCATTACTATTTTCTGATGTATATGTTTCTCTTCTTTGGCTAACATAATAATGCTTGGGAAGAAGGACTACTAGTTGAGGAGTATGATGTTCAAGAGTTTTGACAACTTGTACAGTTATGGCTTAAGGTTTGGGATTGGAGATGCTCAATTTTAGACTACTTATGTTTTGAAGAGCACTTTGTGAAACCACTTATGAAATTGTTAAGGGGGGAGTACAATCATACCCTATCGCTAGAGATAAAAATGTTCCTAAGGCCTAAACAATATCTTGACCAAAGCCCAGTAGACCACAATTAGGGTGACTAGTATGCATTTGACAATTTCACTAGAATTAGAGTATATGGTTATGAAGGATGCCCTCACAACCTCCCCATCATAGTACTTGATCGAATCATGTATCTAGAAATTATGCAGCAAATGGCAGTCTCCAATACACAACACTTGACTTCAAAGAGCAAGGAATCATTCTTGCCTGGCACAATGTCATTTGGGGATTTTGTCATCAAGACATTACAAATTTTTGACTATATTACTGAGAAACTTAACAGATATGGACTAAGTCAGGGTGATTCAAGGAGAGAATTCAAGCTAGAGGGATATATAGAAAGAGCAACTTGGGCTTCTCAGAAATTATGTCTTATTGAACATAGGGCATAACTGATTGATGATCTAATTAGGAACTTGGAAAGGGATGAAGCTATAAGCAAAAAGAAGATGTAAAAAAATATGGAGAGAGCTTTTGAGTGGAAATTAAGAAAAGGTAAGATTAATATAGATCTTCTTAGTGGTATCACATATCAACTTAGCAGAGCTTTCAAATTGTTAGAAGAGAAAGACAAGATTTTGAGTAATGTTCCCAATGGTTTGTTGGAAGAACAAGCAATTTCCATTGCTCATATATCACGTCAAAATACATACAGGTAGAGCACATAGAAAATAGAGAAGACAATTGTGGTGAATGTTGACCTATTTCAAGGGACGTTGTCACTGGAGAACTGAGCTTGGAGCCCCTCTATACAGTACAATCATTTGATATTAGGGAAGTTGAACATAACCAGTACATATGTAATGATGATTTCATATATTCTAATGACTTTAGATATTTATTATTTCAATATGGACGAAAGAAATTAAGCCAAATTCAAATAAGTTGGATAGTGAAATGATGAAGAACATGTTATAGGATAAGGTGCAAAAGGAACTTAAGGACATAACTCCATGTAAGGCCAGGGAAATAGTTAACAATGCTGGTGTTATGATATATCAAGGTTTCCATTTGCAATGTGTAGCAGTGCATGAATGTTATGAAAAACACAAAGATGGAGTAAAAGGTTGTAAACCAGAGGATTCTATAAATCTTGATAACACATCAGTGAAGGATCCATACGAGAAAGCTTTATTACTACAAGGATTAGATGACACAGATGAAAGACCAATTGTGGTGGATAGTAATGAAGCTTTGTGTCAAACAAAAATCCATAAACTAAGCATAACAAACCCAAGACACATGGCACCGTTGAATGTCACTACTACAATGAAGAACTAGGCTTAGATAGATGAGTTGTTTAGAATGATGAAAAAGTACAAATCATTGTTTAAAAATTCAGAGATTGAAAAGGAAGCATGGAAAAAAAAAGCTATTATGTTGGAGGGAGGGAAATGCAAAGGCTTTAGTTTTTAAATAGCAGACCACAATCAAGGACAAAGAGATATGGATGGAACACAGGATGTAAGTTTCTAGTGCAATAAAGCACATAAATTGGATAACATACTTACGAAAAGATGTGATCAGTTGGATGACTTGGCAATTAAAATTGTTGAAAATATATGTCACAAGTTAATGAAGATGGTGGTCAAGTATTGGGTCCTTTACTTAGGCACTTTCAAAGCTATATGAAAGAACGAGAGATTAAAGGTCAACATTAAAGAAGACTTGAAGACAAATGATCCTCTAAACTTAGGGCGTGAATGGTTTGGACATGACATCTTGAAACAACACGTAGATTGGGTTGAGAAGTTACACTTTGATATGATGAAACTTGAGTGTGATGTTACACAAGTGTTGCCCAGCATCCTCGAAGATGGTTTGCCAATGTGAGTACAAAAATGGAGAGCATTTTTTGTTGACAGTTTCTCAGACACTCTTAGAATTGAAGACCATAGATGACATGGTTGATCACATGTTGATGATAATGGATAGAATGGCACGACAAGAATTCTCAATGCAAGTGTTAACAAAATATGTATATGTTAAGAAGGATAGGGACTATGCCAAATATCTGTGTAATGTATCTAAATTTTTAGTCAATTAAAAGGGCAGTACTGATGCTTTTTTTCAATATATGTAGAGATTGTTGACATTATGTCTTTTCTATTATTAGAGCTACAAAAAGGGAATGCATCCCATTATCAACCATGTACATAGATGTTGTGTACAGAAAATGCATTTACAAATTAAAAGTGTACTTATGAATTTGGTATACTTCCTATTTATTGGTAAGGATCAGTTGCTCAATTTCAATAGTTTCTTCTGAAGGTATTGTTGAATCGATTCTAATATGATTTCTCTCCACAAAGCAATAGTTTCCTTATTGTATGTTGATAACATCCAATTGAAATAAATTGAATTGTAATTGTGCCTTGGTTTAGAGGCAATATTCCATTTCATGTCAAATATTATTGGTTTCTTGTAGCCTTAGAACCATGCAAACATTTAAAAAAAAGGAAAATAACATCTATATTCAAGTATTCAACCAACCATAGAAAAAAAAAGTAATACATACCAATTTCATAGCAAAGAAATACTTCATTTACAATTTCTTACATCTATTCCTTAAATTTCTTACATTACGTAGTGTATGAAATGAAACGAGCAACAACACACCTCAGTTAAATAAATTGTAGATCATATGACATTATGATTGAAAGTCATTTGATATGAAAGATTTTCTTAATAAGAAAAAAAATTCAATCTATCCATGACATTTATTGCATTTAGTCCTTGCAAAATAAGAGCAACAATATGCATATAACAATGCAATTCCATTAACATATTGACGAGTAAAGTGGATCTGTAATGATTTATAAACATTAACAGTGTACAAAATATATTGTAGATATCAAATATCAACGCATCAAATTATCAAATGTAAGTTCCAATGGTCTACTTTTTTTCAAAAGACATTAGTTTATATATCAAAACATTGGGTTCATATGACATTGTTTGCTACAACTAGGATTTTCCATTGAAATGAAAAACAACCACATGTGGCTCAAAATATTCAATTACATATGTGCATCTAACCATGTTTTCATGCACCTTCACATTTGCACATTGAAGTGGAAGTTGGTTTTTGCCCTCTATCAGAAGGAAAACCAACCACATTAATGTACTTCACCTTCCACCATTAAGTATAACCTCTCAAGACATCTAACATGTCCTTGTACATACAGGTTGAGTCGGAGAACATCTTCTTGTTTGCAGCAAGTGAATCCTCCAGATTGCAATTGATTAGCTGCCATTCATGTAGTTGAAGACAATACTCCATATTTTTCTCCTTAACCTCTATAAGAAACATGCCGAGCTCTTTGTTTTTCATCTCCAATTCAAAATTATATAACTTTAGGTGCTTATAATCTACTTCACATGCAACCAAACTCTATAACAACAATGATATATGTTTCTCTTAAAGCTGACTATATTTCTCTTGAAGTGAGCTATTGAAGCTGTCATCGAGGGTGGGATTGTCTGAGACTACATTGTCCCCATTGTCATGACTATTGGCTGGCCTCACCACACCACCAATTTTTGATATACCCAATAGAGTTTCTTTATCTAAACTCTAACATTGCCTCTCAGTTAATGAGTCGTTCATCTTTCCATGCTTCCTAGAAGTAGTAGTCTTTGACAACCCTACAGTTGTAGTCATGGAGATATTAGACAGTGATTGATCAGGAGCTTCCTTTTTGTAGACATCTTTGCAACTACCCATGATTGCATCAACATATAAGAACTATGCTTACATTCCAATAAGAGAGTTTAATTAGAAATCCCTTACAAATAAAACAAAATTTACATTTTGCGAACAAAATGAATAGAAAAGACACCACAAAATAGTAGAATACCTAGTCAATATTGTTTAGTGGAAGTAGAAGTATCGACTTAATAAAGTGATAAGATCAAATCATCTCCAATTTATTAAAACATCCCTCAAATTGAAGAAAAGTATTCAATAATTTATGATAAAAGTTACTGTACATTTGAAATAAACATTGGATACATTATAAATTGAAATAATACTCTATAAAAATAGTTGATCCTATTTAGTCATCACCAATAGACTATACACAACTAAAGGAAAATAATTATAAATAAAGTAGAATCACACCATAGAACAACCACAATATGATAACAACCAATTATGACAAATATGTTGGACAAATTTAGATTTCCCATGATGTACATTAACAACAAAGCACAACAAATTTAAGCTCTAATTTGGACGGGTACCTGGAGATTGAAGGTAATAATGAAAAAGGGAAAGAGGAAGCCAATAGTGAAGGTAATTATGAATAGAGTAAATCTCTTAATGAGGGTAACCAGGCTATATCTAGTGGAGGTGATAAAGAGGAAGATAACACTATTGGGAATCCTATTGAGAAGAGTAAGGAGGACCATATGGTTAAGACTGCTTCTCCTGTCAAGGGGATAAAGGAAGAAAAAAGGAAGGACTCTTCTCACATAGAGGACTCTGCCGGGGTTCAAAAGGAGGATCAAATGGAAATGGAGGGAAACAATGACAATGTCTGTTCCTCCCCACACGAGACTGCTAAAGATGATAGTGACTCAATGCAGAGGGATACCATGCTTACCTTCCTGCATTCTGCAAAGGATAAAGCTGACACCATGCTCAAAGTAGATTTCTGGATCTACAATGAAATGATGGGTATGAAGAAAAAGGTGGAAATTCTCCAACATAACCTGGATACTATCAATGTCAAACTTAGCCAACTAGAAGGGCATATGGGAGACATCCCTAATAAAATTAACAACTATGAGCAGAACCTCAGAATGCAAATCAAGGAGAGTGGCACTAAGATGGAACAGGTCACCTCGAGTATATGTGCGGCCGCTGCAAGCCTGGGCAAAAGGGCTAATGAAGATATCACTTTGGCTGAGGGTTTGAGCAAAAGAACAAGGCAGAGCTTGAGGAAGAGTGCAATGAAAGTTGTTGCTACTTCGACTAGTGACACCATTCAAGAGACTGTAGAAATTGGTAAGGAAGCTGCTAAAATGATCTTGGAGCTGCAATAGTGGCTCTGGGTCGGGTTCCCTAGTTTAGTTTCTATCTGGTCTGGTTGTTGGTTGGGGTCTCTGGTCCTGGTTTTTGGTTTTTTTCGTTTTGATTGTTTGTGGTTCCAGGTCCCTGTAAAACCTGGATTAGTTTGTTCTTGGACTTTTCTAGTGGTTTCAGGTCCCTGTAAAACCTAATTTTGATACTGTTCTACAGTTTTTTGTAGGTTTTACCTAGTTGGGCTATAATGCTTTATCTTTCTACTTTTTGTTAAAGGGTTTTGAGGTCCCTTCAAAACCCGCTTTTACCGTAATCTAAAACAAAACAAAACAAATCAACATGCTTAAATCAAAAAACATAGATTGAATGCTCTAACTGATCTGGAAATAAGGACATACATTAGTAGAGAATTTAACAATTATAAAGGAAATGATTGCACATTTGGAATAAGCATTAGATCCAATTTCATTGAAGAAAGGCATATTTTGACCAATGACATCAACAATGCTTAGTAACCCTACTAACAACACTGTGTACACTATTTAATGAAAAAATTGGAGACCATTGCCAGTTATGATGGCATATAAAGAAATCCCTAATGTTTTGATGCTGGTTTAGCATCCTCCGCTGTCTATTTTGAGCAACACAACACATTCTTTCATAAAATCTATGGCACCTCTTGGGGCCCTTGTGGATTGTTGGAGGGCGATAACTAACATGTGAGTTCTAAGGCTACGTCTTTTAGGGATAGGAAGGGGATTGTTGGATTCTTCGGCCACCTTCGATGCATTGTGCAGTTTACCCTAATGTTATGCACACAAGTTGGATGAATGCAGCCTCCAAATAAATGACATCAATATATGCAGACATCAATAAACTATAATCTTGGGCAAAAAAAAAGAGAGATAATAATACCTTATGTTGCTTGAAATCTGTATTAGAGGACAGGTCAAAGATGCTCCATGCTTCAAACGAATTTAACGAGTCACTTAAAACTTTAGAAAAGGAATGAGGGTATAGTAGCCTAGCAGTCAGGTAAAGAACCTCTACAATTTTGACTTTTGCAGCCCCTACACAAAGTGGTTTGTTGTAGCACATCACATCATTGTCCACACCTTCAATAATACTTTTACCAAGCAATATACCCTGATATCCCAGGTCTACATGATGACCAATAGCATAAGAGAAAACTGCTTCCTCTTTGCCTCCCTCATCATCATTTGCTCCCTGCAATTATAAAATATTCTTAGAGGAAACCTAGGTTGTCTGTCCCAATTATGATTATATTGTTGCTTACAAATAGAAAGAAAGGATACATCTGTCACTTTTACTAATTCATGATGAATTTATAACTTATCCTACACATCTATCTGACTTTCCATGCCTAATTGCAAAGCTGCAGGTTTTCCATTGTTTGATGGGTGCAAGCTTATAGATCTAACTAGCCTTATGGATCACTCAACCAAAGAATCATGATACACCTTAACATCTCTCCTTGCTATGTCCTAGCCCAAAAAATTTAGAAAAATGCTTTCTCAAATTATATTCACTCTAAACCAATCTTTCTTTGGGTAATAATCCAAAAGACATTACATACATCTCCATCCAGGGCCTCCATCATGGATGGAATGTTAAAGGAAACACCACCACTATCAACCTACATTACATATAACCAAATAATACAAGTATTAAGTCACATGGACGTTACTATCAACATTCTACACACTAAGGTCTCTACCGATCACTAAATTGAATGTAAGCATACCACTTCTTCAATATGTTCAACTGTAGGCTGTTGTCCTGTACACCCCTAAAAACTACCATTACCATTAAGAGTGGGTTACAATGAAATTCAAAACACTAATAACATATTTGTCGAATAACACATTGCATGAACCCACCACATACTAATTACCTGAACTTCAATCTCATTTTCATCAACCAACATTACTTGTGTGTGCTCTCCTAACATAGACTTATTGCCACTCCTGGATTTCACTAATGTCAATTTAACACACTCACATGCAGAAGCCAAGAGAGCAAGCACATTCCTGTCTTCACACTCAATTACAGTTGCAACAATATCTTTCATGGCTAATGTTTGACATACAATAAATCACTCATTCCATTTTTTAGATATCAAACCAAAATGTTCACAACGACAAAATGCATGACTGGTGAAATTTTAAAAAAAAAATGTTATTTGATCTTACAGAAACAGAAAAATAACATTTTTTGTTCCTCATTACCTCCACCCTCTCACTTCTGGCAACAGAAGGGATCCCCCTTATATCATCCTCAAAGTCAATAATTTTTTTAGCACTTATGAATATTTTTTCCCCTCTACCAGACTTATTCCATCGTGCACAAGATCGTTGCACGCAACTCTTATCGGCTACAACTGAGGTAGAAGGTGGTGCATATGTTGATCTTTCAACAACACCATCCATAGAACCCATAGTGACTAAAGATGGAGAGCCCTATCAGTGAAACATTTAATGAATATCAACATATTGCCCTAAAGTGATTCACATATTTGCATGGATTTTTAGCATAAAGAACAAGCTATTATATCAAATTGATCATACCATGATCTCTCTTCTCTTCACCAATGCTACAACCCTTTTCAATCTCTCCTTCCTCAACTCATCACTCTCATAGTAATGCATTTCCTCTTCAATCATGGCCAGACCCTCTTTTAGAAGGAGTTCAACTGAGGAAACCTTTTACAGTTGGCATATGCATTGTTATGAACACCTTCTTTGGGCATCAAACCTTATCCTCATCTGGTAATCAACACTTATGGCCCTCTTAAAGATGTATCTTGTTGATTTTGACTCATAACAACATCACTTTCTATTCCTTACAAAAGGACACCCACGACAAGGTGCCTCAATAAATGGGAGATTGTGAATTTGCAACTTATGTAGGTTTATCCTTGCAATGTCCCAAAACTTCTTTCCCCCATCAATAGAAAAACTTCTGACAAGGCAGTAATATATCATCCTTTGGGTGGAATTTTCAATTCTATATTGACCCCTCCCCTACACAGAGGGGACAATAACACAAATATAAACATTACCATACAAAAATAACTTATAGCATGTAACTATAATACATATGAGTGCCATATTCTTACGGATTACATCATTTATCAACAATGAATACAAAATTCAAACATCACTACAAGTGAGGGACGTGTCACTAGCGACATCAATATTACACTTGCAAATCACACCATCTCCCACTGCTTCCCTTGATGAAAAATCCACCGCTCTAGGTTTCTCACTTTTTATCTAAAATTAAGTGTAAATCAATGCAACCATTCACACACCATTCATTCGAACTATACGATGTCGAAACAACTGTAAATGAGAATGAATTTAATTGTCACACTCACATGGCCATCTCTACTAAACTTGGGAGAAGTCCTCTGCACAACAACCTTGCTCTCCAGAGAAAGGAAATAAAAAGAATTACACATTTTCAACATTGTTCTTTGTACTCAAAGGATAATCTATTTTCTAGGTGTTTTCAAACCACTACATCTTACCATTGTCTTTTTTGTATCCACTCTTTCCTTGCTGTAGAGCACCTCTTTTGTATCCATAGAAGGCTTCACTCTTTCTTGCATGTAGGGCACCTGAAGTGAATCACTGATTTCTTTTAATTTCTTGCTTAATTTTAACATCCTATACAGTCTGCAATAATATAACAAGACTGTTACTAAACACAACTTCCTGCTACATTCAGTGCCCTACAAATCCTAACAATTTTGGGATGCTGGTCTTTTAACATAAAACATTAGAAATTATTGCTTCATTGTCTACAACATTAAATATGGAGTTCATCCAATCTTTTATATCTATCTATATTTAAACTTATTCAAATTTTCATCTATCTATATGGAGCTACTTTATTGATGGAATTTTGTGTTATTTGACAAATATGTTATTGGTGTTTTGAATTAAATTTCATAATTTTTAATAAATTACATCATATTTTATATTTTGAATTTTGAATATGAAGAAATGTTTTTAGAATAAAATTTTGATAGTATTTTTACAATTGAAATGAATTTAAAAAAACCATAAGTATAGAGTCTTTATTGGATTATAAAAATTGGATGGTTATACTATTAAGTTCTTCATTGGTGTGCATTTTTTTATTTGTGTCTAGAATTCTTGATGGAAATATGTTCACCAAATAAAGAAAAGAAAATATTTCATATCTACAAATTAGTTACCATAGAAGACATATATTCTTTTTAATCTAAAAATGAAAATAACATTTAGAATTCATGCTAATAAAATTTATCGAATATGAATGATATAGAGTGTTTATTAATTGTTCAATAAAGTATAAAAAGTATCTAGTGTTGTACATTTGCCAATATGTAGCCTAAAGTTCAAATATTTTTTTTAGTTTTTTTCTAATGTAGAATATTTTAAAATTTTAATAAAGAAAATTTGTAAGATTCCATTTGGAATGTTATAAATGAAGTAAAATTACATAAAGTAAAATTTTCATAATTCAATCCAAGATTCTAACATGAAAACTAGTCCTCTAAGCTATTGGGGGTCTCCTCTTTGTGGTGCACTGAGGGAAATCGCAATTTATGCTCCATTGTTACTACGACAAGAGCAACTACAACATGATTTGGTTTGTTGACATTTTAAAAGTTCCCATGAAAGAATTGAAGATGCAAATGAAAATTGTAGCGCCTGTGATTTTAACTAATATTTACGCATAAATATCATGCTCCTCATGTTTGCAGGGCACCTTCATGAGCTTGAGTTGGTTGGTGCTGCACTGGCCGAATTGTAATGGTAAGTGTTTTACATATTTGTAGAAAATTATTTATTTATTTTTCATATAGATAGTGTAGGATTCATTTTCCAAATTTGAAGCAATTTGTTTCTAATGATTTTCATTAGAAGAAGAAATAAATTCTTATTTTATGTTGAATGAATGAGTAGATTAAAAAATTTAAACTATTTTTTAAGTTTATATTATGAAATAATAATAATTTTATTTATTTTTAATTTAAAATAAATGAAACAAGTCAAATATTTTTAGACTAAAACAAGACTTATTTCAAATTGTTTAAGTTTATTATTTATGAATAATTAATAAATATATTTGCAGTTAGTTTTCATTTAAATTATTATTTTTGTTTTTATTTTTTTAAAAATAAAACATTTCTAATTAAAATCTTAAATAATTTATAGAAACTTGATAAAATAAAATATATGTTAAATGAATGCAAATATTATTTTTGTCTGTATAAAAACTTTTTAAATTTTTATAATATATATATATTTTTAAAGTAACATTTATTATGGAATTTCGAAAATGCGGCGAATATTTATGAGCTCAAATTCCAAATGGAACAATTAAACTTTAGTAAGCAATACAATTCACGAACAATTTAACTACACCAAGGCAAGCTCATGCAACATTGAGCATTCACATCACAACAGTACACTTTTAAAGCCATTAACCATTCTTGGTTTCACGAGCAAGCACCTGGAAAGATATATGCTAGCACTTGCACCCGAAAGAACAAGGGGTATGCCGATAGTGACAAAAGGTGCAAGTCTATGTAAGATGGTTGCCTACATATATTTTTTTGTTAGACATTGAATTAATATGAAAGGAAACTTAAGCTTAAAAAATAAATTAAACATTGTTACTTTCAAATAATTAAATTAAATTATTCTTAAATTCATATAGATTTATTATAAAACTAAAAGAAATGTAGAAGATGAAAGTAAAAAATAAAGATAGGTAAATTGGCATGTGTTTTGCCCACAAAATAAACTATTCGAATGAAGAAAAATAGTAGAAGCTTTTGGACACCTTTTTGTTTGCAAGTTTACTATATTATATGTATTAAAAGGTAATGGATTGTTTGAATTTGGAACAAGAATAAGTGGATTTTAAGGAGTAGGAGTCTGGATTGGTAATGCAACTGCTTTTCAAAAACAGATGACTTGTGTCACCACAAGGGACATTTTCTCACTGTTCTTGTAACACAACTTTATTCATTAGGGAAAGAGGATATTAAAGTGCACGAATGTAACCAATTAACAAAGTTATGAAGTGAACACACATAGAGTCATATGTATATTAAGGGAAAATACAAGATTTTATACCTTTCTGTACTAAAATGAGAGTTTTGCAATCAAGGCTCTTCATTTTTCCTTATAATGGTATATAGATTGTTTTTCATTCTTGAATATTCTTCAAAGGAGATTGGTTTTTCTATATTGAGTTTGTCTAGTAATTTAACACTTGATATAGTTGTGAAAGTTAAATCGTGTCATTCCATTTTACCAATATCTATTATTATTTTCTAAAGCATCAATCATTAGGATAAATATATTTGGTGAGTGCCCATGACATGGGTAGTGGTATTTTTCTATGAATACCTAGGGATATAGGTGTTATAGATAAAACATTTGGGTGATCTTGGTTCCAAGGTGGGACATTGTAGTTATCAAATAAGACAACCATGTGTGTACAATAGCTATCACCTCACCAAGTGATCCATTTACAAGACTCATTTGAATTCAAAGGTTTTTTGTTAACATTGTTCATTGGTCTCTACATAGAAAGAGCTCTTTTGGAAGTCCATCGATATCACAATCAATGTTTGGTTTTAAGTATTTTTTTTACTATATAGTACTAAGTACAACATGAAGATTAAATAATTTAAGTATTTTTATGTTGTATAGCCCCACAAGATTGATTCTAGAGTAAACTTGCATTGACTAGTCAAATGTGCTTTGTTTAGAAACACAGTCTTTTATTTGTATGCTACATTACTAATTGCCAATCTTGTTCAATTAATTCTGCCTTGTGCATGTTTTGCAACATGCAACAGATTTCAATTTGAGTTTGAGTGTCACTAGGTTGGCCAAATATGGTTGTCAATGTGATAACTTTGTGAATTGCTCCCAAAGGTATATATAACCTATATAGGTATATATACCCTATATAGGTATATATTGTTAGTAAATTTTATATGATAATTTAAATTATATAAGATTCTTTAAATATATTGTTTTATTTTTATGTGCATCTATTGTATCAAAGAGTTGAAAGTGTACTTATAGGAACCCATACATGTTAAAACTTGGAAAGAGGGTTAGAAAATGACTTTATAAATGTACCAATGATCAAGTGAGTATCTCTAAAATTACCATCATAATCTAACATGTCTTCTTAATTTTCTAACTATATAAATTTTTCTATTTTTGGACAACATTAGCTTAGTAAATTTTGAATCTCAGAGATCTACGCATACAATTTTCTTAATAACTTTTGATCTACTTGACTAAATTAAAGATAAATTACATATTATTGTTCTACACTTGATTTGGTATACTGTTTTAAAAAAATGTTTGCAATTTCAATTATTTTGATGCAAGTTATAATGACGCACAAACATGTACCAAATTTTGAGGATGTAGTCAACTCAAAAAATCATGAAAACATACTGAACAAAAAATTACCAAAAAATACACAACTTCTTGATCTCAATCTTACCTATCAGCCTACCAAAGGATTTTACAAAATATTAAATCTAATTACATCTTTTGTGAAACACAAGGAAACAATAATGTTATGTTTTTTTCTAAAAAATCAAGAATGATTTTTTAGATGCAGTGGCTTTGACCTCCTAATCTTATCCCTTTTTAAAATAGTGGTCTTTCATATTGTTTGTGTTGATGGTTTATTGATTCTACAATTGATCAGATTTATAGACAACTGACATGTGTATTCTCAACAAATTTTTTGCTCATGCATGGTTGAGTTGCGTCCTTGGGGTTACTCATATAGATTCATGTGTCATATGCATCCTTGGTTAATAAATGTTTTCCTTTGTTTGTCATATGTCCATTGTTTGAGGGGGTTTCTGTAGATTATTGTCTTATGTATCTTCAATTAATAGGTGTTTTGCCTTTGGTTGTCATTTGTTCATTGTTTGAGTCATAAAAATTGTTCCTAGTCTTCATCTTGGTTTTAGACGAGTCTTTTCATTCAACACTATGGCAGCTATCATTCAATGAATTTCCACTATTTTATTCTCACAAAGGGTTATTATTTTTGGATCAGTAAGAGGTGAAATCCAAGAGTAATTATTATTATGTGTTGTGAAGTAGTATAATCAAACCCAAGACCTTCTAGATAAGAGGCTTACAATTTACCAATGTGTTGTAAGATCTTGCCTTTCTCACAAAGGATTTTTAGTTGCATCTCTTGTCAATTGTGAGGTGGGTTTTTGTATGCATCAGGTTTTCTTTCCTCTTTCCTTGCACTTATTTTTTGTATCCTTAGTCAGAGCTAAGAGGGAGTGTTAGTCCATGTTTTAACGTTGATCTCACTCTTGCTAAGTCCATCCTTCTACCTTGAGTCTAATCCATGATTTGTGGATGATGATCCCTTATTTTGATTTTAGTTTGAACAATGCATGATTGTTTGCATGCAATACTATAACAATGTGGATGATTACAATTTGATTTGTGTTAACAAAGGATTCATGCAAGAAGCCTAACTTATATAGATTTTCTTAGCTTCATGTTATTCATCAAATTTCTTGTTTTAATCTATGGTTTACTATAGTATAAATAATGCTTCTGTGTATATTGTAATTATTTAATATCAAAGATAAACATTTATTCTTCCACTACTCTTTATTTTCTTTTGTACATTTTTTAATTCTTTTTCTTAGCTAGATTTATGTTGAAAATTCTACACCTCATTAGTTAATTTTATCCAACAACTATGATTATGCTATTATGTAGACACCATGGGAAGGAAATCTGAGTAGATGCCATAGTTTTTACCAGTTTTTTGAAGTTATTAGATGAAATAATCTAGAGAGTCAATAAAATGATTGCTGATATATGAGCATGCAACCAACGCCCAAATTCTGTTAGAAGAAAATGATAAGAATGGGCATTAATATCAGTTATGCTTCAAGAAGGGGATCTAAAATGATCAAAATGGGGAAAGTGAGAAAATGAGATAAAAACTCAAAAAACACTTATCAAATGAACATAAAGTAAGACCAAGAAAATCTTGACAAATATTTGTGTAACAATGAATTGTTGGGTGTCTTAAATATTTTATAAGTTTACTTTATAAATATTAAAATATAAGTAACATTATAAATAATATTAAATTTGAATTGGCTCAAATAAAAAAATAGTTAAAAACTTTTGCATATATTTTTAAATTGTAATTAAAACTTTATTATTATCTTTAACTTTTAAGTTAATTTATAAATGTATAAAATATTTTAAAATTTGACATTTTTTTAACCTTTTTATAAGAATTTTAGAAAAGTAGAATTTACTAGAACAAACAAGCTATATATAGATTAATGTATTATATATGATGATATTTAAAAAAAATTGAACTCCACAACCATGAAGGGCTAATCGCTATGGAAAATGGTGCCTCTCAATCTGTATAATTTATTTTCAATATATTCTTTAAACTCCTTTTTAAAAATACCCAAAATAAAATACATATGGCCAGTCAATACAACCAACAATATATACTATTCTAAATTCAGTTTCAATATACACACAAAATGTGGGGCCGTTCTTACTTCTTATTCTTCACCTCAAGTGGCAGAAGCTCGGCCAAGGGGACCATTTTGCCATTTACATTTCTCTGTGTCCTTGCTTAATTAATCATCTTTACCACAACATCGAGGAACTACTGCCAAAGTTCACCTGAGATGCATTTCAATCTGCGCCCTCTGCAAGATTCAAGCTTACAATTTTACTCATCGTCACCGTCTAAAGTGGGGAATTTTAAGCTTGGGATTGGTCCTTCGTCAAAGAAAAATTTGCATTGTCATCAAGACTCTTAACTACAAATGACTTACGTTGATGGTTTCACATTCCTCTTCATTCATTTATGAGTCCACTCACCCAGCAGGGAGAATGTTGAAAGTGTTTGTTTTTGTATGGATCCGGCCTGCTTAACACGTCGCCAACTAGGACACTGCTTTCATCGAACTGGACGTGGAAGGTCGTATTCCTTTTCCGACAATATCAAAAATAAAATGACTGCCGAGAAAACTTACCGGGTCAGACATCATGCCTTGCATCGACATGTTCACACATACATTTTGTGATGTTGTATTAGAGTTTCAGTGTGTAGTTTTTGAACACTTAGCACTCATTTTATGACAATGAATTGAATACTTAACACTCATTGAATCTAGGTGACGTTCACAGAGGTGAACTAGTATCGAGACTTCTAGAAGGTCACCCATCTGTGCTTAACTACGAAATTTCCTCCATGGTTAAACTCACTTTGCCTATAACTCCATTTGTAAAACCTTCACAATTGTTGTGCCTTATGAAACAATCATTAGAAACCCCCTTAAGCTTATCAATTGATGAGTAGGAGATATTATGTATAGCAAGTCAATTTGTGATATTGCTAGGATTTAACTGTGTAGTTTTTTTAGTCAAACTCATTTACACATATTTCATGAGTAGTGGTTTACACAAACCCATCTCTCATGACAATGAATAGAACACTTAGCACTCATTGGATCACGATGATGCTCACAAAAGTGAAGCAGTATTGGGACTTCCTAAGAGGTCACTTAAATACATTTTATTGGCACTCATTGGATCACGATGACACTCACAAAAGTGAAGCAGTATCGAGACTTTCTAAGAGGTCACTTAAATACATTTTATTAGAATGGAATTATATATATATATAAATATAATACAAGAAAAGTAAAAGGAGGGTTACAAAATATAGAGATATTTTGTTAGAATGTAATATAAAAATTAAATAATTAAATGAATGTCGACAATGGACCAAAATAATGGTAGGTTATAGTATAAAGGCTCCTCTAACTCTATTAACTCAATTTTATGGATAAAGAAGTCAAGCTTGCGAGCAATACTAGATTGAAAAAATTGGGTAGAAGAAATCAAGAAAGAAAAGGAGAAAGTGACACCAGAGGTAGGTAATAAAAAATGACAAACATAAAATCTAGGTATGGATCCCATCCCACCTTCGCTAAAAACCAAGATCTTAGATGATTCAAGAAAATTGAGGAATGAAATATGAGGATTGAGAGATGGGGGGATTTTGTTAAAATGGGGAGGTTGGTTAAAAGAGGTTGGATTTGTGGAAAGTTGGTGCCATGATAGATGGGAAAAGAAAATCTAAGTTCATGCCCTCACAAATGACTCATTTTCTGTCATTTTTCCCTCAAATCAAGAAAAAACATGGGGTTATGAGTAATAACTCATAGTATTTGGAGAATACACAAGTTTACATTATTGATTGGTATTCAAATTTTAGTCCTTGGAAGCATGAACTCAAAGAGGGACCAGTTTGGGTTCTGTCACATATGAAATCCCATCAAAATATTGGGAAGAAAGCACAATGAAAGATATTGAAGGTAAACTAGGAAGATCCATGTTAATGGGTGAAATTATGGTTGATAGAAGTCAAGGGGCATATATCGTACTATGGCTAGGGTTGCAACCACAACAAAAGCTCCCATGAAAGATAGATCTACTTACAAAAATGGGTACAAAACATTGAAAATAGAAAGGGGAGACCAAATGGTGTTATGCCCTAACTTCAAATTGAAGGAGCATGGGAATTTGGATTGAACTGAGACAATCAGAAGAACTAATGAATGAGGTTATATTAAAAAAAAAAGGAAAACACATTCCTCATGAGTAGAATAATTCAAGACTTGAGATAGGTAATAACCTGGAGTATGTATCAATGAGAGTGATTCTAATGAACACTAAATTGAACTATGAAGAGGAGGAGAACAAAGCACTTGTCCTCCTAGAAAAGGAAATATGTAGCAATCAAGACAATGCACAACAAGGAAATATAAAGCTGGACATCAAGCCTAGCCTCTTAGAAATAAGAAGAATCAATGTCACGAGGATATACACCTAAGAATTTAGGAGCCAATTGCCTCAGAATCTTTGGAAAAGGAAATGGAAAGTCTAGGAGTTTGGAAGCAATAGTGGAATGAAGAGAAAATAAACTGGATGAGGTGGAGGAAAAATGTTGGATCAAAGGATGGAAAACAAGAGACTTTAAAAATTGGAAGGGACGTTTTAGATCTATGAAAAACCAAGAAGAATAGAAAATTGGAAATGAAACATTAGGCAAAGGAGATGAACTAGAAGTTCATAACATATTAGGGGAAGATTGTGCCAGCCAATGAGGCCTAGGGTTTATGCAATTAGTGAAAGCCACAACTTAAGAATGCACCTCTTTGAAACCATAAATTATCACATATCAAATGCAGATTGAAATAATGGATAAGGAACACTTCAAAAACATTTTCACTGAAACATTTTCTTTTATCAGTAAAAGGTTGAGGGCCAAGACATTGTACATAGGTATCTTTGATGAATTAATTAACAAATTTGTGTTCATCTTTATCATCGTCACCTTTATTGGTGCTTTGGTGTTTTAATGATGTTCCTAAGTGTCCTTATGATGCTTCCTAAAAAAAATCTAAGCTTTGGCTTGAGATCCATTGTTAGTATTTTCGAGGAAGAATAACATACCATATTTATTTTAATCCATTTTAGTGATTACCTAGCCTTTAGTACATTTTCAATTTCTCAAACATGTTAATAAGAATAATTATTTGAATCAATCCTTTATCTGAAAAGCAAAGAAATGTTTAAACTTTTCCTTTATAATGAACAAATAAATAAATGATCCTTCATTCAACCCTTCTTTATGAATCTCTACTATAAGGAAATTTAGATGCATAATTTTCCTTTCCTATTCTTACATAGAATCCTACTTAACTATTTTGGAATGATACGTTCATCTAATTTCTAGTCACCTGCTAAAAAAATAAGACTTAACATACCAATCCTCTTCAGACAGCCAAGGAGAACATATAACTCAAGAGGGATGACAATTGATCAGAAGGGATATCACATATCACCAGCATATATCTTGAGAATGGATGAATACCCAAAATTATTATATCCTTAAAACTAGTCAATTCTAAGGATATACTAAAGAAAGGGGATGCATCTTTAACCCAAGAGGGCCATGGAGAAAGACAAGAAAATTCCAAGTTGTTTTCAATTTGAAGATAAATTTTCATGTTTTCATATATAAACAAGTTATAACAATATAGATCAAATAAGTATAATGGAAAATCCATATCACAAAATCAAAAGGAAAAAACAAGGTTGGCTTAAGGCAAAAAAGGAAAGAAAGAATTGAGAGGACAAATGAGAGAAAATAGCAAGGAAGAAAGGTCACAGGAGAGATTCTAAAGAAAGAACAAATAGAAAGAAAAGGAGGGGGGGAAGACAAAATAAGTAATCAGAGAGACAATTTTATGTTGAGACTGATTTTATCTTCTTTGCAAACATTCAATATCATTATAGTCTAAAAAGGAAGAGGAGCTAAGAACAAAGAAGGAAACTAGGATAGAAACAAAACCAAAAAAGACAACCATAATAAAGAAGACATAGGAGAAAAAAAGAGGGATAGAAGGAGGGCAGGGAAAGTCCAACTACAAGAGAGATAAAGAGGAGAGAGAAAATCTGCGTAGCCTAAGAATATGTATCCTAATAATCTCAAATTATATAATTCTAGATTATCCAGAACACACAATCATAGACCACAGAGGAATACTAGGATAAAAATCAAGGAGAAATAGAAGAATCACTAACCAAACATGGCCAACTTATGATGGGTTCTAGAAGGAAGGAAAAAGAGGCCTCAAGAGGAACTAAACAAAGAGAAGGAGGCCACACGAAAAGAAGGAAAGAAAAATCTTTCCTATGAAAAAATAGGAGGGAAATGCATGATATAGAACAAGGAGATACTATTATGTTTGAGACCATTGTCTACTTTTAAAACATACAATACCTTCCTATCATGTTATCATACAAAGACCCAACGCATCGACCAAGAGGAGGAGGGAAGATTATAAAGATCACAGAGTAACAAAATAAGGAAGGGACAACACTAACTATTAGCAACTACAATTGGAACAATGTTTATGTTGTCATTGATGTCAAACCTTATCAGTGAGACAGATTGCTATTTGATTTGAGTTTCATATCTATATGATTAATGAAGAGGATTTGAGAAGTTGGTCATAACAAAATTACCTACAGGAAAGGTTGAGTTATGAGAAAAAACTACAATGGAGACTTGAATAATTAGGCTTTGACAAAATAAAGTGATTATTTAATCATGTTGCAAGCGAAGAAGACAATTGTACTAAAGCCTTGAAGAAGTGATCAAATATTGACCAAATGCATAGGCTTGACTGAGCAACAGAGTAAAAAATTAAGGAAATTGAAGTATATGTTGAGTGATGCTAGTATCGATTGAGTGTCAGTATAAGATGAGCAAAAATAGTGTTGACCGAGCATCAGTATTGACTAAGTGTTAGTATGTGTGCCAAATAGAAAATTAGTTGCGACTGAGTAACCTAGTGACAACCAAGTATCAGAACACAATGTTGGCTAAGGGACAACATATTGATAGTTTATAAGAAGTCATAATTTTTGGCCAACAAAGTTGATTTCTTGAAATATGTAGAGTGTGTTGAAGATAAGGATGGATGGTCTAGAATATTTAAATCAAGAGAAACCATGTTCACACATTTCTATGCAAGGATTCAAGAAGAAGTTTGGGTAAGTTTCTAGAAGAGAAAAAAAGAGATGAAACATTGGAAGGATTTGATGAATCTAACCTAACCCTAAGATCTATGGTAGTGTTTAAGTAGAAAAAGATCAGAATTACCTATTTAAGGAGGTATAAGGGATAACCTAATAATGTTGAAGTAGTTGTTGATGCTATTGATTGGCGAACTTAAATAGAAAGTTGAGAAGTGTTGAGAAGAGGTGAAGTGTGATTGCTTGAAGGGTTGCCAAGAAAATTAGAGACTAAGATGACAATGAAGGCTAGTTAGTGGTCCAAAATTTGAGCCCAACTAAGATCTATGTTTGAAAAGTGAGTCATATTTGCCAGATCAAACCTATTGTTACTTTCTAATCATTCTATCAATTTGAAATCCTTTAATTAAGGTTGACCTAATAGTCATATGTAAATCCTTTAATCGAGGTGACATTCTAATAGAATGTTCTAAAGTCCTCTAACAAGGCCACTCCTAATAGGGTGATTAAATCCTTTAACAAGGTCACATTTAATAGTTTGTTTTGTAACCTTTAACGGGTTTTGCCCCTAACAGAGCTCACTTTAGAAAAGTAAAAAATTGGCGACCTGTTGCTGGTAGTTTTTCCCAAATTGTGTTTCCACGTTAAATCCTAGTGTCAAACTTGTGTGGATTTTATACGTGATGATTGATTGTTAATGTTTACATTCTACAAGTCTATTATATTTAGGATTGTGGACTGCTAGTTTATGTTACTGAAAGTTTACTATAGAGGTCGAGCTAATGAATGTTAAGATTTGAAGTTGTTTATGTGTTTGTTTGTTCAATTGGTACATATGGACCTTGGATAACTGATCCCCCCCACTCTCAGTTATTCAAAACATTCTAACACTAACAAGTTGAAAGATGCTAGACAAGTTGGTAGGAAAAGAAGAGAATTAGAGTACTTGGTAGAAACTGTAGAGAACATCTAGGCATAAGGAATGATAAAAGAAACTAGATGAAAGGGGCCCATGAAGAATATATTGAGGGAAGAAAACACTTGAAAATCGAGACACTATAATCTTTAAATAATCAAACTTAATAAAATTAACCATAAAAATTCTTACAAAGTATAATATCATGGCTATTCATTTTAAACCTGCTATAAGTTTAACCCTTCTTTATAAATACTATGATGTTCTAAATGTCTATTTGCTTCATTTTACTGTTGACAAACTATCATTTACATTTTTATTTAATTTTATTCATTTTGAGATAAATACATTTACATGATGTGAATTACAAGAATTTAAGGAATGCTTACTCAAATGATCCCATATATCAATTTTCTAAATTGCCAAGACGTGATTTAATAGATTTGAATCCTAAGAATCCTCAATAAATAATATATATTAATCCATAATTGCATTTGGGAAAAAAGAAAGAAATATATCTATGTGAATCTGAATAGAGAGTGTATAGCAAAAAGTAGGCACACTTCTATAAACCCTTATTCTCAAGAATACCCATGATGAAGTTCATCTCAAGAGGTGACTTATAGCTTCCTATCTATGATGTGCAAGAGCTATGAAATGGTGATTCTCAAATGGACCTAGCTTATGCAAACCCTTGCAAGGTGCCCCATAGAATGGAAAATTCAAAGACAATAGCAAGGATGCTAATATCCAAGAATCCACAATGAATGTAATGAAAATGCAAGATCTAAGCTAAATGGAATGCAAGATGCAAACTAAGCTAACAAGAATGAGAGTATTACAAAGCCTCCTCATTAATGTGATCTACATAAAAGGAAACTAAGGTATGAAAGATGTCAGGATGCAAGCAAAATGAAGACTAAGCTAAGAATGTAATATGCTCCAAGTGCTCCAAAATCACCAAGAAAACCTGAAACATAACATTAGCACTAATAAAAAAATATATGAGAGAGTGAGGAGAGAGGCTTCTTTTAAGAGAAATGGATGATAGAGAATTAGAGGCAAAACCAAGGGTGGAGAATGGGCCTTGAGTGATCCATGTGCACAAGAATCTGAACTGTCAAGATCAATAGTTGAATTTAAGAGGAAAAAGACGAGTGAATGAGAAATAAAGCTATTTTGAAAATAAATATTTCTCTCACATAAAAATGTGTGCATTCAAAGTGAAGACAAAAATGTATTTTTATTTTATTTTTAAAATAGGAATAATTCTTTTTATGTGCACACTTAGGAATAAAGTGGGAAATGGGGATTTTATTTAATTGAAAGGGAGCAAGTTCTTTTAATTAAATAATACTTGTTATAAAGTGGTCAAACCATAGGAGATAATTGAATAAATAGAAAATTGATGATTTGATCAAGGATAAGCAATAGATAAATTATGCTAAATTGCTAGAAAGGGGGCTCATAGTCTAGATGACCATTTTTGGGTGATTACATTTGCCCCTCTTTGACTAATGTGTGATTGATCTAGGAACACATTAATCAAAGAATAAAGAAGCTAAGATGAAAGATAAGTGATCTGACTCCAAAGCATTAAGCACAAAGAGATAGTTGGTCTTGAATGCAGAGTCAATAAGCAGTGGGATTGAACATTAGGAGAGATAGATAAGACAATATCAATGCCTGAGATGAGCACTAATATGTCAAAGATAGATAGCCAAAAGAAAGAATATAAGCCAAGTCAAGATACATCGAAACTCGAGATGAGTACTAACAAGCCAAAGCAGATAGATAAATGCAAGATTTGCAGATATAGTATTCCTGCCCCCTCAAGTTTGAAATTGAAATGAGATAGAGGAAATGCAAGAATAAGATAGATCAAGATTAAATCAAGATAATGCATAGTTCATGATGAAAGATAAGCGATTGAGAACAAAGGTTGACCACCAAGCAATGAAGATATGCCCCAGTTTGAGTAAGTTTGACTAAGAAAGGTAAAGAATAAGAATCTGGCCAAAGCAAGAAGAAGGGTGAAATGAAATGAAGTGAAAGAGATAGATAATGAAAGAGATGGAAATGATATAGGGGAAATAAATGATGATTGCCTCAGAAAGATTCAAAGATTAGGCCTCAAAAGTTAGTCAATTGCACAAAAGAAGGATGAATTTTAAAATACAATTTTGACCATCAAGAAGAACCCAAATTTTGATTTGGATCCCGAAAATGAATCCAAGCTGTTGACATTAGTTAAGGGTGTAATTTTTGCACAAATCCAAGAACTTAAAAAATTAAGTCAAAAATAGGTCAAAAATTATCCAAAGGGTAGATAAATGTTATGATATGATTAACCCTTTGTGATGACAGGAAAATCAAGGAAGTGGCCAGATAACAAGATCTAGAGAGGATGAAAACATGATTGAGAAGAATCAAGAGGATGAACATTGTTGACCAACACATCCATGAAAGATATAGAAGACTTTCTCAACACTCAAATGATAACTAAGCTAGAATAAACCCTATAATGCAAGCTAGTATGCAATGTGCAATTGGAAGGGTTATATAAGTAGGCCCTAGTTTTCATCATCGAGCCTTATTAGGGACATTGAAAGATCATACAATCATCACTAGTGTGGAATATGAGTAAATGAATATGATCTATATCAGATAGAAGTGTGGGAATCCAACCTATGCATCAAAGACATAAATTTCATGATGATGGTGCAATTAGATTGCCTAGGTTTAGTATGGCAAGATTATGCTCGCATTGAGACACAAAATTTCAAGATTGTCATAAGCATGGTCTTGCACAAAAATAGACAAGGATGTGATGTAAAAAATCCTAATTGTTAAGTGGGGAAAGCAATATGCTCAAGGCACTTAATATTATGAAGGTACACTCGTAGATAGAATTAAAAGGAAAACATGTTTCATGCCCCTAACCCTCTAGTACAAATGACACCCTTGAGAAACTATTAGGGAGGAAATACTCAAGAATGAAATCATCATAGACAACACACAAAGAAAATAAGCCAACAAGTCTCAGCCAATTTTAGTTTAAGTGTGTGTGGAAGTCACATGTTTGTCTCCTTAGGATGTAAGTCTGCAAGTGAGAAATATCACAACATCCCTGTTGAAAAACACTCAATGTCAAGAGAAAGTGTTGAAAAATATTGTTTAGCGAGTTGCCAAAGAAACACCAACATAATGAGGAGACCCTAATAAGCTTAAATAGTTTTTGACCCCCTAGACCAAGACAAGAGTTAGTTCCAAGCTAGGCAAGGCAAAGAAATGCAAGGCAGATAGGTGTAGAGTGTAAAGAAAGATTTTGATAGACATAAGTACAAGGGTCTCAAGTAGCATTTGTTTCTAGATTTTCACCACTTCTCAGTATTGACTAGCTCTTAAACAAGATCACATAGTTTTGTTCCAATGTCTAGCAAGGTATAAGGCATGATGGAGTAGCAAGATGACAAGTAAGATGGATATGGATAGGCAAGTAATATGAATCAAGTGAAAGTGATCCTTAAGGACATGCTCTTCAAGAGTACCCAAGCTAAGGAAAGAGTAAAATAGTCATATGAAGTGAGTTTTGAATAAGCAGTGGAAGCAATGAGTAAACTAGCATGAAGGATAATGACTAGATGTCATGAAAGCAAGTAATCGACAATAGTATACATGTCAAGAGGCCTATAAGAACCACAATTTAACTTTGTAGTGATCAAAACCAAGGGGTCAATTAGATAGCATAGTGCTGGGGATAAAATAGTAAGGATGGATCTAGATATGGAGGCTATGAGTGAATGATTTGGGATAATCAAGATCACGAAAGGGAATAAAATGGATAAGATAGCCAATGATCATTGACAACTCAATAGTGTCAAGATCAAAGGTAGAAGATGGAATGGATGGATTTTGGAAGAATTATGCATGATGCCTATTTGATAGGTTTTCATCAAGGTACTCATCCAAGGCGCCACAAGAAGTGGTTTTCACAATAGGATGAATTTTTTTCTCTTTACTTAAAAAAATATATAGAAAGAATTCAAGCCTTTTCAATTTGGATAGTGCTCCTATAGGAAGGATAAGTCATGATAAGCTAGGACCATAGAAAGGTATGATTAAAGATGTTCATAGGGTTATGGAAAGGAGGTGGTAGTAGAAAGTAAGGATATATGGAAGATATAGATTTAGGCTTAGGATGAGATAAATGGGATGGAATGATAGTAAGTGGAAAAATAGTAGGTGGAAGGATAGTGGATAGGGTATTAAAAGTATTGTGCAAGGGTAGGAGGAAAAGTGGGTAATATCAACATTGACATGCACCTTGAAGGGTGACAGAATGACGAATGAGTCATGGAGGAAATAGTTTTAGGTTTAGGTGTATGAGGGAGTAGAGTAATTTTGGAGGAATATGGAGTGGAAGGCTTCAAAATATTTTGAGGAAGATGTTTGGAAGAAAATGGGGTGGAAGCCTTTGGAAGATTGAATGTCAATTTTGATTTGTTTCCAGGATTCTAGTCTTTCAAGAGAGACTTGGAAATCCATATAGCTTTTGATTTGTCATTTCCTTTGGATGCTTTAGAATGCATTTATTTAGTAATGGATTTAGGAACCCATACTTTCAAGCTTTGGTTAGTGGACCTTTGTGGTCTCTTGAATGTCTTTTCTTTCTTAGTATTCACATGTCGATTAGATGGGACATAGTGAAACTCATTGTTTAGTGGATTCTTATATTTATTCTTAAGTTGTACATCCAAATTGCTTCCAAAAGACTTGGGATTTATGGATGAATATGGCTTATATGACTCATTCATATGGATAGATGAATGAATATTTTTCAAGGATGAGTGTCTTTGTTGATCTTGAGGTATAATAAGAGAGCTAGGAGTCAAAAATGCAAGAGATGAAGGAACATAAGGTCCTAATATGGATGGAAGGTTTGAATGTTTTAGCTTAGATGGATAAGACCAAGGATAGACTTAGGAGATGCAAAAGGATAATGATAGGAATATTAGAATCTTTAGAGTGAGTAATATGGCCAAGGCCATTAATAGGATCATGAGTATCTTTGATAGGAGCAACACTTTCTACAAGATCATTTGATTCTTGGGCATAGTTTTGAAGTGGATATGGAGAAGTAGAACAAGAGGGTATACTTTGATCTTGACATGTTTCTTTGGATAACATATGCATAGTTATTTCCTCATGATTTTTAGTAAGCTTAATGGATATAGTGGAAGTGGTGTCTTCATCATGCTTAGGAGGTGGACAAGACATAGGATATGGATGGATATCTTGAGGGAGATAAGAGGGTGCTTGATCTTGATATTTCTTGACATTTATAGCTTTATCTTTTTGAGAGTCCTCTTGACATGGAGCCACTTCTAAGGACAAGTGAGAATTTGGAGTTTTCATAATAGAATCTTGAGGAGATAATGCAGGACTAGCTAAAGTAGGAATAATAGGCATAACATCTCATGAAGGTTGAGAATCTTTAGCCTTGGTAACATGGAAAATGCTTGCAACCAAGTGAAGATTAGCTTGAATTTCTTTTAGAGATAGCCCTTGAGGGTATGCATAGTCAACAAAAAAAGCATTAGGTTATTTGTTTGATGTGGGCATGTTGGAAAGCTTTGAAGTTTTAGGAGATTCATGAGTGTTGAAAGTAGTAGGGGTATCAAGGAGACCATCACTAGACATAGGTTCATGAACATGATCTTTCTCAAGAGAACTATCTCCATTGCATGAGTCATTAAAGGTATCAACAATCCTATCATCAATAAGGTCTAGGACTTTATCTTTCAGCTCAATGCAATCTAAAGTAGTATGATCATCATATCAATGATAAACACAATAGATTTCCAAGAATGGGTTTCCATATGAGCTAGACTTAGGAAATGTGATAAGCTCATTAGAAAGGAGTCTTGACAAAATGAAATCATAAGAATCTTCAAAGGGAGTAAAATACTCTCAAAGGTGTGCCTAGGCTCTTCATCTTGTTCATCGAGTGAATAGGATAAATTCATGTCTTTATCATATATAGGTTTATCATGAAAGTTGGGCATAGCCTAAAAGAAGGTATCACTTGATTGTTCTCTAGAGAGGTCTTTGGATCTAGAAGATGAAGACAATTGATATCTTGGAGTAGAATATGTAGGCCTAGAAGAAGATGATGACACATGTAAATGCCTTAAGGAAGACTTATGTGAGGATATGATTATTTTCTCTAACTTTTTCTCAAGTTTAGATTGCATAGTCATGATGTCCTTAGTGAAACTAAAGTAAGAAGGATCATCTGTCTTTTCTAGTTCTTTATATAAAGCCCATGGGTCTTGAAATTCTTCAGTGTCATGTAGGAGCTCATAATCATCAAGATTAGTTGAGATTTGAAAAAAAGAGACTCAAATCCCATAGTGGTATACAGTGTAATCACCTAAAAATGGTCATCTAGACTATTAACCCCCTTCTCAACATTTTGGCTAAATTAATTTAATCATTTACCTAGACCAAATTGCTAATAATCAATTTATTTGATTATAACCTATAGTTTGACTATGCTATCCTAAGTTCATTATTTGATTAAAAGAACATGTCCCCTTTTAATTAAATAAAACACCCCATTCTTCTAACCCACTTAAAGTGCACACATAAAATCCTTTTTCTATTTTACAACTAAAAGAAAAGGCTTGTGAGACTTTTGTCTTATATGACAAGTGAGCTTATATTCTATTGGTTGACTTGTGTGTGCACATGGATCACACCTATTTTCGAATTCCACTGTTGATCATCCACCATCTTCATCTTGATCTCTACCGTCTGTATGACTTTAAAAGGGAGAGAGCTTTCCCCCTCAAAAGATCCATCCATCTTTTGAATATTGTTATGCTGCAGGTTTTCTAATAGGTTTCTTGGGAGCTTTGTGGAGAACTTCTCACTCCTTGTCTACATTCTCTCATTCCATCATATTAGCATAGGATCATATGGCATTTTTAGCATAGTTGCATGTTAGTTTAGCTTTCATTCTTGCAATAATCTCACATAGCTTAATATTTGGTTTTGTAATACTCTCATTCATGCTTAGAATAGTTGTACTTTGCATATTCATTCTAGTGTAGTCTTCATATTCGCATTTGTATCCTTGAGGGATTCATTGTAGACACTTGCATTCTTGCTCTTGTCTCAAAGAACCTCCCATTGCATGGCTTACTAGCAAGAAGCTTATCTCTAAGGCTCGGCTGAGAGCCTTCAAACTTGAATCAATACCTTCTTACACTTCATGGATAGGGAGCTCTAAGCCAGCATCCAAGCATTCCAACTCATGGAATCGTTTGGATAGAATGGTTTAGAGTGTGACACATTTCTAGTGTACATTTTTGGCACCCACCATGGGGTTGGACTGTACATTTCGCCCTACATTTTCTTATTTTTGCTTGCATTTCCCTTACCACTCTACATTTTTTTTTTTTTTTTTTTATAGTCGCAGTGTTGGGCGACATTTTTCCAGTATCACGCGACAGTTCACAGTACTGTCGTGCGACACTTTTTTGAAAATAGTGTCGCACTTGAAGCCTGCATACTATCGCCCTCTGTGCAAAACTCTGTCGTACAGATGAAGAAAAAGTATCGCCTAGACATAAACTGTCGCCCTTGTATACTGTGAAGTATCGCACGACATTTGTTTAGCAAGAAAAATATCGCTTGGCATTTTTTTTTGCTCTTTCCTTGAGAGATTGGATCAAATTTCTTCTTAGCTGGCTGATTGTTGTTTTAAAGCAGATTTCTAGGCTATTTTACAGAGGTTTAATTCATAGTTTTTGTGATTATTTCATGCTAACTTGTGGGCTAACGAGTTGTGATTGTAGGTTGCCCTCTTTGTGAAGAAAAAATTGAAACCTTGCATACAAAAGAATGCATGTCAAAGCTTCAAATGCGCAAGGGCTACTAACATTGTTTGCAGGGTTGCCCAAAGCATAAAAACCCAAACTTGCTTGATTTTTGTTTCCATGTGCGGCATTGAATAATTGTTCATTTTTATAGGCACATAAAACTTGTGATTGGAGTCTTTTGGTAACAGGAGAGTATGCTCTTCACCCTTGTGGTGAATCAAAAATCTTGACTTGCCATTTGGTTTCAAAAGCAAGGGGTAACTGAATCTTCTTGGCGTGTTTGGGAGAAAACGATTGGAATAGGAGAGTATGCTCTTCACCCTTGTGGGAACCAGAAATCTTGACTTCCAAAAGTTGATCCACTTTGTGTAGTTAGAATCCTTTAGAGGGCCTGCTCTCGGACAACCTAAGAGGAACGACCCAAGTGGGGACAAGCCGATTACCTGGCTCTTCCAACCCACTGTAAACTCAAGGCTACCAAGGACACAAAACTTTGGTAGACGTAGTGTTTGTCTTCACCTAGTGTGATCGCTTATGGGATTTTGACCATAGAGAGATCACTAGGCAAGAATGCTTAAGGTACTCTTGTGATCGCGAGATCAGTTACTCATTGCAAGGTGAGGTGTCCCATAATTGGGAGCAAGAGGGACACTATGAACGAAAGCCCGATCTAAAAAACCCCAAGTTAGTAACTACCCTTTTTAGCCGCTCAACTTCTTGGTGCAAGGATCGATCCTAGTGGACTACCCGGATCACCCCAAGACTTACACTCACCATATGTGTTCCTTTGGTTGTGTTTATGGCACTTCCATGACAAAGCCAATATCTCTTATGGGAAACCACTTGGTGTGAGGCAAAGGAGCATCAAGCGTGGGCCAAGTTGTTGAGTAATGAACCGTGACTCTAAGGTAGATTGCTTGGCTATTGTTTTCGATGTTTTGACCAGTGTTAATGTTCTTGCAACATAAACATTTCGATAAAAATTTGTTAGGAAGGCTGTTCTGATATCCCAAATGTGTATTGACAAGGTTGTTTTTATCCTTGATCAATTGTTTTGAGACATGTTAAAACACTTACTGTTTGCAAACCTTGTTGTTTACTGATACGAACTGAAATGAAACACTGTCTGATTGAAACAACTGTCTATTGACAAATTGAAACGAACTTCAAACCAAAAATTGACTTTTTTTTGCACAAAACTGGCACTCTGTTGCATGCTTTCACGAGAAATATTGTGTGACATATTTTTACAAAAATTCTGTCTCATGTCAGTTCTAAATATTGTCGCACTGCCAATAAAATTCTGTCGCATTCAGTACAATAATATATCGCCTGAACAAAAAGTGTCACCCCATTCTTGAAATTCTGTCGCACGACACTATTTTCTGAACTTATGTCGCCCTTCTTTTGAGAAAGTATCACCTAGAGTCATTTTGGGTCAAAAATAGAGTTTGCAGTTGGATTTATTTGGTCTAAGGAGCGTCACATTGGTCACCCTTGATCCTGGCTACATATCAGTGTGTGAAGAATTTGTCCTAGGTTGAAAAGATGGGTTTAGTCCGTCAAATGTAATGCTTGAAACATCTTGATGAATTACTTGTAAAAATTCAGCTATTATTTTATTCTAGCTATCCGCTATTGAGCTTCTCGCTCATCCACTCAGCTTGAGTCACTCGTGTTGTAAGATCTTGAGCACTGTTTGACAAGCCATCTATCACATTTTGATAAGTGACTAGTCCTGATCGTAAAAGCTTCAAATTCGGCTCACTTTTCTTGTCCTACTAAACAAAGACAACTTTTTTACATGTCGATCACAACTAGATATCAAGTTGGTAATGGTAGCCACACACCTTTTATTTTCAAGCAATTGGAAACACCACACAAACGTCCTCGCAAACAACCTTGTGATAAGAATCTCAAATTTGCTCAAACACAAATGGCTAACGTTCGACACAACCCACTTTATAGTTTTGAAAATCCATTTGGTACACCCTTTGAGACACCCAAGGATACGAGTGGTATAGTCACTATGGTGCACCCTGATGAAATTAAACGTCGCTTAGAAGAACAAGCACGTGAAACCCAAAAGACTTTGGAGGCTATATACGTTATGGAGAGAGAAAATCAACAAGTTGAAATTGACAATCAGGCACGCTATGAAAGATATAAAGGAACTTGTCCTCGAAATCCTTTTGAGAACAATGATGGTAATCACACGCCTCCAAGGACTCCTAGAGCTGCCGCTGGTGCATGTCCTTCACCTAAACCATCTCATCATGATAGTGATGAAGAAGTAACTAGCGAAGACGTGATCAAATTTCAACAAGATGGCTTTGCCCAAAAACTAATGCTCAGAGCTTTAGAGGAAAATGGAGACCAATACTTCCGATACATGGCAGCTAGGGGATGGAAACTCCCTCAAGGTTTTAATGTTGAACATATTATTCTAAAATGAGAGTCCACTGAGGCTGAAATCTTAAGGGAAGAAATATAAGAACTAAGGAAACAATTTGCTATTAGCATGGACTTTATGCATGAAGACACCTTTCTTATGCGTTTTTTCCCTAGAAGTCTAAGAGGACAAGCTATGGAATGGTTCACAAAATTAAGTCCTCCTCTTAAAACATTTGACAAACTTGTGCAATGCTTCATCCAACAATATTCATACAACATTCAACATCCTGTGACTGTGCTAGACTTATGCAACATCAAACAAAAACTAGGAGAATCTTTTGCAATATACCTTCAACGATGGAGATCTTTATACTCTCGGTATCCTCAGCAAGTACCTGAGGCTGAAAAAATTGACATTTTTGTCAATACGCTTGTACCCAAATTATACTTTGATCTAAGAAAATAGTTATTCACATCCTTCAACGCCATGGTAGAAAGTGCATATCGCATTGAGGATGTTGCTATCAAAAGAGGTGACATTGCCATAAACAAGGATAGAGTTAACAATGGAAACGGTAAAGACAAAGGCAAACCTTGGAACAAAAAAAAGTATGTTGTCAATGAAAGAGTAGTGGACACTCCTAAGACTAAGGTTTCCATCTATGCAACAAAGCAACAAGAAGGTTCAAAACCACAACCCTTTGAAAAAGGCTCTAAATTTGCGAAGAAGCGACATGTTTACACACCTATGGTCGAACCTTATGAAGTGGTTTTAAAAATCTTAATTGCAAACAAATTGGTTACCTTACCAGACACCTCACGTCCTTATGATCCACCCGTTAGATCTCCATGGTGGAGAGAAGATCATACTTGCAGCTATCACTGAAGTAAAGGACATAACACAGAGAATTGCTTCAAACTCAAAGATGTAATTCAAGACCTCATCAAAGCTGGAAAAGTTGTTATAGATGGCCTTGTTAAGAATAATGATCATAAGGCTTTCCAAAAACCATTACTTGAATACGAAAAGGGTGAGACCTCAAGGGTAGCTGCCAAAAAGAATCATGATGCCAAAATCAGTTATGCTTATGCTAACATTGATAATGTTATAAGCATGCTTGAGCCCGTTGAATACATATGTATGGCAAGCTCCAACAATGACAAATGGCCAAATTATGATGCTGAATATGAATGACCAAGAGTGGTCTTAAGGACACGATCCACTCCTCAAGATCATATTGATACTAGACCCAAGGTGGTACTCCAAGTGGCTGAGTCTTCATCTTCTCAGGGTGAACCACTTAACGCTGTCACTAGGGGGCAATCTAAGGTTGTCCTAAAACTTGCTAATGATCCTAAAAATGCATCATCATCTAAGAAACCAATTACTTCCAAGATCTCCAACTATGATCTTGTTAGCCAACTGCAACGCACACAAGCACAAATTTCCATTTTTGAATTGCTAGAGTTATCTCCTTTGCACAGGGATATCCTTGAGAAAGCTTTACGTTTTGCCAATGTTCCCATAGATAATGATGCGGAACAATTCCAAGCAATGGTGAACCACATCTCCTCGCCTCACTATCTCACCTTTTCTGAAGAAGATAACCGAGCTCTCAATCATCCCCATAACCTTTCTCTTCACATCAAAGTTCAAATCTTTTGTACTCGCATCAGCCGAGTCCTGATAAATAATGGTGCAGGGTTAAATATCATTTCATTCAATGTAATCCAACAGTTGGGCATGTCTAAATTTTCCATTGATCCTAAGCGCAAGATCACTATAAAGGCCTATGATGGGGTCGAAAGGCCTTCTAAAGGTCTAATTGTACTTCCAATCAGAGTTGGTCCAGTTGAGAAGAATGTCATTTTCCAAGTCTTAAACATACCACTTGCATACAACTTGTTGTTGGGACAGCCATGGATTCATGATATGCAGGTAGTACCCTCTACGTACCATCAGTGTATTAATTTCCCTTTTAATGGTACTGAAGTAGTTGTCCCTGGCGACAACTACATGTCTATCAACACATTATTTGCTATTGAAATGCTAGTCCCACACAATCGCTCTTCTCATGAGCTAGCACCATCTTTCACAGAATGTGAACAAAAATTGAAAATGATGAGCCTTGGTATGGGCGAATACACTTTGGACTCTATTGCTGCCTTACCAATTTCCCCTCGGTCCTATGGGAAACCAACTATTGCAGAGAAGTCTTCTGCTTCTGCTATGACACTTTTTGGCACTTTTGTGCAATCTTCCATACCACTAGAAGAAAAAAAGGAAGAATAGGCCATTAGGGATTGGATCTACAGAGAAGAGGAAGATGAGAAGGTTATAGTGACTAGTCCTATTTCTCCCAAAAATATGGAAAAGTCTATAAATTTTTGACAAAAATGGGCTACCAGGGCCATAGGTCCTTAAATGGTTGTAAGAATGCTCTAGTTGAACCTTTAAGTCACACTCAAGGTCGTGATACTCGAGACACTGCTAGTCTAGGCTTTGGGCTAAACAATGATATACCAACCTGTGATCGAAGATTGCTCATGTCTAGTGAATCGAAGGATGATGAACCTCCGATAATCGCTACCAATTCACAAGATGAAGACTTTGTTCCTCTCACCTCCCTCCTTTGGGGAAAAGAAATAGTGATTGCTAATAATGAAGAAGCTTCTACCTCCCAACAAAAGGAACAAGAAGGGTCTACTTCTGAGGATGTAAATAGAGGATGAATTAGGCAGAATATTGCTCATCTCATAGCTAGGGATCAAAGTACAGATTCTCATGAGTATGAGTGGGAAAGCCTCTTTGATGCATCTTGCGAGCTAGGGGCGGATGTCATTCATGCCTATGCAACCCAACCCGATGTAGTCAAATGGTCTAGTATGGGGTCGGATGAGTTTGACTCACAACATGTCTCAATGGATCATGCTAGTTCCTCCAGGACTATTCCTAAGCTGGACTCCTTTGCGACATTTTCTATAGGCTCAACTTCACAGGTCACCAGAGATGACTCCTTCCATGCCAATCACATTGAAACTTCTCCCTCACTCTCGCTAATTCAACCAGATCTCATAGATTGGTCTATCCAAAATCAAAGACCTGAAATACGATCTTTCCAAAATGACTATGAGATCGCTTGTTATCTGAACGTAATTGAACCTATCATTTCTTCCACTAGCGAAATCGCGGTTAACATGATGAAATCAGATATCAAGTACTCAGTCAAAAAATTAAAAGGAAAAATAAGCGATCAGATGGCGAAAACCACATTGTGGCGGTGTCTGATCCTCAAAAAAGTAAAAATAAAGGCGTATCTAATGGTGAAAACCTCTCTGAGGCACCTACGGATGAGGTACTTGGTAGTCTACCAAGCTATTTCTAGGATAGATCTTCAGTTCTCGTTGAAACTACACAGCCTATCAACTTGGGAACAGAAGAATGTCCTCAGATTATCCATGTAGCTCAATCTTTGTCAGACGAAGAAAAGACACAGTTTGCTCAATTCTTTCAAGACAAGAAGGTCAACTTCGCATGGACATACTCTGATATGCTAGGGCTTGATACAGATCTCATCATGCATCACTTATCAATCTCACCAGATGTCAAGCCTGTCAAACAGAAGTTGAGAAAAATGCATCCACATGTGGCCCTACTAGTCAAGATAGAATTAGAAAAACTATTGAATGCAAACTTCATTAGGGCCATTGATTATGCCGAGTGGATTTCCAACATTGTACCTGTCTCCAAGCATGACAAATCCATACGAGTTTGTTCTGATTTTAGAGATCTCAATAAAGCGTGCCCCAAGGATGACTTTCCACTACCAAACATCGATATGATAGTGGACATGATTGCGGGTTATGAGATGTACTCGCTCATGGATGGATTTTTTGGGTATAACCAAATAAAGATCACTCCAGTAGACCAAGAAAAGACAGTTTTTACATGTGCATGGGGTACCTTTTGCTGGAATGTCATGCCTTTTGGGCTCAAAAATGCTGGCACTACATATCAAAGAGCAATGACAACCATCTTTCATGATATGATGCATAAAAACATGGAAGACTATGTTGATGGCACATTGGCAAAATCAAAGAAATGAGACACACATCTCAAAGACCTTAGTTTGATATTGGACGATATGGAACAATTCCAACTTAAGGCTGAATTCTAAAAAATGTGCATTTGGAGTCACTTCTGGAAAATTGCTAGGTTATATCATTTCAGCAAAAGGCATTGAGGTTGACCCTGAAAAGGTCCAAGCTATCATGGATATGCCTCCACCAAAGACTATCAATCAGCTTAGAGGTATGTAAGGATGACTACAATCCATAAGAAGATTTATCTCTCAATTAGCTGATAAGGCTCAACCTTTCAATAAAAATATGCATAAAGGATCTACCCATATTTGGAACAGTGACTGTCAACAAAGCTTAGATCAAATCAAAGGCTACTTGGCAAAACTGCCAGTTTTGATGCCACCCATTTTGGGAAAACCTTTGATTCTATACATTTCAGCTACAAATTCTTCTCTAGGAGTACTCTTAGCCCAAAGTGATGAGATAGGTAAAGAAAGAGCCATATACTATATCAGTCAAACTTTGGTGGCTTATGAACTAAATTATACAAGTATAGAGAAGGCATGCCTTGCTGTAGTTTTTGCCTCCCAAAAACTTCGGCATTATATGTTGGCCCATACAGTTCACTTGATTGCCAAGATAGACCCTTTGAAATATTTATTAAGTAAAGCTACACTTACTGGTCGCCTTGCTAAATGGATGATGATTCTTTCCGAATTTGACATTTAGTATGTTGAATGTAAGGCAATCAAAGGACAGGCCATAGCTGACCAGTTGGCTGACTTCCCACTTGAAGATGTAGCACCTATGCAAATTGAGTTTCCAAATGCCTCGATCATGAACATTACTGACAGAACATGGAAGATGTTTTTTGATGGATCCCATACACAAAATGGAGCAGGAGCAGGGGTGTTGTTTGTTTCCCCTCATGGTTATACAATCCCAAAGTCCTACAAATTATTGTTCCCATGTAAAAAATATTGCAGAGTATGAAACATTAACAAATGGGACCAAAATGGCCCTTGAATGACAAATAATTGAGCTACACATCTATGGGGATTCTCAACTGGTTGTGAACCAACTGAATAATGAATATCAAACAAAGGATGACAAGTTGATCCCTTATAAAAAGTTGATAGACACTCTAAGGAATTATTTTACCTTTGTAACATTCCAATAGATTCCTAGAGCAGAAAACAAGGCTGCTGATACTATGGCCACCTTAGCATCTATCCTCCAATTGCAAGAACATGAATCATGATTTGAGTTCCTGGTGGAAGAATTGCGTCATCCAGCCTATGATTCCTTAGATAACCAGGTGATCTACACTGTTGTGGGTCACGATTCCTCCCGCTATGTGGCTATTTTCTCCTACCTACGTGATCAAGTTATTCCTGAAACCCTCACGCGCAACCAAAAATGCCAACTCCTTCGTAATGCCTCACATTACACTTTGGTCTTTGGTGACTTGTATAGGAAGGGTCTAGATGAAATGTTTCTTAGGTGTTTAGAGCTAGAAGAGTCTGAGAAGGCACTTGCCGAAGTCCACGATGGCATTTGTGGGGCACATTCTAATGGCCTTGCACTTGCCTCAAAACTACTTAGGATGGGTTATTACTGGCCCACCATGCAAACTGATGCTGTGTGCTATGCAAAGTCCTGTCAGAAATGTCAGCTCCATGGCAACTTGATACATGCTCCCAGGCGAGAGTTAATCCCTTCTGTGACATATTGGTCATTTCAGCAATGGGCCTTTGACTTGGTAGGAAAGATTCATCCAAGCTCATCCAACGGTCATAAATTCATCATCACAGCAATAGAGTATTTCACTAAATGGGTTGAAGCTATACCATTATCTACTGCTACAGGCAAACATGTTGCCCTGTTTATATTGAATCACATCATTTGCCGATATGGTATCCCATCCTCTATTGTTATAGATAATGGAGGGCAGTTCAAGAATAAAGATTTAAAATAGCTGTGCAAAAAGTTTCAAATTAAGCAACACTGGTCCTCTATTTACTATCCCCAAGGGAATGGCCAAGCTGAGGTCTCTAATAAAACACTGATGAAAATCCTACAATGTACAGTTCACAAGTCTAGGAAAGATTGGCACTTGCAAATAAATCTGGCACTTTGGGCCTATAGAACCTCTATTTGTACTCCTATAGGGGCTACACCCTTTTCTCTAGTCTATGGCTCTGAGGCTGTTCTCCCATTAGAAGTTGAGATACCTTCCTTGCGCGTCTCCTTACATGGGTTAATAATTGATGAAGATCATAGAGCTATGCGAGTACAAGAACTGGAAGCTCTGGATGAATATTGCAAGTCTACTTTTGATCACATGAGAGCTTATTAGAAGCACATGTCTACACAATATAACAAGAAGGTTCACCCCCATGAGTTCCATGTTGGTGAACTCGTGCTTAGAGAGAATTCAAAGAATTAGCAACATCGGGAGCAGAAAGGGAAATTTGAACCTAATTGGTTGGGTCCTTACATTATCATAGCAACATTTGGGTCTGGTGCTTACCAGTTGTCTACTTCAGAGGGTGAAGAGCTTGCAGACCTTATCAACATCCTACACTTGAAGAAGTTCTATACTTAGAGGCTTGATGCTCAGCTATCTTGTATATATCTATGATGCTGAAAAAATTCTAAAAATCAAAAAATGTCCTGAAAAAATGATCATCTTAGTGAAAACCTAGCAATAAGTGCTTTGATGTGTCACCAAAAAAATAAAAAATACAAAAATACAAAAAAATTGAAAAAAAGTCCTGAAAAAAAAAAAGAAAAAAAAATCTGTGAAGTGGTGAAAACCTGGAAATAGGCGCTACTTGAAACCCTCACACCTATGTCTATCAATCACAATCATCCACTTCGCTACACATTTCCTGGCTTGGAATTGTTTCTTGTCCTTTTCTCGGGGGCATAGTTGCTTAGCCTATTGAGGTATTCTTGTGCATTAGGGTTTCTTTGACAACTCACAAAATAGTGTTTCTCAACACTTCCCCCACCTTGACATCAAGTGTTTTTCAACACTTTTTAGATAGTTTACCTACGGTCTTCGATGTCACGATATTTCTCACTATCAGAATCAAGTCTTGAAGAAATGGCCAAGTGACTTACACACACGAACTTTAACACTTAAACAACTGAGCTATGCTGATCTTTATCTACTTTGTGTGCTATCTATGATGATTTCTTTGCCATGTGTTCCCTCCCTAATAGTCTTTCGAGGATGTCATTGACTAGAAGATCGGGGGCATGGGACATATTTTCTTGATTTCTGCATGTGGGTATACTTTTGTTTGTCTATAGTGTTGTAAGCATTTATGCTGGTCCTATTCAACACGTTGACTTACAAATGTATCATCCTTGACTATTTTGCAAGACCACACTCAGGGTTTATCCTGGTGCTTATGCCTTGATACAACTGTAATCTTGCTAAATTAAACTTAGGGAATCTAATCGTGTAGTTATCTTGACTTACATGTCTTTGATGCTTAGATTGGATTTCCACATACCTATCTAATATCGATCATATTCATATCCTCATAGTTATACTAGTGATGGTTTTATGATCTCATGATGTCCCTAATAAACGCTCAATGATGAAATTAAGAGTCTAAATGTTATGAGTTTCTTGCTGGTAAACCACTTTGCATAGTAGCTTGCATTTTAGGTTCATGTCATTTTTTTTCTAGTTGCACATTCCTACATGTGGAAGAGCTCTCTCTCTTCATCTTTTTCATGGACATATCAGCTAGCTGCTTTTATATTTCGCTTCTGCATGTCTTTTCACCTTCTTAATCTTTCGCTACATTTCTTTGCTATCCTGTCATCACAAGGGGTTAATCCAAAAATCATCACATACGATCTATCCAAGTGTCACATTTTCACAAAAAACATTTAAGTCTATACCATCCATATGAGAGATCAAAATCAATACACATAAAACAAAAACTGAAACATCACATGAAAACTGAAACATACATTTTGAGACAAGTACACAAGAATATTGATAAATCTAGTATGTCATATATATATCAAATGTGTCATGGTACATATACAAATGTAAGATCCAAAATCTGGATATATGTCTCAAAAATACATGAGGTACAAATCAAAACACAATGTCATGTCTGACTGCCACCCTCTACGGCTGGTGCTGGCCCTGGTGGAGGAGCCTGTCTCCTATCCAGTGCTTGCATTGCACCCTTTGATCTGCTTGCTGGCTTTGAATAATCAGGAAGACCCTGTCCTGGTGGTACCACACTCCTATAGGCGGCATAATAGTATGCAGCTTGTGCACCATGATGCACCACCTATCACCTCGCAATATCTCACTCTCAACGCGCTCATCTGCTCGTGCCCGCTCATCGATCAGCTGCTGATCTCGTACTGCAATGGTCACCCGAGTTGCCTTCAGCTCTGCCTCCAAGGCACGGATCCTCGTACCCTGCTCCTCTCCTCCTGCTAGCTGCTCTGCAGGTGCCTCTACCCTCACTGCTCATTGTTTCCTCAGGGGCACCCCCTCCTCTCCATTATCATCACCATCAAACTCTGATGACTCCTCCCCCTCCTGCATTGCCTGTGCTCGCATCCTCCTCCGTCCTGCTCGAGAACTCTCCCCCTCCATTTGCCTACCACCTCTCCCCCTCTGCCTCCTCCTTCTCTGCCGCCACCTCCACCTCCCACTCCTGCAGGTGCTGCATCTGGGTGTGTGAACCGGGGGAACGAGTGTCTCTACATCTCATAAAGATACCTTGGATTAGCCCTTGCATCTGCCACATCTGGGTGATAATCCCAGGGAGTTGCCACTAGTACTGCAGTATTCCAAACTACTGTTTGATAGTCCAGCATCGGTAGCCATCCCAATCCCTCATCTATGGGCATCCAGGCATAGGTAGTGGTCTCCAATGACACCACCTGTCACTCTACAAACTGCCGCCATACATGATTGATCATAAACCACTCCACAATGTCTGCGCTCTGACCCACCAGAAGTCTGCTATATCGCATGTAGTCTAACTCCCATGAATCTGACCACCGTTGACACTCCCAGTACGGTCACCATGTGAATGCTATCAGCTCATCAAACATGCGTCGATAATAGGTCACATCTCCACTATGCCTCTATGGGATGAAACCTATATAGCAAAAAATATACTACTGGCTACGCTCTCGCGGCTGCACTCGTGGTCAAATCACAGCGATGTGCTCCCAAGCCCAAATCTGTGCTAACAATGCTCTGCATGCCCATGACCCACCCTCATGGTATACTATCTCATGAAGCTTGTGGTACATCTCTACCAGTATAGCAAGCCCCCATGCCATCTTACATGGTCGGGAGATCAGATCATATACCAGTTGACCCCATCCTAGTGGAAAGCCCTTCTAGCCTCGATTTGTCACCAGGGCCTGGGCTACCAAAGAGCATAACAAGCTGGGAAAAGGATAATCATATCCGTACTTAGTCATCAATCTCTCCCAACTCAGGTGACAGTCTAGAATGGTCACATCCTGGAAAAGCTCCTACAGTCGCGCTCGCCCCTCTGTCGGGGTCATATCATAGTACACCTGTGCCATCACCAAACTTAACATCAGTACACCTGGCATCCAACATCAAAATGGATAAATCAACAAACTACTAACCAAGAAACTTATCGGCTCACCGTGGCATGGCAGTCACAGAATGTGATATACGTCCTCCAAGGTAATCGATGCCTCGCCGATCGGTAAGTGAAAGGTGTTATGCTCGCTATGCCACCTCTCTGCCAGCGCAAACAACAAACTGTGGTTTGCCCAAATATGGGGCATCTGTATAACCCAACACAAGCCCATAGCCACTAGCGCAGTCTGCTCCTCATCGCTCAAATGCTCCACAACACGTAAACTAGCCACCCTGGGAGCTCTAATCTGTTATGCCGGGAATACCTCCTATTTAAGTAAAATAAGTAATCATCAATAATAGTCACATGATGAAAACAAGCATTAAGAAAAACAAAAAAACTAGCTGTGCGACACTTTTTACATAAAGAGTGCGACACATTTTTGAAACAGTGTCGCACGACACTTTTTACATAACGAGTGCAACATTTTTATGTCGTACGACATTTGGGTATTGCCGACGCGACACATTTTTCTGAATGGTGCAATACTTTTTTTGGAAAAAAGTGTTGTACGACATTTTTTCTAAGCCCGTGCGATACTTTAAAAGTATCGTGCGAATTTTTTTCAAAAAACTTAAAAACGTGCGAAAAAGCTCACAAAAGGCTTGAAAAAGTGACAAAAAGGTAGTTACTTACCGGCACCCCATATCGCTCTGACCGGTTGTGCAACCAGTTGCGCTCGAAATGGTGTCGATGAAGAGGAATGTTCGCCTAAGCCATGATGCTATGTGGACCACACAAAATCTCTCAAAATCACAAAAGACAAATGAATAGTGAAAATGACACTTGGACCCCTTTTATAGCCTCCAACCTCATTTTGACCTAATTTTCAAACTCCTTGGAATTGCGCAAAAATTGCACCCCTAGCTAATTTCGACGTCCTGGATCCATTTTTGGGATCAAAATCAAAATTCAAGTTTATCTCGATGGTCAAAATCACATTTTAAAATTTTACCTTCTTCTGAGCAGTTAGCTGATCGTTTGAGGTCTAATCTTTGAATCATCATTGGGGCATCTTCATTTCTTCATGACTTCATCATTTCTATGCTTCATATCTACTTCTATTCACCTTTTCACATCTAAATCCTCTTTCTACTCAATTTGACCTAATTTTTATGATTTATCTTTCGCAATCAACTTTGGTCAAACTGGGGCATTTTATCAGTTTCTTATATTCATTCTTGCATTCTAATCATTTATCTATCATATAAAACATTGCTATATCTTGATTTTCTCATGTCTAGCTACTTTCTGCGTCCTCTTACCTCATTTCAATTTCGATCCCAAGGGGGCAGAAATACTCTTTTGCTGATTGTTACAGCTATCTATTTCTTAGGAGCATTTGTTTGACCTTATCACTTGCTCTTGATCTATTCACTTTGCTAGATGTTAGAATTATTTTCAGATCCTAACATCATCTTCCTAATGTTTAGTACTACCGCTATCAGGCAGTGCATTCAGGACTTGCTATCTATTTCTGCATTTCATTCTTTGGAATCAGATATCTATATCTATCATCGCCTACTTGACTTCGATTTTCTTTGACATAATGTGTTCCCAGATCGATCATGCATTAGTCAAAGAGGGGCAAATGTAATCACCTAAAAATGCTCATCTAGACTATTAGCCCCCTTCTCAGCATTTTGGCTAAATTAATTTAATCATTTACCTAGACCAAATTGCTAATAATCAATTTATTTGATTATAACCTATAGTTTGACTATGCTATCCTAAGTTCATTATTTGATTAAAAGAACATGTCTCCTTTTAATTAAATAAAAAACCCCATTCTTCTAACCCACTTAAACTGCACACATAAAATTCTTTTTCTATTTTACAATTAAAAGAAAAGGCTTGTGAGACTTTTGTCTTATATGACAAGTCAACTTATATTCTATTGGTTGACTTGTGTGTGCACATGGATCACACCTATTTTTGAATTCCACCGTTGATCATCCACCATCTTCATCTTGATCTCTATCATCCATATGAATTTAAAAGGGAGAGAGATTTCCCCCTCAAAAGATCCATCCATCTTTTGAATATTGTTATGCTGCAAGTTTTCTAACAGGTTTCTTGGGAGCTTTGTGGAGAACTTCTCACTCCTTGTCTACATTCTCTCATTCCATCATATTAGCATAGGATCATATGGAATTCTTAGCATAGTTTCATGTTAGTTTAGCTTTCATTCTTGCAATAATCTCACATAGCTTAATATTTGGTTTTGTAATACTCTCATTCATGCTTAGAATAGTTGTACTTTGCATATTCATTCTAGTGTAGTCTTCATATTCGCATTTGTATCCTTGAGGGATTCATTGTAGACACTTGCATTCTTGCTCTTGTCTCAAAGAACCTCCCGTTGCATGGTTTACTAGCAAGAAGCTTATCTCTAAGGCTCGGCTGAGAGCCTTCAAACTTGAAACGATACCTTCTTGCACTCCGTGGATAGGGAGCTCTAAGCCGGCATCCAAGCATTCCAACTCATAGAATCGTTTGGATAGAATGGTTTAGAGTGTGACACATTTCTAGTGTACAAATAGAAAGTCAAGCATAAAGGAGACTAGAAGAGGCTAATAAGGTGACACAAGATAACTTGATGTCCAAACTAGAGAGGTATAGTGTTCACTTACCAAGTAGAGGTAGCAATGAAAGAGTTACTTGTCAAGAAAAGTGTCCAAGCTATTTACGACACCAAAAACTTGAGTCAAGAGCTAGGTAAGAAGGTAAATAGCCAAATGAATAGAGCAAGTAAGATGAAAAGTGAAAAAATTTCCCAATCAAAGAGTGTAGTCAAGAGATCAAGGTAACCCTTTCAACCAAAAAGAAGGTTCTAGTATGTTGACATCGACCAAGAAGGTGGAAAAGACCAAGAGTGGTAAGACCAAAGAGCCATTTAAAGCAAGTTAAAACACTAGAGACATGGAAAATAAAAGTCAAATGATGAAACTCCCCCTAGTAAGTAAAACAAGTATAAAAAAATAGACTTGATGTTTTGACTTGGTTGAAAAAGTTTTGGACTTTTTGTTTTTGAGTTTTTTGATTTTCATGTGTTTATGAAGTGTTATGATTTTTTTGGATTTTTGAATAAAAACTCGCAATGAAATCATGCAAAGAGAGAACTCCTAAGGCTCAAATTTATGGATGTGTCCCATTTTGTTCTAAGTGGGGAAGGTTTTAAACATTCAAGCACATCGAACACAACAAAAACCTATATCAAGTTTCTGTAAGGATGTACAAGATCAACTAAGGGATGTCCTCGATATATGCAAGGTATGTGAGGCCTAGATCTCTAGATGAAAGAGAATACTACCAAACCAAGAGGAAATGGTAACCCAATCTCCACTTCAATTCCCAAAGGTATAAATTTCTTTGGGGCTTAGCCAAGATTGACATTATTGCTATTTCCAAGTGGTCTATCTTTAGATTCAAGCAATGCTATTTATACTCCTCTGGAACATGAGAGTTGAGGTCACTCCCTAGAGTGATCACTTCTCTAGATAGCCCCTCTAAAAATAAAAATAAAGATACCTTATTTATGCTCCCTTCAAACTTCTTAACAAGGATGTAAGAAGAAAACATAAATAAGAAAACCTTGGGGATCAAAAGACAAAGGGGTTCATTTTAAGCCTAAATCCAAATGTGAATGATTCATTTTAAAACCTTTTTTCAATGTTGGGAAGACACACAAAACAAGTTGACCAAAAGAAAGAAATTATTTTACAATGAAAAAGGGATTGTTAGTGTAGTTTTTTATTTCCCAGTGGGTTATTTATTTTTCCATATATTACTAGGTTTTTTCTACACTTTTATTAAGCTCACTGAGGTTAATAAAGCATGTCTTATTAGGTGAGTGATTATGAGGTTTCACCTTCCTATATGTGAGCATACATTAGCTATTTTGGGAAGATACTTTGCTATCTTTAGTCCGATAGATGGTTGCTCCTCATTGATTGGTGTTGCCACCTCCTCCCTCTTCCTAGTCTATATAAGCATGTTACCTAGCTTGTATTTGGCATCTCTTGCTTTTGCATCCTCTTAATGCTATTTTTCTCTTAGCATTTTCATTACTCTCTTGGAGACTAATTGTGTGTTGCTATTTTGATTTTGTATCATTTGCATTCATAGTTTAGATATCTATTATTTGCACTAGTTTTTTGGGTTAATAATCTTTTTCAGATTCTAACATGGTATCAGAGCCACTCTATGTGCAAGAGTAGATTTTAGTTTCCTTATTTGAGGATTCAGGGGGGCTAATAAATCTTATTGTAATTTTTTGAAAAACCTAGCATACTCTTCTCTTGTATGTTTGGATGATCCTGAGAATCAAAAAAGTTTGACGAAAATGTTTTTAATCTCTAGGGTTTGCACATGTGTTTTATGAAATCTGGGTGATTGCCACATTTTTGGTTATGTGGACAATATTTATGGTTGTTCCAATGTGTCTAGGAGGCTTGAGAAAGTTAGATTTGGCTTTCGTTCCATCGAAATCAAAGATCGTCATACATAGTTGCGGAACCAAGGTTTTAATCTCAAATCTAACAACCAACTTGCATATTTGGTGTTTTCAATCAATATTTCAGGTTCCAGTATGCCATTTCTTGTCTTAGGTAGCTGATTCAACCTTTGCATATAATTTTTTGGTTTTCGGGGTCAGTTTTTGTTGCTAAAGGCATATGTTTTACACTAGATCTACATCTTTAGTACATAAAAAAGAAAAATTCCTTATGGGTTTTGTTCTTAGCACAAAAAAATCATCTGAGCATCTTTTAGTTTTTGCATGCAATCTGTATATTTTTGAGAATTGAACTCAAAAAGCTACAGTCACACCCCTCTCTGTTGGCAGTTGCAGATTTGAAGGCAATTTTTAAATGCCTCATTCTTGCTCATACAGACTTCAATTCCAACAATTTTTTTGTGCTCTATGCACTAGTGTAGTCATTTTTAAAATTTTGATACAAAGATTTTTTAGAAATTGCAGATTCTCAATCGTGATATTGCATGGTTCTCATTTTGGGAACTTTAGATGATCATAACTTTATCATACGACCTCATATCGAGGTGATTCTTTTTTTGAAAGTGCATGATTTTTCAAGTAAATCATAGTGATGCTATTTATTTCTCTGAGTATTGTGCCAAAGTTGCATTTTCAGCATATGCTCTTCATGAGGGTTTTGTAAAGTAGTGAAATCAAGATCACTTAGTATTTCTTGCTAGTGGTAGTTGTAAACACACTAATATAAAGTGCCAAATCATATTTTCATGGGGGGGGGGGGGAGGGGGTTCTTTGATTGAATAAAAATGGGGGGTTGTCTTGGTTGGGTTCTCTTCTTTTTGACATTTCTTCTTTGTATTTCTTCATCATGGATCAAACAAATATGCCCATCTTAACTCCAAACAATTACTTTGAGTGGAAATCATGCATGACAAATGACTTAAGGAAAGTTGGATTAAATAGTATAATTATGGGACTTGAAATTGAACTTGATAAAGATGAAGATATGCCTAAGTGGTTTAACGAATGTGATGGGGCATATGGAACATTGTGTTTGTTTGTTTCTCATGATTTGTTCTTTCACATTGAGTCTTTGGATACACCGAATGAAATATGGACAAAGCTAGAAACACTATTTGGCACACAAGGTTCAATGAGGGGTCATATATTGGAAAATGAACTAATTAGTTTAAGTCTAGGCAATTTCAACACAATTTGAGATATCCTCACTAAATTGAAATCACTAAGGCTACAATTAGAAAAATGTAGAATTGAAAAGGAAGATGCACAACTGATTCTTAGTATTCTCTCTAAGCTAAGTTTAGAATATTCTATGTTTGTCTTTACCTTCTATGCTACTAAGGGTGCACTTGGTACTTAATTCACCATGCCATCTTTAGATGATTTTGTTGTCAATCTCACTCGGGAATAGGACAAGAAAATTTGGATGGGCACTCACATGCCTTGGCTACCAACCAAGGCACAAAAAAGAGAGGACAAAGTAGTAACAACAATAGTAAGGATATCAAATAAAAGAATAACAAGGAGAAGAAGGATCAGATATCGGTTGATTCAAAAGCAACTATTGATCCCTGATGTTCCAAGGGCAATAAGCCTAAGAAAGAGAGGGTCCAATGTGCCTATTGTAAAAGATTTGGTCACGATGAACATAAATGTCTAAAGAAACAAACTGATAACTTGATACACATTCTTGAGAAGAATAACATCAGTGTTCATGAGTCTATCAAACATAGTTCTAATGAGGCATCTAACAAGGCAAAAGAAAATATAAAGGGGAAAGGAAAGGGCAAGGCCCTTGTTGTAGTTGCTTCTTCACCATCCACTTGGGTTCTTGATTTGGGTGCTTCACACCACATGGCTTCATCTAAGGAAGAACCTACATCTTTGGAGTCATGTACTATGCCTTCTATTTTGATGGGTGATGACACTCCTATTGAGGTGTGTGGGAGAGGGTCTATTGATGTGGGGGATAGCACATTCCATGATGTTCTTTATGTGCCCTCATTATTAACTAATCTCATATTGATATACTAGATTACTCACATAGGTTTAGGCAAGCGGGTTGAGTTTACTCTTGATTCAGTGGAGATTTTTGAGTTGCATAGTGGTTCTATAGTTGTTGTTGGAAGAGAAGATCATTAGTCATAGCTCTATATGTTTTCTCACTTTGTTCTTGATCCTCCTTTGACTATTTTTCTCACTCACTCTAATGATGTGAGTAAATTATGGCATGAGCCGTTTTGCCATCTGAACTTCCACTACTTATAGTAACTCAACCAACAAAGCATAGTCATAGGGTTGCCTTCAATATAGTTTTTAGGTGGTGTTTTCCAAGGTTTCATTCTTGGTAAGAAACTTAAGGAAAAGTTTGACAAAGGTAAGGCATGGAGAGCTTCACAGATACTAGAGTTAGTTCACAGTGATTTGGTTGGTCCATTTTAGCATCCTTTTTTCAGCAAGGCTCAATATGTCTTCACATTCATTGATGACTTCTCTTGATATAGTTGGGTGTACTTTATCAAACATAAGTTAGAGGTATTTAATCATTTTTAGGACTTCAAAATTTTTGTAGAGAAGCAATCTAGGAAAGCCATCAAAGTTTTGTGCACTAACAATGGTGGTGAGTATGTCAACCATCGAGTTGAGAGACTTTGCACTTTAGAGGGGATTGATTTACAATATTCAGTTCCATACAATCCTTAGCATAACAGTGTTTTAGAATGAAAGAATAGATCTTTAAAGGAAATGGAAAATTGTATGATTCAATCTAGATCTCTTACACCACAATATTGGGCAAAGGCCATTAACTATGCTTGTTATATACAAAATTATGTTCCTCACTGAGCCTTGAAGGGAGTTACTCCTTTTGAAGTTTGGAGTAGTCGAAAACCATCAGTTAAGCACTTTCAAGTTTTTGTTTCTCTTGCATGGGCCCACATTCCTATAGAGAAATGCAAGGCCTTGGATCCGTAGAGTAGACCTTGCATATTTGTAGGTTATCTTGATGGTGTGAAGGGTTATCGGTTTCTCCACCCTACTACACATGAGTTATTCATTGAGAGGAGTGTTCAGTTTGAGGAGGGATCTTCAAGCTCACTTTCTATCACTTCTCTAATTCCTTCTAATTTGACATTAGAGTCACTTGGAATACATGATAGATCTTCTTATGAGTCAGATTCACCTGAGTATTCTTCTACCTCCACTTTCAATGCAGAGAGTGATTCAGGGGATTCACCTCCTTCCTCTCCTAGTCATCATTGAAAGGTAGATGATTCTCCTCCAAATTCTCCATCTTCTACTCCACTTTGGGCTAGATAGACCTTGCAGTATATAGGTGATTGGGTTAGAGGATCCATCAGACACCAAGTAGACTCGTTTACAGTTCTAGGATGCTCCACATGTCTTCATTGCTACTGCCTTAGATATATAGTCTTTTCGTGAGGCTTCTGGTACTCATGAGTGGGATACAACTATGTAGGAAGAGTATAGTTCCTTGATGAGGAACCACACTTGGGATCTTGTCCCTCTTCTTAAGGGAAGAAAACTTGTTTGATGTAAGTGGATCTATCAGACAAAATTTGTAGCAGATGGGTCGATTGACGAGCATAAGGCTCACTTGGTTGCCAAAGGATTCTTCCAGGTTCCAGGGATTGACTACTCTGAGACTTTTGCACAAGTTGCTCGAATGAATTCCATTCGACTTGTTCTTGTCATTAATGCAACTAATTATTAGGAAGTACATTAGATGAATGTGAAGAATGCTTTTCTTCACAATAACCTTCAGGAGGAGATCTACATGGAGCAGTCACAGGGCTTCCTTTAAGATTCTTCACTTGTGTGTCATCTTCAAAAGTCTCTCTATAGCCTCAAATAGGCTCCTCGAGCCTGGTATGCGAAGATGGACTCCTTCCTTCTATCAGTTGGGTTCACTTAGTGCCATTTTGATCTCAAATTCTACATTCTGCAACAGGATGATACACTCCTATTTTTGCTTCTGTATTTTGATGACTTGTTGATCATAGGGAGTTCTTCATCCACCATTAGGGCTATCAAAACTACCCTTCATGACATGTTTTTGATGAATGAATTGGGCTTGTTGCATTACTTTCTCAGGATTGAGATCTTCTAGTCTTCTTCTGGGATCACCATCACACACTCCAAGTATACTCTAGATTTTCTTTCGAGGTTTCGTATGGATAATTGTAAGCCTTCTTTAACTCCCTTCCTTTCTTGGAGTCAAACTTGAGGCCTAGTGTTCTTCTCCACTTGTTGATAACACTTTGTACTGACACCTTCTTAGGAGTCTCATTTATCTGACTCATATGAGACCTGAAATTTCATATGCTATAGGCATGGTCTCTCAATTCATGCAGGAACCTCATGAGATGCACTGGAAAGTAGCCAAGTAGATCCTTTACTACATTAAAAGTTCTTATAGTTGTGGGATTGATTATGTAACAGGTATTGAGCTTGACTTGGTGGGCTACATAGATTGAGGTTGGGCGGGCGACTCTTAGGATCACAAGTCTACTTCAGGTTACATCTTCTCACTTAATTCAGGTCCTATTTTTTGGTCGAGAAAAAAGTAGTCTACCATTGCTTTATCTTCTACTGATGTTCAGTATCAAGGGGCTATGAATGTTGCCATTGAAGCTATCTAGCTTCAACATCTTCTCACTAAGTTTGATATACAAATCAAATGGCCATCAGTCATATTTTATGACAACCAGAGTGCTATTTAGATCTCACATAATCCAATCTATTATCAATAGACCAAACACATAGAGATCCACATGCACTACATTCGAGAGCTCATCCATGGCCACATCATTGACCTTCTCTACTATCTGACTTCTGAGCAAGTTGCTGATATCTTCACCAAACCCTTAACTGAGAGCAAGTTCCTTCATTTGCAAGCTTTGCTAGGGGTGCATGATGCTTCATCTTTTGGGGGGCTTCTTCCTCTCACTCGAAGTCCTAACTCTTTTTAATTTTGGGGGGATCTCTCTTCTCTCTCTTTAGATGGAATTTTATGTACATGGGTTCCTCATTAGGCTTGACTTTTCGGGACCCATTTCTACATCCACCTAAGCTTTGGTTATTGGGGGCGGGGTGGGGTGTTAGTGTAGTTTTTTTATTTCCTAGTGGGTTATTTATTTTCCCTATATTACTAGGTTTTTCCTACACTTCTATTAATTTTTTCTTAGGTTAATAAAGCATGTCTTATTAGGTGAGTGGTTGCAAGGTGTCACCTTCCTACATGTGAGCATCCATTAACTATCTTGGGAAGATAATTTGCAATCTTCAGTTTGATAGATAGTTGCTCCTCATTGGTTGGTGTTGCCACCTCCTCCCTCTTCCTAGTCTATATAAGAATGCTACCTGGCTTGTATTTGGCATCTCTTGCTTTTGCATCCTCTTAATGTTATTTTGCTTCTAGCATTTGCATTACTCTCTTGGAGACTAACTTTGTGTTGCTATTTTGATTTTGTATCATTTGCATTCATACTTCAGATATCTATTCTTTGCACTAGTTTTTTAGGTTAATAATATTTTCATATTCTAATAGGGATCACTTTTACAATGAAGATAAAAAGGTTTGAAACATATGCACCTTGATTTCATGCTTTCCATTTTTTTTTTCATTTTTGATCCTTTGACCTCCAAGTTTCCTTTACAAGCTTAAATTAAGTGCATGAAATCGTGAAGAAATATGGTAATTCAAATAAAAATACATTTAACTAGCTGAATCCATACAAAATGACAAGTCATATCATGCATTGAACCATGTGGAAATAAAGCGCAAGCTAATCACAAATTGCATTTTTTTAGTTTTTGCTTTTTGTTGACCTAGTCAACAATATTAGATTTGTATGCAAGGATTTCAACCCCAAAAATGAAAATACAAAGAAGAGACCTACAGTGAAAATAAAAGAGATCTCCAAAAATGAAATAAATTTAGCAATATCTCATAATTTTTGCCCTAGGGACCCATTTCCCAAAATAGACCATTTTTTTCAAATTGAGTTATTGAGTCCTTATATTGCATCTAAATTCAAAACACAAAGAACTAACCCCCTATAAAATTCAAAAGAACTTTCCAAAAATATAAATGGTTTTGAAAATTTGCTGATTGTGACCAAATTTTTTTTTTCATGAAAAATAAAGAGAAAATAATAACTCACAAAAATCAACTTGAAAAAATCTAAATTTTGGATTGAGTAATCTCAGATCCATCACTAACTTACAAAATAAATTTTAGATCCCAATACCCAACCATTTAGAACATATGATCAAATATTTCAAAAACTAGGGTTTTTGCCTTCAACTCAACCTGCACAAGGATTAGCCTTAAAAACCAAAGTAAGAACCCTGTAAAACCACTTGGTTAGATCCAATAAGTTGCCAAAAAGAAAAGAAAAGAGAAATGCAACTAAAATGTAAGAAAAATAATCTATTAGTCTAAAAAAATTACAAGAAATGGAGCTAGAAACTTGGTTCAAGCCTCACGGTGGGTGTAAAAAATGTATACCAAAAAGTAGGCACACTTTTATAAAAACTTATTCTCAAGAATACCCATGATGAATAGCATCTCAAGCAACATCTTATAGCTTCCTATATATGATGTGCAAGAGCTATGGGTTAGTGGATCTTAAATGAACCTAGCTTATAAAAACTCTTGCAAGGTGTACCATAAAATGGAAGATTCAAAGACAAGAGAAAGGATGCTAATATCCAAGAATCCATAATTAATGCAATGCAAATGCAAGATCTAAGCTAAATGAAATGTAAGATGCAAACTAAGCTAACAAGAATGAGTATTAAAAAGCCTCCTAGTTAAGCTATGCGATCTATGCAAAAGGAAACTAAGTGATGAAAGATGCCATGATGAAAGCAAAATGAAGACCCAGCTAAGAATGCAAGAATTCTTTGAGTGCTCCAAAATCACCAAGAAAAACTTTAGCATAATGTCATCACAAATGAAAAATATATGAGAGTGTGAGGAGAGATGCTCCTTTTAAAGAGAAATGGATGGTAGAGAATAAGAGGCAAAATCAAGGGTGGAGAATGAGCCCTGAGTGATTTATGTGCACAAGAATCTCAAGTAATCGAGATCAACGATTGACTTTAAGAGTAGAAATATGTTTAGACAACAATCAGAGCTATTTAAAAAATAAAGATTCCTCTCACATAGAAATGTGTGCATTCAAAGTGTAGACAAAAATGTCTTTTTCTTTTATTTTTGAAATAGGAATGATACTTTTTATGTGCACACTTAGGAATAAAGTGGGAAATGGGGATTTTATTTAATTAAAAGGGAGAAAGTTATTTTAATTAAATAAGACTTAGTATAAAGTGGTCAAACCATAGGTTATAATTGAATAAATAAAAAAGTGATGAGTTGATCGAGGAAAAGCAATAGATAAGTTATGCAAAATTGCTAGAAAGGGGGGCTCATAGTCTAGATTACCATTTTTGGGTGATTACAATAAGAAATTAAGGAATACTCATTCAAGAAATTCCCATCACACATTATATTTGATGTAGGAGCATCCTGGGTGTAAGAGCAATCTTGCATCACTCAAAGATATTTTCTTTTTAGTCTTTTCTATTTTAATAAGGACTAGTAGACAGGGTGGTTACTATTTATGGGAACTTTCTATTTTTAGTAAGTCCCTCATATGAGCTTAGAATGTTCTCATTTTCTACATGAAATTTCACTTTAGAGTTATAAGGCTACTATAAAAATCTCATTGCTCCAGCTTAAATATTGAAGAAGTTATTACGAATTTTTAGTGGAAAAAATTTACAAAAAAATCTTCACGCTCACTGTTGGAGGCCTTAGAGTGTCTGGATGAGATTCAAAAACTCGATGGAAGGGCACTTGTGCCATTTCAAGCCTATAGATCAGGAGTTGGTATTTTCGAAAAGTGGTTATAATAGCCAATCGAAGCAACGGTTCGAGAGTTATGGCCTTTTGAAGTTGGGCTACCAAAATTTCTAAAATAATTTGTCAAAGATGTATTTAGCCAACTCTGTATGTATTGTTAGGGTTTTTCAGCCTTAGGTATTAAGTTTGAGCATCTAGAACCTTCCAAGGTGGCATAAAATTGCCTATTTAAGAAAGGCCCACACATTGTCGAGGACAACTTTGGGTGTAGTTCACAGTTTAGTCTTGTAGATCACTATAATGAAGGCACCCATGTGGGTTAGCATATTGTACTTGTGAATTTTGTAAATCCACATTTGCGGTGCAAATGAGAAGTCCATATTTTGTTCTCAGATTTATTGTTGTTTCTTTGTTTTTTTTTGTGTGTTTATGGTATTGAGGGGAGAACCCTTCATCAAGATTATATAATACTAAATTTGAAATTTGAAAGAAAACAATTCTCAAATACATAATTCATATTATTCAAAAGTTATATTGATGGGGGAAAATATCTTTTCTCATCCTGGTAATAACTGAGCATGTTTAAACTGTCTTCTAGTATTTCTAAGCAAACGAAGCTTTTATTTTCCTAGACACCCACTATGTTTGCCACTATATATCTATCAAACCAATCCATAAAAGGAAAGACACTTACATGTAAAGATTGAAATGAAAAATCTAGATTCCTTTAAATAATTAGAAGTCATTCAGTGAGCCTATGAGGGTTCAATGTAATTAAAATGGGATAAAGGGGAATTAGTTATTTGTTATTTAAAATAGCATCATAGTGACAGGGTTGAGGAATGGTATTTGATATCACTTTCTCTAGATCTCCCAAGTACTTTAATTTAAATAATTGTCTACACAAGGCACTAATGGTAAATCTATCAGACTCAACCAAACTCACCATGACTACAAACATAGATGGGATTTCACTATTTACTCAATACCTATTCAAAAAAATGACAAATTCTTTCCCAAGGATTCTAAGACAACTCTTAGTGCCAAAAAGTGGATGGAGAGAAGTACATCCTCCAACCTTTCTCTAGATATGGGACCCTCAAAAGCAATTTGCAGGTTAGGTCCTTTAAGTTTGATTATGGTATCCATATTGAGGACCTTAAAAGTTATTCACTAAAACTAACAAGTATATATGAGGAATCGATCGGGAGCTGAAGGGTCTTCATCACTAAGTAATTAGTTTAGGGGAACTTAAACCATCATACCCTATCCTTAATGTTAAGATCAAAATTCAAAAAAATGACAAATTTAGGGGATTTCACTATTTACTCGATACCTATTCAAAAAAATGACAAATTCTTTCCCAAAGATTCTAAGACAACTATTACTACCAAAAATTGGGTGGAGAGAAGTACCTCATCTAGGCTTTCTCTAGATATGGGACCCTCAAAAAAAATTTGCAGGTTAGGTCCTTTAAATTTGATTATGGTATTAATACTACGGACCTTAGAAGTTATTCACTAAAACTAACAAATATATATAAAGAATCATTTGGAAGCTGAGGGGTTTTCATCACTAATTAATCAATTTAGGGGAAGTTAAACCATCATACCTTGTCCTCAATGTTAAGATCAAAATTTAGGATGATTAATGTATTGCCTGCCCCTAGATCGCATTTCTGTTATCATTGTCAAATTTCTTAGGCTGATTTTATGCATTGATTAGTTTTAGAGATATTGGCTTTATAATACTATGATATTATTTCATGACTTTGATTACAAATGTATCAGTTATTATTGCTTAGTTGATTTCATTCATGTGTTGTTAATGATATTTTGATGATCCTAGTTAGTAAATGTGGTTTCTTTCATAAAAATGTTAACATGATGTCTTTAATGATGATTATGTTGTATTGATAGAGATGCATTATTATATGTACGCATTTGATGTTAGACTTGTGATTTTTACGATACTTACCCCATACTTGCATGTGTATGGTGCGCGTGTTTATTTTATCTTTCTGTCTGACGTGTTTGATGTGGTTAAGGGAGGGAGTCGTAGTCACCTGCTAGTCGGGATCTACACGATGAACCACTCCCGGCCATTGTTTGTTTAGTTTAGATATATTATATACATGTACATGCTCGTCTTTTATGCAAGATGCAGGTACCGAGCATCGACTTCCCTGAATTGCTAGGATGAGCGTGTCCTATTACAAATACTCAAATGATGAGAATGGGAAGATAATGATCAGGTCCAATCCTAGCCATAGCCTATAATACTTGTCCTGCAAGGAGGACTCGTAACAGACTATCTACCCTTTTTAAAACCCGTGAGTATTTTGTGCGTATGTTGTTTCGTGAGTCTTTGATGAATTTTCTATTAATTAAGTCTAATTAAAAGATTAAATTAATGATTTAATTTAATGGAAATTATTATGACATTTTGAATATTTAATTAATTGAGAAATTAATTAAATAAAAAGAATTAAATTTGAAGATAAAACTTATAAGAATAAATTTAGAACGTGATAATATTAATTTAATTTAATAATAATATATTTAGAGTTCATTTTTAAATAAATGCTAAATATTATTGTTATTTAAGTTAATAAATATTTATCAAATTAAATGTTCAAAAATAAATTAAAAAGTGAAAAGATATTAATTTATAAAAAAGATTTAAGTTCGTACGAATGAGTTTAAAATATAGAAATTAATTTAAAAGATAAAATATGTGAACTTGATTTAAGATATTTTATTATAGTGCGCATGAGATTTTAAAAGTTAATAAATTAATTTTAAGCAAAGTCAAGTGGAATTTAAATAAAGTAATTTAATAATTCTTTTGTCTTAATTAAAAAAGAAATTAATTGTGCATGAAAGAATTAATTAAATAAAATAATTGTAATTTTAGAAGTTGTGGAGATAGAAACCCTAAAAGGTAATTAGATTCTATATTAGAGGGTTTCGGGTCATTATTGCACACACAGGTTTATGGAGAGCAGGTCGAAGGGTTTGGAAAGAAAAGAATTTTTACGTGGCTTGAAAAGATTTTGCTTGCGGTAGAATTTGCATCTAGTTGTCAGAGGTTAGCATTAGATCCAGGTAGGATCTCATGGCTTGACTATATAGTGGTTTTCACCCTTCAAGTTTCTGTCTGCTTTGTGTCTTTTGCATGTGTTATTTTTCTGGTATGCAATATTGTTCTTGTTTGAGAAATATCTGTACATGGCTTGGATGGATACTTCGTTGAGTTTATTTTAGAGGATTGTATTTGAATAAGAAATTAATTAAATACGAGAATCTATTGGATATGGAAATCAGGTTTGAGATTTAAAAGATAAATGTTGTCATTTTTCCAATAGATTTTAGGAACAAAAATGAATCCAAAAAAGGTTTGAATTTAAAATTGAAAATTTCTACATTAACAATTCGGACGGTTAATAATGTTTTCTCTATTAGAGTAATGTGGAAAACAATTTTTAAATTTTTTATTATTATATTATATATATATATTAAAAAAGAAAGTTATTTAGTAAATTCTTTATAATTATAAATTTTATAGAATAAAACAAACTTTTTATAGAAATGTTTAACAAAATATTTTAATAAAATAAATTAAAAAAATAAATAAATAAAAATTAAAAATTATTTGGGGAGGGGCGGTTTAACCAACCCCAACCCCCCCTTACCTTTATGATGGCGGCTTAGCTGCTGCCGCAGCAGTGATTGTTGCAACAACAACAATACTATGTACTATTGCTGCGGCAATAGCCTACTACGACAGAGCTACCGCAGTTTAAAAAGGGCCGCGACCAGTTTGATTAGCCGGCGGGCTATAAACGTTTTTTAATATATGTTTTTAAAAAAAAAATTATTTTAATTATAATTTAGTTTTAATATATTATATTAAAATTTTAAATTATTAAATTTAAATTATATTAAATTTTTAATTATTAAACTTTTAATTATATTGTATTTATATTACCATTTATTAATAAATTTATAATTAGATAAATTGTTAATAAATATAATATAGATTTAAAAATTTAAAATATATATATATATATATATATATATATATATATATATATATATATATATATATATATATATATATATATATATATATATATATATATATATATATATATATATATTAGTTTAATTAAAATTTGATTTAATTAAAATTAATTAATATAGGAGGATACTTAGTGGAATTCAGAATTATTTTAATATTAATGATATTGACTTTAATGAAATTGAAATTAATTTTATTGGAAGAACAATCATTATTATTTTAATAATTAATTGATATTATATAGATGGGGCTAATTTTATAGTTTATCCAAATTAATTAATGAGTTGACTTGTAGAATAAATCGAGAATCTACTATACTTAAAATGTACATTAAAACGTAAAGTGAAACTTTACTTGTAATCAAATTGTGTATTCTCAAACCAAAACCCAGACTATGAAACTGTGTTGTTTTGCTTGTATGGCTTATGCTTGTAGATTCTCGAGTTGTTTAGATGTTGACCAGTCTAGGATGTACACCAGAGGTTTGTGAGATTTCTGTTATACCATTTATGTGACTGGATGTCATGATATGTCTTGTGATTTAGTTTGGAAATTATATTTATGAGGTTTACTTTATGAAGCATTTATGTGTACTTGGGTGGGAGAACCATCCTGTTATTAGGTTGCTTGTTAAGGAACCGAGTTTGATCTTTAGGGTTGTTGTGGTATGGGACACAACTGTGTTTTTATGTGCTTAGGAGAGGTTGTCTAGGTACATGACTTGGGAGTGGCTTGCATAGGGGTCCGGGACCCAAAGTGATCAGTGCCAGGGTAACCTGATGCAAGTTATGTAATAAGTGATAATCTAGTAATTTAAAAATGTTTGGGGAGAAAATACACTAAAAAGATAAGTTAGAGATATTTGACCCAACCATGCCTTGAGTGCTTGTATAGACTAAGGATGGGAATGGGATGATTGCCTCGTCTTCTTGAGAGGGCTTCTAGTTTCCACATGTGTGATGTTGAGGGTTTGGGGTTTAGAGTAACCAGTCCAGGGTAACTCAACGCTTGAGGGTCCAGGGTCTATTAAGAGATCAGTCCAAGGTAACTCAAGTAGCCATGTGATGACACTCTCTAGTATGTAGCCTGAGTCTTCTCTGTAGATTTTGTGTACCTCTGGTGGTGTACTTATTGTTGGATGTGTTTATTGTGGATATTTACTCTCATTGATGATGATTGGTGTTTCATGATGATGCACTTTTGACATGTGGATTTGACTTGAGGTGATTATCTTTCATTGACTTTGTCTTATGATCTTGGTATTTGGGATATACTTGGTTCGTGTATGATGTTTGGTTATGTGGAGTTGGTATTGGATTGAGTGTTCTTTCCTTTTGGATTATCTTATCTTCTTTAGTAGCATGTGTTACCTTTGAGATAGTTTTGGCTACTAGGTATTCCATGCCTAGGAATGTTGTATGTTTGATAGCCGTATGTGGATCGTTCATTATCTTCCCTGCACGGTGGGAGTGGAAGCTTGACTAGGTAACCATGCGGTCGGGAGGTAGTGTCTTCTTACCATTTGGGTTCCCCTTCACATTGCTAGCTGTTGGATGTTCATTGCAGAAGATGTACCTTTATCATTCTTATTTCTTATCTTGAAGACTTCTTTTCAGATGATGTATATATGTTATCATGTATTCTGATGTATAGTATCTATTCTCACATACTTTACGACATGTGTAGTGGATGTTATTTGGTGGATGTACTATCATTGTATTAGATATACTTATGCTTTGCTTATGCGATTATGTATCTGGTATTTCTTTACGATCTTAAGACATTGTACTTGGAACTTAAACTAATTAATTTTAAATTATTAAATGTGACTCAACGTAAAGGAACCCTTGAGGAATTGAAACTGTATCTGTAATTGTAAATGTGTATTTGATGTGTATGTTCTTATTTCTTCCGCATTAATGTTATCTTGATGTTGTTTAAACTTTAAGAAAAAAAAAAAAAGTTCAGTAAACATTGTAACATGTTAGGTTTATTTCTCTTGGGTTCCCGAGTGGGGCATTACAATTAATTTGTATCAATAACTGATGTTTTGTCTTTAGAGTTTATTGAAGACAACAAGGGATTTTAGAAGGTTAATTTCCTATTCCTATTTTAGTTTTGAATAATGAGGTTACATTCATGAATATAATCTTAAAATAATTGTTAAGAAATCCTTAATTTATATTAAGCTAAATCTTTATTCTATTTTGATTGCATCAAATATTATGATCAAACAAATCTAAAAGATAAGGCTGAACACACTGATACAAAATAGAAGATATACCATTTTTCATAATAGAATTCCAAAATACTATGACATATAAATATACTTTGAGAGAGGTTAGTGCTAAATGTTTAAGACAAAACTTTTCAAAATACATACTTAAATAAAAATTGTATGTAGCAAGATGACATAAACCTATTTTACTATGAGAGTACTATATTATATTTACAAACTATATCAACCTAAGAAAGAAGCCAAATTAAAGCCTAGGAATGATAATGATATTGTCACCTAAGTCCACTCCCATAGGTTCTTAATCGTTTCCTTCGATATCAAATTGCTTTGTCACTTTCTTCGTCCTACTACATCTGAATTTTTTTTGGGAGAATGAACCTTGTCTAGGTTAAATCTATAACATCCAAAGTCAATGGGATAGTGTATTCATAGGAATTGGAATATGCCTCCAACCATTTATAGTTTTCTTCCCTAATGATTCTGAACCAACACAAAAGGAAGAAAATGTTTTTCTCCATATCGGACTAGATATTTTCAAAGACCACATAATCCTTGATGACCAAAATTGGGTGTTTCTCAGTTTTAACAGTAACCAAACTTCCAATAGGAGCATCCATGTATTCTTTAGGGTTAGGAATTTCTTCCATTTTGTTGAAAGTAAAAATAGAATTGTTTAACCCTTTAAGCCAAATTTCATCAAAAATAACTCGACACAAATTTAGGATGTCCAATATATTAAGATTTTCTCAAAATATACAGACTATGAATGTACCTACTATGTCACTTTTGGATCTTCATGTCTTGGGATGGCTGAAATGCATTTCTCCTAAATCTCTCTACTCTATGTTTGGTGAGGTCATTTAGGATATGATTCCATTGTTCACATTTGATTTCTCCTAAAAAGGCCATCATTCTATTCTCATATTCATGAAACATGACAATGTTCATCTCCATCTCTCAGGATATGCTTGATTACTTCCTGGATTGAGATCAAATCCATGTATTAAACTAGGTTTGTATATGTCATAAACTTAAGAGCTATTTAGAATTTGGAAGTTTTCATCATGGTTCACCACCTCATAACTTTTCAAATATGGCATATCTTGTAATTGAGTTTTAGTTTAATTTTTGGTGTCCTATTAATATATGATACTGCATTCCTCATAACTATCCTTAATTAATAATTATTATGAAGCAAGTGATTGATTGTAATAGAGCTGCCAAAATACAAATTCCTTTGATTTCAAAAGGTAGACATGTGGGTACTTTCTCTAGCTTGAACTTTCATAATTGTCATAGTAATGTGAATGATTATTAGATATTGGCCTTATTTTTAGTATCATTACTTAGAGTTAGCTACAATAATATTTATAGTCTTTTGATGAACTAATTAGTATGTGATTTAAAGTTTGTACTTATCAAGATGAGTCGCTTAGAGTGATAATACCTGCCAAATTCTTAGCTTTGTAACTATTTTTAATTTTGCATTTCTATTGTATCTTAAGTCTAATACTAAATGGGTTTATTATTAATATTTGTTTGACTACAGGGTAGTTTGAATGCTTAACGCACTTGTGTGTTTTAGGTTTTATTTATTTATTTGTAATACTTATTAAATGTTATATTTATTATTCCTTGAACTAATATTATTAGGTTATATTTTGGTCAGTCTCATTACTTCCCTTAATGAAATAATCAGGTGGTCTTATGTATGAAAATCTACATAGTCAAGCCCATCCGCACCTCATTTTTCCAAATCATGTGCTATTTTGTTCCCTTCTTGATATATATGTTTAATTTCATTATCTTGAAAGGATTCTATTTTTTCTAAAGATTGTTCAAGAAAGGATTGAAGTTTCCAATTAGCTGTCTTACCAGTTCTTATCAAATTAATGACTATTTGAGAATCTCCTTCTATTTCTAAATATTTTATACCAAGATTCTTACTTAACTTTATAACTTTAATGAGAGCCATTATTTCTACTATGTTATTAGTGGATTTATTTAAAGGCTTTGTTAGCTTGGCTATTACCTTTCTTTCCCAAATATGGATTATAACTACAGTACCTGAATTTCATCTAGATGCACCATCAAAGTTAAGTTTAGACCAACCCATTTTAGGGGGTTTCCATTTGCATTTTGCCTGATCTTCCTTAATTTTAGAGCCCCCTCTCCCAAACTAAGGTGGACTATCTAAGCCAAACCAACTTTTCTGAATAACTCCATCCACGTGGGAGAAAATGCCTTCTAAATTATTTAGATAATGAAGCCTATTATTAAGTGTTTCTATAATATTGGCTTCAATTTTATTTCCAAGTGCTTGAACTAACATTTCCTTATCTTAAAAAATTCTTTGATTTCATTCCTTCCAGAGTTCCCAAATAACAATAAAAGGTGAAAGGGTCTAGATTTTGTGATAAAGACCTTTATGAACCTTTGTTGTTTATTTCTTAAAAAAGTCTGCTAAGTTACAATGGTGGTTTGTTGACTAGTTTAGCTTCAAACATATGTCCAACCAACATTGCTTAACATATGAGCAATTGAGAAGAATGTGATCAATTGATTATTCTTCATTTTTGTAGAAAAAACACCTTGAAGGACCTTCATAACCTAATTTTTTGAACCACTATGTTGTAAATTTTTTTTTTGTAATGTTGCATATAAAAATGTACCTACTTTTAGGGAGCAGAAATTATCCCAACATAGCTTAAGGGGGGAGGTTGGAAGAGTCTGAGATATGAGAGGTTGAAATATTATTATTTCATTCTTTAATTTTGTATATCCCATCCTTCAAACCAACCCAAACTAATATATCTGAAGTCACCTAAAGTTAAATAATCTAGTTTTTTTGGGATTAATGTTAAGAATGTATTGTTGATTTAGTGATTCTGAATTTCTAGTGGTCTTTATTGCTTCATGCAATTCCTTACCTATAATATTCCAATATTTTTAAAAGATCATATAATTGAAACCATCTGGGACATGGCCCTTATCTGGGTTTATTTGGAACACTACTGATTTAATTTCTTCTAATATTGTAGCCCTATTCAATCATTTATTATCCTTTGAGTTGATGAGAGTTGGAATAGAAGTAGCATTTCATTGTGTTCTATTAAATTTCAAAGGTCATTCTTTTTGTAGATATTGAGAAAATAATTTACTATTTCTTGTAAAATTTCCTCAGGGTTTTCTATAGTTGTCCCAATTCTATTATTGATCTTGGTTATTGTATTGATTACTCTTCTATTTTTAGTACCATTATGAAAGAATTTGGTATTTTTGTCTCCTTCTAATAACCAAGTTTCTTTGCACTTATGTTTTCAAAAAAATTCTTCTTTAGTTAATACATCCTCAAATTTATATAACATTTTTCTCTCTTTAATCTAGTTGTCATTATTCATCCCTTCTCTAATGAATTCTTAATTGAGATCTTCCAACTTTTATTCTATTTTCACTTTCTCATTGAAGATGTTGTGACATGATACTTGTTCCATTTTCCCAATTTAACTTAACATTCTTTAGTTTGGATATGAACTTAAACTTCTTGGATCCTTCCACATGTGTTTCATTCTATCATTATTCTATTAAGTCAATAAACTCTTTATATGTTGGAACCATATATTTTCAAACCTAAAGGGATGTTTAGAAGGGTTAACAGGTTCCATAATTTTTAACCTAACTAGGAAATAATTTGACCCAAACATTTTCAATATTTCTACTTCTAATATGTAGTCAAAGGTGGAGAAATCACCTTTAAATAGAAATTTTTCTAATTTATTAGAAACCTTTTTAGAGTCCTCTCTCATGTTAGTCTAAGTATAGATACCATTTCTGATTTTTACTTCACCTAAATTATAATAAGTGACCCATTGGCTAAAATCATTCAGAGATTGAGCAGTGTAATTGCTCCCACCACTCTTTTCACTAATTTCTACAACAACATTAAAATATCCTCTTAAGATATAAGTCTATGAGCGATTTGAGGAAATTAAATTGTTAAATCTTGTGCTTGAATCTGCATAATGAGCGAATCTAGATGATTGCAGATCTTATGAGGATGAATGTAGAATATGAAAAAAAAGATCTTGAATGTATAAAGGGAGATCTTGAATGTTGAAAATTCAATAGAAGATCTAGCATAAACTCTTTCAATGACTTGAATGCATGAATCCTTGATCTTCAATGGAGAGACTGCTTGAATACCTTCAATGCTTGACGAATGCTTGAATGCTTGAGAGCTTGGATTCTTACATGTTTGTGATATTTGATATGATATGAGATGTAAAATGGATCAAATTGAGGGATTTATAAAGGGCTCAAAATTTAGTACCTCTTATAGGGTGACCCACCTAAGAGTTAATGCCCTAAAACTACTTGGACACGAGACTTGAGTAATGGGCCCAAAAATGAATGCACTATGTCATTTATTGGCCCATTAGGGGTGTACTAAAATCTTGTCAATGAAGGCCCAAAACCTTCAAGATTCCCTTGGGGTCTTGAAACATGTCCCAGATCCCAAAAATTGGGTACATAATTCAAGATATAGTTGTTTTGATGCAAATAAGAGATTTTGAATGATTAGATGAAGGAAAGGGAGGACCTAGATGGTTATATCATACCTCAATATTTACACCACAAAAATATGTTTTTTAAAGAGGATCAATGAGGTCTTACTCCAATTCCACCTAGGATAAAGGAAAAGAAAGGGGAAGAAAGAAAGAAAAATGCAAAGAGATGGTGATCACATATTCAATTGGGAATTGAATTGGTGCTAAATCATCATTATATTGAAGTGATTGTAATGTAATATGGTACATTTATCCCCCTCCTTAGCAAGAATGTAGGTCAACACATGCTCATGATAAAGTAGATAGAAGAAGAAGAGAGTATGGAAAATCATGATGAGATAAAACATCACTTAATCAAAGGGAATAATCCCCCAAGACCAAGGGCCCTAACTCCACATCCATGTAGAAGGACACAAAAATACATAAAATCCAAAAAGAAAAAGACATAATAAGGGGTTAGTACAAACCCAAATAAACGAGTGAAAGAGACCTCAACTGAAGAAATGTCTCACCCACTAATATCATATTTGGAAAGCTATTACACGTGTATAAATGATGATATAATAAATTCAAGAGAAACATCATTAAAAACATAGCTTCAGGGTCTATCTCTACTAGCATAAAAGAAAAAGAGAGAGAAGTGAGAGAAAAGTGATTACCTCACACAATATGGTGTCCACTTTACTGTGAATCATTGGAACAAATACCTATAAAAGATGGCATTGAAAGGTCTAATAGGGTGCTAACCCATGTATGGGACTTAACATGTCATGATTGAATGTGTTGCCTATATATGAGATTTAATGAGCTTGTACGCATTACCTATATATAAGATTTAGCACATGTGTTTGGAATGCACTACTTGTATATGGGACTTAACAAGATTATACACGTTACCCATATATGAGATTTAGCATATGTTCTTGTGAATGAAAGAGAGAGAGATGAAATAATAATGCATAGATTTGAGAATAACTTAGAAAGAATACCAAGCTTTTGGGATAAATTACTGTAAGCCATGCTTAGAATCTAGATGTTCTACCCCATGTGAGAAAAAACTATGTATAAGGAGGCCATATACATATATCCCCCTGCTTATCATTTTTAGATACTAGACTTGACGATGAAGAGAGAGAGGATACCTACTTTACACAACAAGGTGACATCCTTTAAGAAATAATGCAAACTACATTTATAGAGATGAGCCTTAACTCTTACAATATAAAAACATAGACAATCATGAAAGGCTATATCATTTATGGAAAGAGGATCCTCAAAAGGGATAAACATTAATGAAAATACATCTACCTAAGAGGAAGACTTGATCAAGATAACATCTTCAAGAAGAGGAAAGAAGAAAAAGAATATGACTATTCCACCTTTGTATATAGTTGAAACACGGATCCTTGGATGAAGGATGACAATATCCAAGAAAGGGAAAGTGTATATAATGGACATAGTTTTACCTGATAAAGAAGAGGTGACGAAATAGGACATACACCTCTTTCAAAATAGAGAATCCATATCCAAGACACAATTATTCATAAAGAAAAGATTGTGTCACATAATAAAAATGTTTCACTTAAGCCCAAAGAAACTAGATCCTTAGAGAAAAGAGGTAAAAGGATATACAAGGCTTCTTGGCCACTAAGCTTGAGACAAGAAAATGGAATCTATGATGGATTATATAAAAAAATATTGAAAATTTTAAGGATGAGTTGTATGCAAAAACTTAAATCCATGCACAAAACACAAATAACTCGTAGCCGATAAGAAGAATATAATTCGACATCATAGAAAGAAACATCATAAGATAATCAATTATAAACAATGGAAAATGCTAGAAAAGAATATCATACATGAAGTAAACTATAGATTATCATTATATGAGAAGCATTTAGATCTAGGATATGAAAGACATTTTGCTAGGAAAAAATACACAGTTATGCATGTAATAAAGCAATACATACCGATAGATAAGAATATTCTATAAAAAAATACAAATCTATAGAGAAATAAAATAAAGAGGTGAAAGAATGCTATTATAACATCTAAAGAAAGTATTATAAACAACATTTTAAAGACACAAATCAACAACCATGTAGCACATAGAGATATATCATATAGAGATAATATGTCCAAAGAAGAAGAAGGATATCTGCATCATCCAATTAGAAAACACAAATTTGCAAGAAGATAAGAGATATAACAAGTCCTAAGAGAGGAAATAGATTCAAGAAAAGATATGAAAGATGGGATAACAAACTCTCTCTCCCACATAAGATTTCTTGAAATGCCTATGTATAGGAAGAAGAAGAGATCCCTAGAAGAAAAGAAAAGAAAAAGTCCTTGCCCCCCAAGAAAAAGGAATGAGGGAAGGAAACCTATTGGGAGATTTTGATGCAAGAGAATTGTGGGTTGCCTTGTAATCCTTCTCATTTTGTTCATTTTGGAAGCTTTTACTGAGTTCCTATGTTAACCAACAATGTTAATTGAGTTGCAGTGTTAACCAACAATGTTAACCAAGTTGCGGTGTTAATCTCTAGTGTTAATTGAGTTGCATTGTTAATCGAGTTGTAATATTAATCGAGTTTGCAGTATTAACTGAGTTCTAGTGTTAACTAAGTGATACTTGGAAGTAGTTTTCTGATGCTTGGTTATGTCTTGGTTTTGGCTTTGCCGCAGTTGTCTGTGTTCAGTTTATAGTGTGTACTAACCTTGGCATTTAATTTGGTTGTATGTATTTAATTTATGTTGTAAGCCAACTTGTGGCTTAAATGTGCATTTAATGTAAGGGTTTATTAAATTTGTAACATACTTGGCTGATTTGTGGCTTAGTTGGGTATATGTAGGGGTTCTTGTGGAGTGTTGAGTCATAATTATCCATCTTGAAGAAGAGGATGAAGGAGAAAACTTTGAGAAGGGATAGTAGCTAAGGCTTGGGAAACAAGGAGATTGCTTGATGGGCTTGTGAGCACAAGTTTAGATCTTCCTTGGAGGATTCTACCAGAGTTTGGATCTAGACTAGCTAGGGTTTGGGTTGGATCTTGAGGGATCTAGCAAAACTATTTTTTTGTAATTGCTATTGTATTTGGCCAAAACCCAAAAGGCCTTACAGCCGGGAACATTGCATATAAACAATTATTTTATGAATCAAGTGTTGTGAATTGGTATAAGATCTTGCATTGTTTTTGTATTTCCATTGTGTGGTTATTTTTTGGAGTTTAGGACATATCCTTTGGGGATTCTCTTTCTTTGAATTGCATCAGATGGTATTAGAGCATAATTATTCTTGAGCATGTAGAGAGATTGCCAAAGTTGAGGTAGTTTGCACCAGGACCTTGGGTTCAAAGGAGTTGATCTAAGAAGATCTTGATCTGGTAGTGGATTTTTCTTTTTGGAGTCCTAGGTTGTGAGGTTACAAATCATGGTTCTGACTTGCAATTATAGAGGAATTGTAGATGGATCAATGGTTGCAAAGATGTAAGGTTGATCTTGGTGGAGCATGATTGCAGAGAGTTTGTGTGATGTGTATTGTAGATCCATGTTCCTAGACTTGTGATTTGTTCTTGGTTATTCATGCTATGTGGCAGGTTTTTATTTGACTTGCAAACAATTCGGGTTTATCACAAGGTGCATGGGAATGATTTGTTACAAAGGGTTTATGAAGATCTTGGAAGATGCTTCTGAGAAGATTAGACCCTGGGATAATTATGAATATCCATAATATAGTGGAGACAAGGATTAATGAGAAAATTTCTTGGGTGAACGTTGTTTTGGATGCTTCTTTTTCTAAAAGAGTTGGGAAATAGAAGAAGAAAATTGTATTCTACTAGAGTTGGAGTCTACCGATTTGGAAGAGAGTTATCTAGCCGATTAGAAGACTTGTTCAAGAATGAAGACAACATGGAAAGGTCAAGGAAAAGGTCGGCTTTTTTGATTAGTTTATGGAGTTTGATGCAAAACCTATAGAGAAACTAGTGGTTGTTGTTGAAGAGGTTCCTAACCTTCTTGATGCTAGGATGGAGATTTGTTTTCATGATTAGTTAGATAGATCTGATATGGAAATTACAGAGCACTTGGCCATGGATAATTAGGTTGTTGTGGGTGATGATTTACTTGTTGCAAAGCATCTTGTTGTAAGCAATGAGATTGCTGGTTTTGAGAGTTTGGCATGTGTTGGAGAGGGATTTCATTCTGCTACTGATTTGGATTTGGTTTTGGATCTGTCTATTGGTGTTGTAGATGTGGAGTTTGATTCTCTTGTCACTGAGATGGATTATGGTGATAAGTTGCATATGGATTGGTTAGTTATGAGATAAATAATTCTAGTGTTTGGATGGATGTTGTAGGTATGGGTGATTTATGGATTTGATCTTTTGTCTGTATGGATTGGAAAGCCTTGGATGAATATGAAGTGGAAGTCTAGTTTTTGTGAAGGAAAAAAGTGTGGGACACACTTATCTTTGTACCTCAAGAGTTTGACGTCGGAGCATAATGGGTTGCCTTGTAATCCTACTTATTTTGTTCATTCTAGCAATTTTAACAGAATTTCTATGTTAACTAGTAGTGTTAATTGAGTTACAATGTTAACCGAGTTGTAGTGTTAACTAATAGTGTTAACTGAGTTATAGTGGTAACCTGTAGTGTTAATCAAGCTGCATTATTAATAGAGTTTGTAGTGTTAGCTGAGTTCCAATGTTAACTGAGTGTTCTTTCATGTGCTGAGTGAACCTAATAGTTGTTGATACTTGGAAGTGGTTTTTTGATGTTCAGACATGTCTTGGTTCTGGCTTTACTCGAGTTGTCTATGTTTGGTTTCTAGTGTGAGTCGACCTTGGCATTTAATTTGGTTGTATGTATTTAATTTCTATTGTAAGCCAACTTGTGGCTTAAATGTGCATTTAATGCAAGGGTTTATTTTATATGTAACATACTAGACTAGCTTGTGGACTAGTTGGGTATAATTAAGGGTTCTTGTAGAGTCTTAAGCCATAATTATCTAGCTTGAAGAAGAGGACAAAGGAGAGAACTTTGAGAAGGGCTAGTAGCTGAGGCGTGGAAAACAAGGAGATTTCTTGGCAGGCTTGCGAGCACAAGTTTAGATCTTCCTTGGAGGTTTCTAGTAGAGTGTAGATTTGGACTAGCTAGGGTTTGAGTTGGATCTTAAGGGATCTTCCAAACCTATTTTTTTTGTAAATACTATTGTATTTGGCCAAAACATGGAAGGCCTTATAGCCAAGCACATTGCATATAAACAATTGTTTTATGAATCAAGTGTTGTGAATTGGTATCAGGTCTTGCATTGTTGTTATGTTTCCTCTATGTGGTTATTTGTTGGAGATTAGGACATCTCCTTTGGGGATTCCCTTGCTTTGCACTACATTAGATTCTAAATACATATTATAAAATAATGAGGAATCTACTTTAATAGGTGAGAGGAAAGACTAAGTAAAATTATGAATAAGTTGTAACATTTCACATAGGTGAGAGGAAAGACTAAGTAAAATTATGAATAAGTTGTAAGACTTAACATATATAAGGTTAATTCCCAGAGAAACATTTTCCTTAACATACAAATGAAAAATGATACAATCAGAAATCATGTGAGAACCATCATAATGAAAAGGACATGAAATTTTGAAAAGGACATCTTCAAGAGGAATGCTAATTTTTTTGAGTTGAGCTATAACTACTTTAATATACACCTTTAAGGATAAATATTGACAAGAATCCAAATAATCAAGCTCAAGAGTAGGTAAAAGAAGATGAAGCTGAGGTCGTCTAGGATATTCTTGCACTATTTCAAAAGGAGAATAACTAATACCTTGTTTATTTATCTTTGGAGATATATGAATATGATTTCTAATACCATGTTCATTAATACCAAGTCATAAGCCATTATAAACTTGTTTTGTAATCATGTCCTTCATTATAGTTATTCATCAAATCTTTAGTATGAGGATATTTTTTACTAGGATCATGAGCAAAGGTAGTGTAAGGAATAATAATAGGAGGAGAAATAAAAGAAACTTTTTCATTTCCCCTTAATATTATCATGAGTAGGAAGATGAGGAGAAGATTAATCAAGGAATATTGTAACATCCTCATCATGAACTAAGGTATGAGCTTGAATATATGTTTGAGAAGTTTTAGGAGATGCAAAACAAGAAGGAGGGTTAGGAGAGTTAGGAAAATGATTAGGAGGGTTAGGAGGATGATTGCGAGAATCATCAATGAAGGTTCTCACATAATCCAAAGAATAAATAAGCCAATCACATAAAGCCCTAACTATAAAAATTTAAGAAGGAAAATATGTATTTGTCAGCCTCATAATAACATAAGCAAGAAGAGTATGAAGAGACATGAACACTATAAAATGCATGAAACTCTCATATATTTCATAAGTGCTATAAAAAGATGTAAGATGGAGAATATTGAAAAAATAGCCATACACCAAAAGATCTTCATATTGCAAAGATGTAAGCTAACCAAGAACACACAATATTATAAATCCAAAATAAAATGTAAAATGTCAAAATCACTAATTATGGAGAGAGGTGAACAAGAAAATGTAAGATTCCAACTCCAAAATCAAAGAAGAGAGCGCATTGGGTTAACCAATTAATGTAAGGTGTGAAAATGGAAGTGATCTACCCAATACATTAATGAAGGGGGAGGACCAAGATCCACCCCTTTCACTAGGTTTGTTCAATGCAAAAGGAAGTACCAATGTGCAACCTAATGTGATAGGAGTGAAACACTTGAATTTATTTCCCTCTCACCTCCACCTTAAGAGGATTTAAGTAAGAAAATAGATAATATAATGATGAAATATGATAAGATAATGAGGAAAAGGGGAAAATTATATACCTTATGAAACAAAAAGCTGAAAAGGGTTGTCAAATGAGCTCAAAAACTATTGAATCTCATGATCTAGGCCAAAAAATATGAGGCAAATAAAAACCCAAGGACCATTTGATGATTTGACCGGAGTGACTTCCTTCTACAAGGGTGACCTCGCATGACCTTGAATTCAAGGGTGGCCTATATGACCGTAAAAAAATGTATGCGCATCTACTTTTTATTTCATAGTTCCAAAGAAAGCTAAAAAGGGCATATGAATCTATAACATGTTTTCCAATCCCAGATATGAAACTTGTAAAATCAAGGCTTTTATTGTTTGTTGTTTGGGGGGCGGGTCGCCTCAATCAAACCCAAATTTAGGAATTAAGTTTGAATTGAAATAATGATAAAATGCTAGCAAGTAGTTCTGACAGATCTAGCATGAAGCAATGTAAATCTATTAATATGCTCTTGAATTTGGAATGCAATAAAGTATGTAGATGTAATGACCTTGACTCAACTTTAGACACCTTAGATTTTCCTTATGAGTGAATGCAGATCTTAAGAGAATGAATGTAGAAGATGCAAAAAAGAATCTTAAATGTATGAAGGGAGATCTTAAATATTGAAAATACAAGAGAAGATCTAGCATAAACTCCTTCAATGACTGAATGCATGAATCCTTGATCTTCAATGGAGAAATTGCTTGAATACTTTAAATGCTTGAGAAATGCTTAAATGGTTGAGATCTTGGATGATTGCATGCATGAGAGATGAGATATGATATGAGATGCATGATGTAGGAGAATCTTGGCTTGCACTTCTATCTTGCATATTTTCCTTATTTCTTGTTGCTGCCAAGTTGCAATGCCTTGCATTTTCGAGTTTTTTTGTTGTTGCCAAATTTTCCGTGGTTGCCAAGTTTATAGTGGTTGCTGAGCTCTTTATGTTTGCTAAGTTCACAGTTGCTATCGAGTTATCCTTTGTTCACTGAACTTTCTTTGGTTGCTAAGTTATTCTTTGGTTTCTAAATTCCTTTGGTTGCCAAGCGCTACCAAGTTTCTTTGGTTGCCGAGTGATGCTAAGCTCACCACGTTGTAACATTTCATTGGATTCTTCATTTGCCAAGTTGTCTATGTGTGGTTTCTTGTTGGAGACAACCTTTAAATTTAATTTAGTGATAGGTATCTACTATGAGCCAACTTGTGGCTTATTCTAACATTTAATATGAGAGCTTATTTTTTTTTGTAATTGCAACATCCTGACTTGTGGCGATACATATATTTAAAGAGGTCTTTGGTAGAATCTTAGGTATGAAATTTAGAAGGTATAAGTGTAGTAGGAGCAAAAGCAAGTTGAGATACAAAGTTTGATCATGGAGGATTGAATTTGAATTGTAATGTGGCCAAAACCTAGAAGGCCTTACAATTGGGCATGTGTCTAAAATCTTTGATGAATATATGAAAGTATTTGTTCTTTTATCTTCTTAGTTTGCTATGAGTTTGGTGTTTTTTTCAATTGTGTTTACTCTCGCAAGTGGTTTGGATAGGTGGGTGTGCCTTTGACCTTGGTTATTTCATCCCTTCCCATGTCAGGTAGTATCAGAGTTCATGGTTTGTCCTTGTGGAGACTAGATCGTGTAGAATCCTAAATGTATTTGGGTTGTAGGGTTGTAGATTTGTGGATTTGACCTATAACTTGCAAAGGGTTATGATCTTCGAGGGACCTAATTGTAAAGATGGTTTTAGGTATAAGAAATGCTAATAATACCATGTTGGATACATTGAGACAAATTGCAGCCAGATTAGATGTTGTAGAGACACTCCAAAGAAGAAGAGTGCATCTTGATGATGTGAGTGATGATGAAGTAGAAACACCAAACCCTAATCCAGAGCCTAAAGAAGATTAAGATGAGGAAAGGTTATTGAGAGTGTTGTCTAGAGAAATTTCTAAGCCTACTGTTGAAGTTGTTTCTTATGATGGAAAATTGGATACCAATGCTATTTTGGATTGGATATCTAAAATGGAGAAGTTATTTGACTATGAAAACACTCCTGATAATAGGATGGTGAAGATTATAGTTACAAGGTTGAAAGGACATCCTCATTGTGGTGGGAGCATTTGCAAATTGATAGAGAAAGGAGAGGAAAGGAGAAGATCAAGACTTGGGCAAAGATGGTGAACATGGTAAAGAAAAAGCTCCTTCCTAATGATTACCAAGTTAGCTTGTTGAGAAAGATGCAAAATTTGAGACAAAGAGACATGACTATGAAGGAGTATACTAAGGAATTCTATAGATTGGACATAAGATCTAGACATGTGGATGATGATGTTGAGAAAATTGCAAGGTACGTAAATGGATTGAGATTCAGAATTCAAAATGAGATAAGTTTTGTGAAATTGGAAAGTGTGGAGGAAGCATATCAATATGCCTTAAAAGATGAAGAGATCTTGACAAAGAAGAATGAACAAAGACAAAGAGGTAGAGGTAGATCTTATGGAGAAGGTGGCAGATCTGACAATTTTGTGCAAGGTAAGGGAAAATCTAAATAGAAGAATAATGATAAAGGAAAGACTAAGTGGAAAGGTGGTGATTCCTACCTAGGAGGTATTGGTTCTTACCAAGGAAGAGGAAATTCTTATTCTAGAGGTGGTTTTCATGGTAATTGTTTTAGATGTGCTAAAGAAGGTCATAGATCTTTTGAATGTAGATCTTATGAAAGTGGGCAAGGTAACAAAAATGCTGTGGTACAAGGAGAAACTAAGGGTTCACCTAGTGGACTTGAGGTTAGAGAAAATCTAATGGTGAGAAGAACCTTATGTAATAAGGGAAGTGATGATGAAACTTTCCTAAGGAGAAGTCTTTTCAAGAGCAGATGCGAGATGGCTAGAAAATGTTGCAAGGTGATCATTGATAGTGAAAGTTCTAAAAATTTGGAATCAAAAGAATTGGTTACAATGTTATAGTTGTAGAGGTTGGAGCATCCTAAACCTTATTAGGTTTCATGGATCAAAGATGAGCATAAGATATTGGTAAGTGAACAATGTATTGTGAAGTTCAAGATTAGACATTATTTTGATGAAGTTTTGTGTGATATTATGCCTATGGGTTGTTGTCATATTTTGTTAGGTAGACCTTGGAAATATGATAGATATGCTATACATGATGGAAGATTGAATCAATATACTCTTTGGGTGAATGGGAAGAAGAAAATATTGCTACCTTTGATTGAAAGTCCAGATAAGGTTAAGTGTACTACTGTGACAATTTGTATGGTTAATTAAAAGAAATTTAAAAAGGAAATGAAGAAGAATCAAATATATTTTTCTATAATTCCTAGGAAACCAAGTTGTACCAATAGCACTTGAGTATTAGAAAATAGTGATAATCAAGTGCTAATCAGTGGTAATAGAGTGACAACAAAAACTGGTAGTATTGACTGAGTGCCAGAAGAAATTGCTGAATTGTTGAAGGAGTATAAGGAAATTATTGTAGAGGATATACTTGATGGTTTATCACTGATGAGAAGTATAATTTATTGTATGGATCTAATTCTTGGAGCTAGTTTTCTAACTAAAGCACCATATAGATTGACACCTACTAGAAAATGAATAACTTAACAAACATGTGCATGAGTTGTTGGAGAAAGGTTTGATTAGAGAAATTTTGAGTCCATGTGTTGTATCTATTGTATTAGCACCTAAGAAGAATGGATAATGGAGAATGTGTACTAATTCCAAAGCTATTAACAAGATCACATTGAAATATATGTTTCCTATGCGTATGGATCTAATTCTTGGAGATAGTGTTTCGACTAAAGCGCCATATATATTGTGACCTACTCAAAATGAATAACTTAACAAACATGTGCATGAGTTATTGGAGAAAGGTTTGATCATATAAAGTTTGAGTCCATCTATTGTACCTATTATATTAGCACCTAAGAATAATGGAGAATGGAGAATGTGTACTGATTCCAAAGCTATTAACAAGATCACAGTGAAATATATGTTTCCTATTTCGAGGATGGGTGACATAGTGGATTGTCTGAGTGGAGTAAATTATTTTAGCAAAATTGACTTAAAGAGTGGTTATCATCAGATTAGAATCAAAGAAGGTGATGAATGGAAGATTGCTTTTAAGGAAAAAGATGGTTTGTATGAATGGTTAGTAATGCCTTTTGGTTTGACTAATGCACCTAGTACTTTCATGAGGTTGATGAATGAAGTTCTAAAAAGATTCCTGGGTAAGTTTTTGATTGTTTATTTGGATGATATTACAATATTTAGTAAGACTGAGAAAAAACATATTGAGCATGTTAGACAAGTATTGCAGAGATTGAAAGAGGAAAAGTCGATTAATCTAAAGAAGTGTTCTTTTATGCAAGAGGAAATTGTGTATTTGGGATTTGTGATTTTAGGTAATGGTTTGAAGATGGATCCTGGGAAGGTTAAAGAAATTTTGGTGTGGCCTATGCCTGAGAATATGGGTGAGGTAAGATCATTTCATGGTTTGGCTAATTTTTATAGAAAGTTTATAAGGAATTTTAGTTCTGTTTGTAATGCTATGGCTAAGAAAATGAGAGGATATAAAAAGGAATTCAAGTGGACACATGGAGTTGATAATAGTTTTGAGACTTTGAAACAAAAGGTTGCTAAGTTACCTATATTGGCTTTGCCTAATCTCAACAATGTATTTTAAGTTGATTGTGATGCAAGTGGTAGTGCAATAGGAGCTGTATTAAGTCAAAAAGGTAGACCTATTACTTTCTTTAGTGAGAAATTGAATGATGCTAGAAGGAAGTATTCTGTGTATGATCAAGAGTTTTATGCTATTGTTCAAGCATTGAAGAAGTGGAGACATTATTTGATTCCTAAGGAATTTGTGTTGTATATTGATCATAAAGCCTTATAGTACTTGGGAAGTCAACATAAGTCAAATCAGATACATATGAAGTAACTGAGTTGCTGATGCATTGAGTATAAGATGTTCTTTGCTGATTGAGATGAAGGTTGAAGTTCTCAGTTTTGATGAGATGAAGGAGTTATATGACACTGATCCTAATTTTTTTGAGATGTGGACAGAGTGCAAAGAACCTAGTTTGATAGAACAACCAAGTAAGTTTGATGAATATTTTATTCAAGAAGGTATGTTCTTTAAGGGAATTCAATTGTGTTGTCCTAAGAGTTGGTGGTGGATTGGCTAGACATTTTGGAATTGATAAGACATTGGTTTTTTGAAGGAAAAGTATTATTGGCCTCAGATGTACAAATATGTTTAGAAGTTTGTAAAGAGTTGTGGAGTTTGTCAAGTTGCAAAAGGAATAAGTTAGAATATTGGTTTGTATACACCTATTACTATTCTTGAGAAACCTTGGAGTGGCATTAGTATGGATTTTGTTCTTGGATTGCCTAAAATAGTGAAGGGATATGATTCTATATTTTTTTGTTATGGATAGATTCTCTAAGATGGCTCATTTTATACCTTGTAAGAAGACATTAGATGCTGAGCATGTTGTTGAGATTTTCTTCAAAGAGATTGTGAGATTGCATGGATTACCAAGAAGCATTATTTCTAATAGAGATAGTAAATTTGTTGGTTATTTTTGGAGGACTTTGTGGAATAAGATGGGTACTGAGTTGAAGTTTAGTTCTACTTTTTATCTACAAACAAATGGAAAAATAGAGGTTGCGAATAGAAGCTTGGGTAATTTGTTGAGATGCTTAGTTGGAAATGAATTGCATAATTGGGAGATAATATTAGCACAAGTTGAGTTTGCATACAATAATTCTATAAATAGAAGTATAGGGAAGACACCTTTTGAGATTGTTACTAGAACAAAGCCTAGAGGAGTATCATATTTAAGAGATATTGCTGGTGAATAAAAGACTAGTGATGCAAGAGAAGAGTTTTCTAATTTTATGGAATCTTTGCATAAGGAAGTGAAATTGAAGTTGGAAAAAAGTAATTAGAAGTACAAGGAGAATGCTGATAAGTCTAGAAGATATCATGTTTTTTAAGTTAGTGATGAGGTGATGGTTCATTTAAAGAAATGAAGATTTCTTATTGGAACATACAATAAGTTGAAGATGAAAAAGTTTGGGCCTTGTAAGATCTTGAAGAAGTTTGATAGTGGTAATGCTTATGAAGTTGAGTTGCCTAATGACAGGGATATATCTCCTATATTAAATGTTGCTTATTTATACAAGTATCATGAGTCATATGATGAAGTTGCTATGTTAGATGATTATCCTAAGAAGCTTATTGAAGAGGTTGAATAGATACTAGACCAAAAAGTTGGTAAGAGAACAAGAAGAAAAGATTACTATGAGTATTTGGTAAAATGGAAGAACAAACCTATGGAAGATGCTACATGGATTTCCCAATCTGAGTTGGATTTAACTTAGGTTGTGACATCTCAATGATTCAGGAGAATCATTTCTTTCAACCCTAGTTGTTTGATGTAGGAGCATCCTAGATTGCAATGCTATCCTACATAATTTTCTTCTTTCTCATTGCTTCCAAGTTGCATTTCCTTGCATTGCCAAGTTTCTTACTTGTTGTCAAGCTCACAGTTGTTTCTGAATTCATAGTGGTTACTAAGTTCATAGTCGTTGCTAAGCTTTCTATGTCTTTCGAGTTCATAGTTGTTTCCAAGTTCCTTTGGTTTCTGAGTGCTGCTGAGTTTCTTTGATTGCTGAGTGTTGCTGAGTTTGCCAAGTTGCAACATTTTGTTGGATTCTTTGTTTACCAAGTTGTCTATGTGTAGTTTCTTGTTGGAGATGACCTTTGAATTTAATTTAGTGATAAGTATCTATTGTGAATTACTTGTAGCTTATTCTAGCATTTAATATGAGAGTTTATTTTGTTGTAATTGCAATAGGCCAACTTGTGGCCATGTATGTATTTAAAGACGTCTTTGGTAGAGTATTAGGTATGAAATTTAGAAGGTAGAAGTTTAGTAGGAGCATAAGCAAGATGAGATGAAAAGTTTGATCATTGAGGATTGAATTTGAATTGTAATGTGGCCAAAACCTAGAAGACCTTACAACTGGGCATGTGTCTGATATCTTTGATGAATATATGAAAGCATTTTTTCCTCTATCTCCTTAGTTTGTTGTGAATTTGGTGTTTGTTTTTTGTTGTGTTTACTCTCATAGGTGGTTTGGAGAGCTAGGTATGCCTTTGGCCTTGATTGTCTCATCCCTCCCTACATCAATATAAAATGGAGAAAATGGATGGGTTTATAAAGGGTTTAGAATTCACTAACTCCTACACGTTGAACCACTTATGAGTTAACACCCTAAAACTACCCGGATGTGGGACCCAAGGAATGGACACAAAATAGAGCCCAAATAGGGACACATTACATCCTTGATATGCCCATCAAGGGAAAAATACATTCCTTATTGGTCAAGGGTGCATTATATCCCTGTTAACCATGGCCCATAACCTCTCGGATTCCCTTAGGGTCCTGAAATAGATCCCAGATCCTTTAAATCAAGTATAGAATCCAAGATATAGTTGTTTCAGTGCAAATAAGAGATTCTGAGTGATTGGCTGAAAGACAGGGAGGACCTAGATGGTTAGATCCTACCTCAAGCTTTATACCATGAAAATATGATTTTCAAAGAGGATCAATTAAGTCTTACCTCAATTCCACCTATGAGAAAGGAGAAAAAAGGGGAAGAAAGGAAGTGAGATGCAAAGAGATGGTGATCTCACATTATTTATTAAATTATGTCACTAAGAAACATTGGGTAGTGATCTTTCTTGGGGCATATCTTAGAGCTCATATAAGGTATTGAAAAATTGTTAGGTGTTATAGGACTACAGCATAGAGTCCTAGAATAACCTATCTTAGTTTGGGGAGATTCTCCTTATTTTAATTCAGCATACCTATCTTAGTTTGTGTTAAAAGTTGTGATGTTGTTCAATTGATAAGAGAAACATTGGATATATTTCAAATCATTTAGTATAGGATCAAATCGTCAGTGACATTAGCTAGGGACAACCTTGTTTCTCCCATAGAGTCACTCAAATATTCACAAGCACACCATATCAAAGTGTTCCTAAGGGTCACTAAGCAACATTGGTCAAATCAAGTATTTCACACATTTCACCAACTTGTTAAAAATACTTGCTAAAACATAACACTTCCAGATACCCTTTGGAAACCATTCAACATATTTACAAACCAAAAAATGTTCTTTTGGACCAAAACATATTGCTAATAGCTTACAAATCTTAAATTAGGCCGAATGAGCCCAAAATAGGCCAAATTTATAAAGGAAATACATAAAAAAATGCATGAAGAGAATCCAGAACCATTGGAAAGAATTGAGTTAAAATCCAAAACCAAGGAATTTATTGGTTTTAATGGACACCATGCTCTCATGTTCTCCTAACTAATATACCTTCACTTTTAGGGCTTAAAACTTAGGGTTTTCTCAAAACGCATCTTTTGATCACTTCTAGACTCTAAAAAGAGTCATATCTAAATTGATTTGATCACAAAAACATACCCTTCCTAAGGTAGTTCTCTCAAACATTCACCATAACACTTTCTATGCACCCTTTTTACAAGAAAATTTCCACCCTCAGGTATCAACCATTCATTTTATGATCCTCTTTGAAACTAAATATATTAGTAGACATTAATACAAATCATCCATGACCTAATCCATAAGAAACAACAACCACATAAGCCACCAATTAATTTATATATCTTCCTATGACCCTTATTTGGTCAATTAGGACAGTTTGATATAATAAACAAAATTATATTACATATTTTGGCTTTTCAAGCCTTATTACATCAAATTAAGTCACAAATGAATTTTATTACATTATCCATCCCACAATAAATTTTACAATCATGTTTAAATTCTATTATATTAAATAAGGACCAAATGTGTTTGATTAATTGTAAAAAAAATAATTTAAAGACCAAGGTATGCACACAATGAAAAAATTAGATTGAGTTTAAAGATTCATATATATCAAAATGAACAATAGTCATAAAATATTCTAAAAATGACATACATGCAAAATCAATAGTATAGTTAAAAAATGATGACATTTGTTATGCTAAGGTTGATATATAAAATACAAATGACAAATATATATAGATGTCATTTAATAACCACAACCACATTCTTATATGTCTATCAATATCTGTGACTATGCTAGATCATCAAAATTGAGCCTCTTCAAAGTAGTACATGGCTCATTGGGTTTCTTCCCAAGATTAATGCAAATTCCAAATCATTTATCTTATCTCTAAGTAATATCAAAATAAGTAAATATAGGACTATAATTTATTGGGAATTAAATTGTTCATTACCTCATCTGTTATGAGCAAAATTATAGTGTAAAAACAAAACTTTTTTTTTGAAAGGTAAATAGTTTGTCTCACACAAGTCAAGTTGCAGTTAGGGTTTATGGATTAAAAGACTAACGAGATTCATCTACTAATGGTCACACTAGTTTAGCATTTTGGGTCTAACCCATCACACTCAACCTGATTATCCAAATTGAAGGTGATATCTTAATGGTTAAATAATAATTAGTAACATTATTTCAAGAGATCAACCTAACACATGCCTTACTAGTCACAGTAATGCTAGAACTAGCATGTTTCATAACACAATCTTGATCATATCCTATTTCGATAATAAATATTACCACAAGGGTATTAATACTTTAGCCAAGATCGATATTCCACTTACTATGGCACATTAGATCTAAGTTGAATTGATATTACATATGTATTTAGATTCAATAATGGTGATCGTATATATGACTTGTTGGATTGTGAAAGTTTTTTCCAATAAGTTAAAAGTTCCTTGCAACATTATATGTAGAACATAATGAATGATATTTGAAATCATATAGGTGAGATAACTAATGATCTACTGGCATGGAATCTTGCATTCAAACTAATAACTTAAGGTGGTCTGAACAAATAGTGATTATACCTGACGGGTTTTCGAATAATAAGAGGACTAAATTATTGAATTCGATATGGTTTTGTACCACCATAGGATACCTTATATTTTAATGACATTAAGTTTTGAATATAGAAATATATTACCAATTTCATAATGAATGATATGTACAAATCCTCACTAACATCTAAGCATATATATGTATATATATCATATTATACAATACCTATTATATACCAAGTACATTGATTATAGATTATTGGGTGAATTAAATATAAAATATTTTATATCATAAGTATATATTTTATAATGAATTTCCAATACTTCAATATGTTAAATCCATTAACTATAGATTATAAAATGAATTAATTATATAAAAGAAATAATATATAATATATATAACATGCTCCGTAAAATAATAAACAACTTACATTATTACTAACTAGTACAAATATTGGGAGTGGGATGGGAGAATGTGTCTATTGAATGAGACTCAAAGGTTATCATGGATATAGTGAGGGGTAATATGAAAGTGGGTTGGGTGATCAAAAGAGTGGTTGAATAAGTGTGGCATTTATTAACATTCCTAAAGTGATATAACCTGCAACATATTTACTGGGAGGAGAATCCAGTAGCAAACATGATGGTGGTGACAGGTCTGAGGATGCATGACTTATGCTATTGGAGAGAAATAGGGGTGTTACCAAATCTAGTAATACCTTTGATAAATATAGACAACTACTCATGATCGGATGTACATGGAATGGTTATGTTGATTATGGTGACAACTCAGTGTTGAGTTGACTGATGAGGTCAGGTCATTATAGAAAGATGGCAAGAAGTTATGGAAAGAGTACTTCCAGTAATAAAGATGTGAGGTTCAAGAGGGAAAGAAAATAAAAATATGATTTGAGTGTATTTTTTAATGATTTTTCTTATTTTGTTTTCGTATTGGATGCTGAGTGATAATTCAAAATTCAAATGGCATCAGGTTCTGGTTCATGATGAGACATACTAGAATAGGGGAAGTGGCAGTTGACACGTGTTAGCAAGATCGAGAAATGACACACATATTCATGACATTTAATGCATTTATGGGTAATATTTTGTGCAACTTCTATTTTTTCATAAGTGTGATTGTGATTTCAAAATTCACTCCTAGCCTAGAATTCTGAAGGGTGAAAGAAGTGTGGTGAAGGATTTCGATATGGGGGGAGACCTGTTGTGAATTGAACCTTTGATGATTGAGGAAAGTGCTTGTAAATCCCTTACCTAGTACATGTTAAATTAGGGGGGAATAGTCCCATGCATGGAGGTGATGAATGGTTATGACGAGAGCTACTCACTTCAATTTGTGAATTCCTGGGAGGACGAAAGAGTGACAATTAATGGTATCACATTCCAAGTGATGGAGGAAGTTATTGCTATGGTGATGGGCCTTGTCATGAAAGGAAGAAAATGGAAAAAAGTGATGAGAGTTGTGGACGAGGCTAGCCTGAACCACTTCTTTCAAGAGGGAGAAGAACCGATCCACCACCATGGAGAGTTTCTAAGGGAAAAGCTTCCAAATCCCTATAACGAGGTGTGTATGGTGCCGATAAAGTATCTCACTCTAAAAGGAAGGTATGGAGGGGGCTATTATTACCATTTTCCCCTCCTAAACCATTTCAAACATCATGATAGCCTTTGCATTCTATTCTTTTTATTATACGAGTTAGTTGACATTGTCTCAATGTTAGGGAAAAAATGAAAAAGGGAGTTAATTACACTATCCTTAACTAGGGCTTGATGTTCCACCTTTACCATTTTCATTTGGCTCTATTACTATCAAGAATTGTTGAGGTTGATATACTTTCTCTTCATAACCCCCACCCTCATCATGTCCCTCTAAGAATTACTAGCCCTACAACCCCCACCCCCCAAACCTCCCCTAGTGGGTCCCCTAAGGAGAGAAAGAAGATACCTCTTGGGAAAAGGCTAAATTTGGAGAAAGGGAAGGAGAAGGACTTGGTGGATTTGGAAGAGGAGGTTAGAGGGGGTAGAATAAGGTTAGGGAGACTATGTAATGCCCCGCTCGGAGATCCTTGGAAACAAGGATGAAATACAAGCCAAGAATTTTTTTTTTACAAGTATGAATGCACATGAAAACATCATATAGGGATCACAACGATTGCAACAGAAGACTTCACCACAATCCTGACAACCAAGGAATCTCCAAATGCCACTACCAAACTGATACACACAAACAAAGCCAACAATGACAACGTGCAAGATGAGGGCTCAAAGAAATGACCACTCATCAACAAAACACCAAGCTAGGGTAGAATGTAGATACTTGAAATTTGGCTAAGCCTGAAATCCTGAAGCCCTGAAAATTGGCTAAGTCTAGATTTTTGAAGCCCTAAAATTTCTTAGAATCTTTATCTTATTTTCAAGAGGTTTGAAACCTATCTCAAATTTTTTTTTGCATATATTAAAATATATCTTAAGTATAAGGAATTTCCTTATACTTAAATGATATATTTTAAACCCCTAGAAAATCTGTTTTGAACTAGGAAGGGGTAAAACCCAAAAGGGTGTCCAAAACCAACTTCCAAACTTGCATATGACAAGCCTAGATAGCTCTTGTTTGTCATGCAAGAAAGTACATTGGTCTCAATTTTTGCATGAGATCTTGCACAACTACGCACAAGAAAGTTCATGGCTTCGTGCGAGGGGTTTCATTCTCACGCAAGGTTTCCCTGTGCACTGCGTGAGGACTTGCATTCTAGCACAAGGATTTGCATGGTCTCGCGGGAGGACATGCATTTCCATGCAAGAAAGAAAATCAACGGGCCAACAAAAATAAAAAAAAAGCATAAAAACATGGAAACCTCCACACCAGGGAGTACCAGATCCACGTAAAACAAGGAACGAACACTCAAGGGCAAAAACAACAAGGGAAGAGGAACATCGATCCATCTAAATCATAGCAGTAATGAACATACTGAAATAAACATCGTAGTGAACAAAAGCAACATCGCAATGTACATAAATAACATCACAAAAAAAAAAAACCAAACTAAGTATGCGGTCCCTCCCAACTGTCAATAGTATCATAAGACCATCATGGATCCTAACCATCCCCCATGCGTAACATCCCAAGCCACCGATCAGATCGTCAGTACTATCGTAATAGGGATGTCATTACCAAACATGCTACCAACATAAGCATAAGGAAATCTAACATGCTAGTAGTAAAGCATCAGATAATCCTACAAGTAGATAACATCACGTATTACATGCTGAACATCATAATAAGGAAATCTAACTTGCTAGACCAATAAGCAATAGATACTCTAATACAACAATACACATTATTTAAGCATATGATAAACATCATAATAAGGAAATCTAACTTGCTAAACTAATAAGCAATAGATACTCTAATACAACAATACACATTATTTAAGCATATGCTAAACATCATAATATGGGAATGCGTCAAATAAACTAACATCATCTAAAGATGATATCCAAGCATTCCAATGAAATCATAAATCACAAGAAAGAATACTCTGAGACTCGAAGTATCAAGTGAAAACATCCAGCAACGGTCACACTAGGACAAAAGACCATCTCTGTACATCGGTCCCTAGCAGTGGTGAAGGTAGCTATGCCTTCCAACCATGTGGAACCCATAGGTCAACACCCACTGTGCTGATGGAGATAATGATCCAACCACAAACACACAAAAGAACATCCATGGCTAACACTCACGCTAGACAGTATGATGGTTACAACCAAGAACCTAAGACAATGCAAGGAGTATAGGTCCTATTTATACACTCAAAAGGCTACTAAGTAGGGACTGACATCATGGAGAGTCACTTGGCATCAAAAAGCCCAAGCTTGGATCGTGCGGATTCAACATCCCTCAATGGAATGGCTCAGCACAACATTTTATTATCTTAAGTTTTATTACCATTCATACATTTTATTTAGTTATCACTTATTTAAAACTTCCTATCCTCTGCCAACCCTATGGGACTAAGGTCACCAGGCTGCGAGATAGAAGCCCCTTCCATATGCTACCCTACCCAACCCATGCTCATCCTACAACAAGTGCCTGTGGGCATGCATACTCCCATCCCAACCCCAATGATCATAACTTCCAGAAGTACCATAGAAGATCAGGCCTCGCAAGTCACCCAAAAAATGTATGCACATGTACTCATGTGTGGCGCACCACCATTACGAACACAAGGACATGTTGAGAAAAAAATGTAAAGAAAACACCCAACTAAAAGCAACATGGGAAGGACGGATTCTACATGAATCCCAAAGCCAATAAAACCATACATCATGAAATCACTCAACCGGCCTCAATATGAGAGTATGGATTCTACACAAATCCCAATGATGTAACAAGACCAAACTTCATGAACTCACTCAACTGACCTCAATTCAAGAGTATGGATTCTACATGAATCCTAGCATTCTCAAAACAAAAGAAAAGGTCTAAAAGAAACAATAACACCAGGTATAAAATCACTCAACCAAACACAACATCAGGAGTATGGATGCAACATGCATCCCAATGCCAAAAAAAGTGCAATAGTGGTTTGACTGATGTCCAAACAGATCATTCGAGTCCACGACCAACATTGTGCCGAGAAAACTTGAGAAAACAAGGTGACACAGAAAACGAGGTAAAAACTCCAAATTTTGGAAAACTTCAAAATTAAAACCCATTTGAACTTTGGGTACAAAAACTCAAAAAGTCCAAAAATAAATGGAATCAGACACCGTATGCAAAAATGGTCAGCATAACAGGGCAAAATCCCAAACCCTCATCTCGAAAAATAGGGAAATGTTCATACCCACCCAACCGAGTAGAACTAGCATACAAAAATGGAGGGGAACATAGTTCTTAGCCTCCAAGCAAATGGCTACCAAAAAAAGAAGCAAAAACGAAGCAGAAACAATAAAATAGGAATGCCCTTCCTCATAGCCAAAAGAGCAAAACAAGAATATGAACCAAACAATAAAATGTCCGCAGAAATGGCTGAAAATCGCGGCAATCCAAGGTTTCCTTGAGCTGGATCCAATGAGCTCAACCTCATGACGATCCCACACCCGTAGCTCTCACAACGAACAAAAAAATAAATCCTCATGAAGAGGATTTTGGGTTTTACTTTATAACTTTCTAATTCAAAAGTGAGAAGTGAGGAATTAAATTCCTCTTTGGATACTTATTCACTTTTCGAGTGAATAATCGATTAGGGCAAATGACTAGCCAACCTAGTTAAACCTCGAATTGACCCAAATGAATATAGGCTATTCCTATAAATATAAATTTATCTATGGAAAAGTTGCCAGAAATTAAAATAAATCAATTAAAAAGCTTGAAAACCCAAAAATATAGAAATTTCCTTAACAATTTTTGCGGCAATACAAAACTCTAAATGCACAGACACGCTCACTAGTCTAATCACATAATGCAAATGAGTTCAAATTTAATAATCACTGAAAGGTTTAAATTAAACATTTAATTAAGGATACGTCGACCATACAAGGACGATATTGGTAAAATATGAAAGGCTGAATCACTAACTCCATGTACCACTACCAGGGATATAAATCCTGCACACTAAACGACACGATCAAGTGTAATTGCATATAATAACATAGCCAAAGAAATAAATGCATTAAATCACCTAATTTAACCATTTATTTAATTATATTAAAATAATCTATTTACATTACTCACATTCACATGAAGCATAACAACGTAGGAATGAAGTAAATAACCATAGCATTAAATCCATCACCTAACATAATCAGAGGTATGTCCAAATACGAGATAACTAGATATCATCATAAAACACACTGTCATCTCAAAATGGCATCATCACGCAATATGATTAACTAAACAACATAGTAGTCTAATATCTATGATATTGAAATCGAAGTATAACATCTGACGCTCAGGTCATCTCAAATGTAAAACATCACATAACTAACAAATATCTCACAGATCAAAATATAACAAGGTAAATGTTTGCAACACATAACCAAAGAATCCAACAAGAACAACCCATTTTAATTACTTAAGCATTTAATAATGATTGTTTAAACAACATTAAAAAGGCACTTAAAATGCATAAGCAAACACAGTCATAAACATGACTAACCATTGCTACAAGAACCTAGTCCAGTGTAGCATGGTAATAGAACACAGTACAATCTCTGCACACATCTCAGGGTAATCACGAAACAACCTCATGATACCACATTGATCCTGGTAAGCACTGGCACAAACCTCAGTGAACCATAAATCAAATTATAATCTCATAAATCAGTCAAAGTATAAACAAAGCAATTGATATAGAAACATAAATCCAAACATCTCGACGGTGTAGACCACTCAGGGTCATAAACATGATCCAACACAACAAAAGATCAACAAGGTTGCATCCATCAGGATGACTTACAAAAGTCAAATGGGAGAGGCACTATAGACTAGCAAAATGAATGTTAAAAGGAAACTGAGAACCACTACCTTGCAGGAGGAGGAGGAGGAGGATTTTGATGAAATGACCCCCCCCCAAGAAAAGGATGAAAGATAAGACATCAAATTTCAGAGTGGAAAAGGAGGATGATATGGATACTAAGGTGGACATTTCAGATTCCTCTATGTCAAGTTTGGGAGGGGAGGAAAAGGAGAGTAAGGAGGTGACTAATGTCTCTGAGTCACTAACAGTGGGTATGATAGACCTCACATAGGATCAGTTCCTTGAGATGGTGGATAAGGTCCCCTCTTCTCTAACAATTTCCTCCTTGCTTAGGGTGTTCCCTAAAGAAAAAAATATTTTTGAGTCTCTAGTTTTGTAGGTTAACAACATAGACATGGAGAAGGGCAAGTTAGGAGGCAATCTGGAGGAAATTGTGGAGTCCCTTAATTTGGAGGTAAAGGAGCCGAGGGAGAGAATATAGGTCCTGAAGGAAAGGTTCAGTCTCTTATCAAAGTGTACCATCAAGGTGACCCATGTGATGACCACTACTCTGCATTTGTTCAAGGACAACTAGGATGAGGACTTAAGTCAGGAGGACTCCAAGATGTTGTTTAGGTCTTGACAGAAGACTGGACGAATATCTTTCTCAAAGGGAAGGTTGATGAGAAGTATAATTATTGCCTTGCTCCTTTCCAGTTATGTGGTTTTTTTTTTATGGTGGATATTGGACTTGGTCAATTTTAAGGTATTGTTACCTTTGTTTAAAAACTCTTTACTTTTAAGTAGTTCGATTATAGGTTATCTTAGTAGGATGCTTGGTACTTAGTATGCTCTTTTGTATGTTGTTTTTGATGTGTAAAGCTATGTTAGGGGGTGATTTTGTGTGGATGGTAATCTGCTAGTAGTTGCCAGTTTGTCTTTCTGTAAGGGACAACCCCCTTATTTTGGTTGCTTAATTTTTCAAAAACTAGTACAAACATTTAACAACATTCTTATAATATTATCACCCAACCTAAATACTAGCTCTAAACACTTCCTCTATGCACTAACTATTTACTTATATTCTCACTAGCCTAAATCCTAACTATCCACATATCCCACTCACTACCAACTACCCTTAATCCCCTTTAGTAATACTAACTCGTATAACTAAACACTTGATTTATTATTATTTTAGTTTCTAAGCTACCCACAAAAATCCCCAAGCTTATTTTATTTCTAAAAATAACATCACTAACCCAAACCCACCTAACCATGTGATTTCCTATGGGACAGGCTAATCTCCATCCAAAATGCACTAAAGACAAAACAAATTCAATTTTTTTTCCAGATTCACTAAAACATAGTGATCTTTTTCCATTTTTTTTGTTGTTTTAGACTAAAAAGTATGCAGATCATGAAGATCAAATGCTAATTTTTAAAGAAAAATCAATGATGTTTCCAATTTTTTTGAAAATTGGTCAACTATATAGTTTGGATGGAGGATAGCTGCATCCATTTCCTACATCCTATGTACTTAATCCATGTACTTAACATCCATGTGTCCAACACCAATGAAAGAGGAGGCATGTATAGGAAAGCGAACTCACTTTTGGGGCAATACACCCACTTCTTGGTTGGAGGTACATAGATTGGGATGGCACATGTTTTGAAGGGAAAAGGGATTTGGGGGAAGGTAGGGGCCCACTTCCCCACTTTCCAAACATCTTATCATGTTTGGTGCCCCTTGATTTATCAAGACTACACAATATTGTTATATTTTTTTCTAAGGTACCTTCTTTGGGCTAGGCAAACTTCACATGGGGATTTAAATAGAATGTTTATTTTTTTGTTATTTAGTTTTTTGAAGGTGACCCCTTAAGTCCTAGTCATAGGTCATCTTTGTAAGACTTAGTCTCATCTTTCTTTTTTTAAAATTTGATAATGTTATTGTTTATTTTCATGTTCTTATTGCTACACCATTAAGAAGAGTCTAAGGAATATTCTTTTGGATTATTTTATTAAACTATAATTGGGAGTGGAGTATTTTCACACTTCCCATACAAATTCCAGTGCATGTACTGGCTCATTATCTTGTGGGAGTTTATCTATTTGGTTTATTTATCTCATCTTTTTAATCAACTATGATGTTGTGGGTCTTGGTTTGGTAGTAATATGATGTTACTTTAATATTCCAATGTAAGTATCTAGATTAATGAATCTATCCAAATCATTTGAACAATGAACTTAATATAAGAAATGCATCAGAAAATAAGATCAAATATGAAAATAACAGATTAATATTTTCTATGAATAGTGGGACTTTGAATGACATTTATTGATGATCTTATACTTCATGAAATGTCTTTACATGAACAATCTAATTGAATTGCATTCTCTTGTATTGCTTCATAATTCAAATGAACATAATAAAATCAATGCAATTTTCATTTCTTGAGTATTAAAAGCATGATATTATCCTTGGAGATGAATCCCCTTTACATCCAACTATGACTATTATGATACAATGATCTTCCCATTTCAGTACATCTAAATGAATGTTTTAGATTACGGTAAAAATAGGTTTTGAAGGGACCCCGAAACCCTTTAACAAAAAAGAAAAGATAAATCATGAAGCACTCCCAGGTTTTACAAAGACTTGAAACCAATAGTTTAAATAGTAGCAAAATCATGTTTTACAGGGACTTGAAACCACAACAAATATCCATAAATCAAACCCAGGTTTTACAAGGACCTAGAACCTAGTTTTAACAACATATAATTAGTAGATGAAAAAATAAAAAATAGAGACCATTTATCAAGACCAATAAATATAACCAAGACTAGAACAAAAACCAGAGACCAAAGACCAAAGATATTAAAGGCTGCTATTGCAACTCTTTAATCATTTTGACCACCTTTTTACCGATCTCTGCAACACCTTGAATGGAATCAATAGTCGAACCACCAGTAGCCTCCACAACCCTTTTCCTAGAACTCTACCTAGTTCTCTTACTAGGTCCCCTAGGAGACATAATTTCTTCATTTTTATGCTTTCCTAAGCTTGTAATAGTAGCACAAATGCTGGAGGTTACCTATTCCATCTTATTGCCACTTTCCTTGATTAGCAACCAAAGATTTTGTTCATAGTCCTTTAGTTTATTTGGTATATTACCCACCTGCACTTCCATCCAAATGAGCTTGGCATGGTCCATATCCTAGTTTTGCTACACCTTTTCCATTTTCCTTTTGAGACTCATTAGTTCATTATACATCCATGAGTCAGCTTGCAGCTTGGTATCTGCTTTAAGTTTTGTAGTATGAAAAAAGGAGAGCGTAGTATCCCTTTGAAGAGAGTCATTTTTATCCTTCTCCATCACTTCTCTACCATAAGACTCATCCTTCTCTATCTTTTCCTCCTCCCTCATATTTACAGGGTCTTCCTTAGCCTTCTCCATTTCCTCTTTATCATCCCTTACTCCCTTGGAATGGTCACTCTGATTTCCCTCTTCACCAACATTACCCGACCCTGAATTTTTCTCACTACTCTCTTCCTCATCTTCCTTCCCACTGTCCCCCTTGCTTTCTGGGTAGCCTTCCAAATTAGAGCTAAAATATCCCACATTCATATTTTCCTCTTCCTCTAGATTTTTTGCCTTATTTTTTGAGTTATTAGATTCAGTAATTTCTTCAACATTATGCTGAGGAGATTGCTGGGTTTCATGTTTGAGACTCCTTCTTTTACCCTTAATAGCCTCATCACCCTTAATCTTTCTAGAGTAAGTTTTAGTAGGAGAACCCTTCTTTTTATCTAATGAAGGAGAAGACACAATGGCAATATTTTTACAGTGACCCTATATAAGAAGAATCAACCCTTTGTGCAGAATAGGACATGACTCTTTTTGCCTATGAGTTTGAAAACTTTGGAGAAGAGAGAATCTCAAATAAAAAGGAAATGAGAGTCTATCTTTGTGCCTAAAATGATTAATGAAGACAAAGTGAAATTTACACACACATTTAGCTCTACCATCTAAGATAAAATACTCATGAGTACATGAGAGTACATCTTGCCAAATGACCTTTATCTGACCCAGTTCATGGAAATCACCATTTTTCTCCAAGTTTTTCTCCTCTGCTTTCATTTTGGGAAATTTATTGAATTCTACATTTGAAATACTCATTTATTTTCTAAACTTAATGCCTTCCATTGGTAAGCTCGTAACCTCTGCTATGAATTCCTCTATCAAATGTGCAGTCATGTCATGTAGAGAAACCCTATCTTCTGTCTAATTTTTGAAGAATGCCACAGTAACATGAGGTTTAAACCCACAAAGATGCTTCAAAAAATTGTTCACATTCCCCTTTTGTAGAATCTTTCATACATCTACTTTAGCCTTCCGAGCCTTGCAATTTTGAGGTTCTCATTTTCGTGGCTCTCCACCCATTTCTAGAGAACTCAAATTGCTGCAACAATCTAATATCAATAGAATGTGGAAAGAAAAAGAGTTAATCATATACCATGCATTCATTGAAACAAATAAAACATGCCTTAAAATTGATACGTGCATTTCCAAGATTAAAATCACATAAATGTACTTCCTTGGGGAAGGAACACTGACGTCTGTAGCCGCACTCCCAAATATCATTAAATTGCTAATCTTAGCAAATCTTTCTAACCATCACATGAGTAGCATCATAATTAGTGAGGGCTTTGAGATCCACATTTTTCATTAGATCAACATTCCACATCATCTTATATCCCATTTGGACTACATAATTGGCAATCCAATCAACCATTGCATTACCTTCACAGTATGTATGGGATATAATCACTTTTAAAAATTTATTCATTAAAGTTTTAATTTCCATAATGCTTTCCTCAATTGACTAGGCAATATAATTTTTATTATTAAGAATATTAATAATTTTTAATGAATCACCTTCCATCTAGAGGTGTGGACAACTAGTTTCAGCTGCTAGCCTCATAGTATAAAGAGCAGCAGTAGCCTCTGCTATGTGACTGTTAGAATTACCTATAGCTATTGCAATGACATCAATTATATTACCTGTATGATCTCTCAAGATACCTCCACACCTTGCTTTTCTTGGATTTCCCTTAGCAACAACATCAAAGTTTCCTTTAAGCCATCTGATAGGAGGAGCCTTCCATCTAGTTGTCAATCTTGGGTCATCTTTTTTCAAATTAGAGCCTTTTGGTAGCATCAAAAAATCAATTTGAAAATTTTGATCACTTTTCCTTTGAGACTTAAAATTTTCCTTTATTGCTCTAACAATATTTTGTCCAAGCACCCATCCTGACAATTCTTTATTTCTAAAAACTTTGTTATTTCTTTCTTCCAGATGCCTCACCAGAGATGGGGAAGAGTTATTTTCCATAGAAAATCAACATCACGATCCTTAGAAGAACACTTCCAGCTTTTAAAACAAAGTTCAACATTATTTTGATGAACACAAGTTATATTCTAGTAGATGAGAATGGTAGTCCACACTTGTTGACTATAAGAACAATTCAAGAACAAATGATCTCTATCTTCAAAACCTCCTTTACATAAAGTACATCTGTTTACTACATTAATGCCTCTCTTTTGCAGGTTATCCTGGGTAAGGATTTTTTTTGAAGAAAAATCCAATAGAAGATGTTTATTTTTGGTATGAGACCTTTATCTAGGCTTGAGACCATAAAGGTTGATTACCTTTCTCCTTAGAAGTAAAAAACAAAGATACTTTGAACTAACCACTAGGATCAACTTTCCATATCATCTCATCCCCATGGTTGAGATACAGAGAAAAAGCATTCAAACTTATCTGGAAATTATAGAAAATTTGGTCAACATCAATCAAGTTAACCCAAGTGTTGTTATGCCAGTAATGTCTCATTAAAGTACCATACATTTTCTTACATCTATCAACTTGAGTAGTATCCTCAAAGTCCTCAATTAGAGAATGATCCATTAACCAAGAATCTTCCCAAAATCTAACTTTTTGCCCATTTCCAATTTTCTAGGAACAACCCTTAACTAAAGTGTTCTTGGTTCCTTGAATAGCTCCCCAAATAGTAGATGAAGAAAGCACATTAGGAGATGAAAGGAAATTAAATAAAGAGTTAGCATTAAAAAGGTATTTATGTTTCCATATAGTACTCCATTCCTTATCATCATGATAAGTTCTCCAGCCTTGTTTCACCAAAAGAGCTCTATTCATACTTCTTATAGATTCGATTCCCAATCCACCATCTCTAATAGGCTTACAGATTTGATCCCATGCAATCAGAGCCATTCTCTTCTTTTCCTCATTGCTAGTCCATAAAAAATTCCTCTAAATTTTATCAATAGTATCTACAAATTTTGTTGGTATTCTAAAAGGACTCAAAGCATAAGTAGGAATACTTTGAAGACATGCTTTAAGAAGAGTAATTTTACCAGCTTGACTCAAAAGATTACCCTTCCAACCCACCAATTTTTTATTAAATTTATTTATGAGATCTTCCCAAAAAGAATCAAGAACTTTTGGACCCAAAGGTAGACGCAAATAAATAGAGGGAAAAGATCCTATTGAGCACCCTAGAATTTTAGCAATTTTATTTTGTTTGGGGATAGGGGTGTTAATAAAAAACAAAGCACTTTTATTCTAGTTTACCAACTGACCCAAGGCAAAAGAGTACAAATTAAGGGCTTGCTTGAGGTTTTTGGCTTTGATAACTTTAGATTTGCCCATGAAAATAGTATTATCAACAAATTGACCATGAGAAAAAGTGACAGGTTGAGAAGAAGGCTATAAACCTTTAATAACCCCTTGTTGAACCAATTCCCCAATATATCTCCCCAAACAATTAGCCATAATAACAAAAAGTATGGGGGATAAGGGGTCTCCTTGTCTCAAACCTCTAGAGGGATTAAAACATTTAGAAGAACTACCACTGACCAGGACAACAATAGAAGAAGTTGAGATCAATTGATAAATATCTCCAACAACCTTATGATCAAACCTAAAGGCTTGTAAAATTTTAGCAAGAAAAGCCCATTCAACTCTGTCATAGGCTTTAACAATGTCAACTTTCATAATAAATCCCTGATTATTAGAATAGAACAAAGAGTGCATATTTTGATGAGCCGCAATAAAAAAAAAAGAATTTGCCTTCCTAGGATGAAGCCATTTTGTTGAACATCAATAAGAGAAGGAAGCACTCGAAGCAACCTAGAAGTTAGGACTTTTGAAATAATCTTGTAGAAGGAATTACAGAGACTAATCGGTCTAAACTAGTCTGTAGAATCAACCCCAATCTTTTTGGGAATCAGACAAAGGAATGTGGAGTTGATTTCCTTAAACATTTGTTTAGCTCCAAAAAATTCCTTCACAACATCACAAACATCTTTTCCAACTAGTTTCCATGTCTTCTGGAAAAAGAACATGGGAAAACCATCTAGACCTGGTGCTTTATCTCCTCCTAAGGAACATATAGCTTTAAAATTTCTTCTTCCTTGGGAATAGATGCTAAAAATTTATTCTATTCCTTTGTGACTAAAGGTGGGATCACCTTTAAAAGTTCAGCTTTGTGAGTAGGATCAATGTTAGGATCAACAGACATTAAAGAAGAGAAAAAGGAGACCATTTCTTCCATAACATCTAAATGAATGTTATTGAACCTACAATGTAATATACATAAGATCATCTCCCAAGTTCTTCATCTCTTTTATGAATCACACTTCAAAATAATGGACATAAGATGGAAATTTCATCTTTTCAAATATAATACACAACAACATAAATGTAGATTTCATCTTTACAATACAAAACATAGAGGTATTCCTTCCTTGATACATCAATGCATAAGGTAACTCTAGATTCTTCTTTGGTTCCCAATAGCATAGAAAAGAATTGAGTTGCATGGCTTAAGGAATTATTTTGGTAACAAAATAGTTACTAAATAATTATGAGAAAAAGTGGATGTTAATCCATAAGTTATTTTATATTATGTCAAGCGTGTGAAGACATGAAGGCTGATTGAGCAGAGATTTACTAATTTGTGAAGTATAAGTAGAGATCTTATCTTGCATAGATAAGTGTGTCATCCATGGATTATTTGTGATACATATGAAGTCAATGAGATGGTATGCGAACTATATATGATGTATGATCAAAGAAAGTGCAAATTACAATAGTCAAAAAGTATTGTATGTATAAATGCATGTTAGGGCAGTGGGCTCTTCTTGCATACATTGTATTTGATCTACCAACTCCTAATAGGGTTGAAGCTTATAACAAGGTCTAGTAATCTTAAAAGGAATTGAGACACTATATATACTTCATAGACTCCTAATATGAAGAACTTTATTGTATAAATGCATCCTAGGGTAGTGGGATCTTCCTGCATACATTGTATTTGATCTACCAACTCCTAACAGGGTTGAGGCTTCTAACAAGGCCTAGTCCTCTAACAAGGACTCAAGACACTATATGTACTTCATAGGCTCCTAATAGGGTCAATATCCTTAACATGATTCTTTTTTTTAGTGGATCATCTAGTGGGTATCATCCCCACCAGGGTTTTCCCTTAGCCAGGGTTTTGCTAGTTAACAAATAATGATGTTGAGTTCTCTATGTGCATGGTTATATTTACTATTCAAAATTGTTTATTTACTTTCATATTAAAGTTATAAAGTAAGTAATAATATTTAGTTGTCAAAAAAAGTTTGTAAAATATTGATTTACCCTCGCTCTCAGTATTATCTATTTTTGACAATTGGTATCAGAGCCTAGTTACTCTAAAGAAGTTTAAAAGATTGAGTAAGATCCTTATGAATATGGAATAGTTAAAGAAAAATCTTGAAGAAGCTATTATAATATTTTTGAGGAACACTATTTTGATGCACTTGATGAGACATTAAATTCACCAATTGTTTGTGACTCATCCTACCTGAATTAAGTAATTTTAGGAGAGGCAAAGCATCAGTTAAACACAAATGATGATAGAGAGTGAGTTGGAAGTGGTAAAGTTAAGAAAAGTTAGAGGACATAGAGAGGAAGCTATGGTCAAGTGGAAAAGTATAGATATGATCAATGTAAGTGGGAATTCATAAAACAAGTTTACTAGTGAATAGAGACAATATTTGAATTTGTGATAGATACTCATTTAATGCACAGTTTGATTAGAAATGATTTAAGGATCACAAAAAAAGATTTTGTGTACCATTTGTTCATGTGAAGTGTCTTGAGAGAATTGAAGAGTGATTTGACAATGATTTGAAGTGCAAAAAGAAGTTCTTGAAGTGCAAAGCTGCAAAAGACCGAAAACACGATTTTAAGGTATTTTATGGAGCTAAAACTAAGTTTTTCAGTGCATACAATTGAATTGCAATGGCTAGTCAGATCGTTTATAATGTGAGTGAAAGGCCACAATATGCATTCGAGAAACATCTATTTGTTTCACTTATGGATGACCTGTTAGGAATGCTTTCTTAAGTTCTAAAGAATGTGCTTCGTGTTGAAGACATCAGAAGCTATATACATTGTAAAATTGAGAGCATAGGTGATGAAGATATATACAAGGACTTAGGAACTATGTGTAATAGTGACCTATCCTTGAAGTTTGAGTATGCATACCTGAGCAAGTTGAATTTGGTAAAGTATATGTTTCATACGGAGTTTGACAACAATGATTGGACCCAAATCATTCTAAGTAGGGTACATGATGATATGTTCTAGTTAGGTGATGTGCAAGTTGAAATTGATAATGACCCAATTCACAAGTTCACATGATTGAGTAAAGAGGGATGCAATCCTATAAACAAGAAGAATGTAAGGAATATGTTTGAGACAAACCTAAAAACAAGTTTTGATGGAAGGAACATGAAGGTATATTCAATTCAAGATATTAAGGTACAAGTTTAACCATGGTTCAAGGATTAACTTAGTACCAAGTAGATTTTTACATGAAGCTTATGTAATGACAACTTAGGGAAGAAAAGTAAATTTTTGTGAGATTATCAGATTGTAGTTGTTAGATAACATTGCAAAAGTGAAGAAGATAAAGAGCACAATATTCAAATTTGAGTCCTTACTAACTCCATTATTCTTTTATGCAACAAAGAAGTTCCTAGGAATGAAAAATTGGGATAGCAATGAGTGCACAAGGAAATTGGTGACTCAATGCTACAGATAAAAGCTGGATAATGTTAGAGATGATGACATTAATAGAATGATGAAGAATTTCCAGATTGAAATGAAAGAGAGGTACTATTAGTAATTTTTGTTCCACCCACCCCCCCTCACCAAAATTTGAAATTTTCTTGGATGACAACATGTCCAACGATTATTTGATATTTCAAATTTATTTTTCCTAATAGGCGATAGGAAAACCTTAGAATATCTTTTATTTTCCTAAGTCTCAGTTAGTCAATGATTGGCATTTATGTGCTTTTTGAAGATGCTTGAGTTTCAGTCAATGTGAGAAAATAAGCTGTGGACACATAGAATGGTGGGGCCATCGCGGGAACCAAGCACTAGTAGATGTCTTCTGATCTTATGATAGATTGTGTTTGTGAGAATTGTAGAGTAAGGAATGAGGTCTTCTGATCTTATCACAAAGAAGTTGTTTGTAAGATTGCAAGTGCAAATGATGAGGCTCTTGATGTCATGACAAGGGTTAGTTGACCGCTTGTTGTAGCATCGCAAGGAAAGAAGTGGAAATCACCGAAGTCATGACAAGGTTAGTTAGCCGTGCATGTGTTGTTGTCATAGGATTGTGAGGATAAAAGTTTTTTTTGCCAATGTTATGATAGTCTATGATCATAAGATTGTAAGGTTAGGATAGCCATGCTTGTAACATCACAAAGAAAGTTGAAGGGGTTATTTTGTTGTTTCATAATGCATGTCCCTTTTCTCTAAGAAATGGGGACCCCCTACTTTAATTTTTTAGCTTTTTAGATCCCTAGTCCAGGGTCTAAGTCTTTTTTAGGGTTTTACCTAGTGTTTTTTTCCTAATCTAGGTCTCTGCATGAAAATCCAGATGCCAGCAACCTTTTTTTGGAGGGAGAAAATCAATTTTTCACTATGAAGGGACACTAGCACACTTTGCGCACCTCACCAAGTGCACTAGTGAACTAAGTTACATGGGAAAGCACTTTCCTCTTGGAAGTGCACAGCTGCACACCTCCAAGAGGTGTGCCTCTGCACTACTCCACCTTCACACCTGCACACAACACCACAAAAAAAAGGTTAAAACCTCTAAAAAAAGGTGCACACATGGCACACCTCATGAGGTGCACAAGATGCACACCTTACCTTTGTTACATTAACTAAAAAACCTTAAAAAACCTAAATGCTCATTGAGACTTCACCTAGTGAAAGGTGCGTAGCTGTACACCTTTATATTGACTAAACATCTTCTAGTGGGTTAAAGGGTGTGCACTTATCGCACCCCATGAGGTGTGCTAGGTGTGCACACTCATACTTTAAGAGTTTGATAAGGGATAAAGCACACCTAATGCACCTCTGAGGTGCGCTAGGTGTGCTGTTTTTTGCTTTTCATGGTTTGAATGAAGTTTTTGCATTTTTTGCGATGTTTTTGCCTTCTCAATCTTTTTTTTCATAATTAGTGTTTGTTTAAGGTTTAATTTTAAACTCTCTAGACTAATGTTTGCTTCTTTGTGTAGATGAAAAGGAATCCTTAACTTGTCAGAGTCATAACTTTTAACCTAGAGCTCATAATTCAAAACCATTTACACTGTTGGAAAGAAGAACTAAAAATCTAATTTCAATCCCTAAAACAGTGAGCCTTTGGCTAACCAGTTTTAGGGACCAATGAAGGTTTCAACTTGAAATTTTGAGTAGAAGACCTCCAAAAAACCCAATTAAGAGGACCTAGAAAAAACTTGTGAAAAAATAAGGAAAAGACTCAAACATTTGATTGTCTGGATCATTTGGTCTTTGACTAGGAAGGATCAGGCAGTTAGATAGAAGAAAGAATCAAGCAATTTACACTAAAGATCAAAGATACAGAGGTTGGACACATGAACTAGAATAGGTTCTTCATTTATGCAAACAATTTATGACATGATTCAACACAGGTGCCTTAGGATTTTAGAAGTAGAAGGAGTTTAGGTCTATGAAAGTTTTTAGCTATAAAGATGGTATAAATCATCAAAAGGATTAAAGTAAGTACACAAAAGTGATCTAAAACCCCATTTGAGAAAAACTCATAAACTATTTTTGAAATTGAGAACTTTGATTTTTTGGTGAATTAAGCACCTTGAACAAATTTCTTCCAAGGTGCACTTGTGTGTTGATGCGTAGGTGCAATTATTATGAGATGCACTGATAGTTAACTACTAGTTCTAAATTTAGAGCTTTCCATGCATTAGAAACACATTCCAATGATAGTTTAACTCCTACAAACACCTAGTGAAGATGGCGCTTCTTTTTTGGCACCTCCAGAGACTCCTACATCATCTAATAGATTTCTTCTTCTTATTTTCTCATGCTTTCTTTGTTTTAAGACATGTAAATGCACATGCATCCATTTAATGATATAAATATGGATGGAGTTCTACTAAGCACCATTTAGAGAGTTAGTTTGTACATAAATGTATTTGTTTTATTAGTTTAGAAGCATATATTTGCATAAAAAGATCTCTCACTCTCAACACAAATCAAGGAGATGATTTCCTATAAATTTAGGAATTTAATATGTATTCCAGGCCACCATTATTTTGATGCAATAATATATGCTATTGGTTCTTGCATTTGGAGTGTAGTGATTTTTGCCTAAGTGTGTTATATTTTGTGGATTTATGTTCATGGAATGTAATTGAGTCAATAGTTTTATTGCGTTATTTTGGTTGTGCAATCTTTTAATTCTTGTGTTTTCTATGGGTTTACAAATTTTGTTGATGTACTTAGTTTAAGAAGAGATCATCATGTTGTTCCTACATAGCTTTTTGTCTCACATGAGTGTACTTTCTGTGGCCTTGCAATTTGATGAAAAGTGAAACATCTTATTGTTACTAAATTCCCATCAACAATTGCATCAGTAGAATCAAGGCAATGTTTCTCCTATTTTTATTGGTTACCTACCAATCTTTTCAAAGGCTTAACTCATAGACACATTATTTCTGTGGCTTATGTCTGTTAAGAATTTACTTTCATGTTATTTTCTTAAACCTCTTGTTATGCTATCTTCGTTATTTGCTTTACTAACCCCTTGGTTAAATTAGGAATTCATATAGTTGCATTGTTAGATTACATTCATTAAAAAACATAAAATACAAAAAAAATGTTTCTTTTGTGTGTTTTATTCTTTTGAAATAGCAAGCAAATTCTACATCTTATCTGAATTGTTTAACAAACTAGCAAAGGCCTCCTCGTGAACACTCACATTTATCTTCAATTAAGCAGATTCCAATAGATCACAAGATCACTCAGAACCTTGGATTTGATCCCAAATTAAATTTTGAAGATAGGAGTTCAAAAGGATTCTTTCCATTAAGCATCGTGTAAAACAACAAATCTACAGGTTTCATGACCATATGATAGATGGTTGATCATGAGATCTGAAGAGCAAGTTAATGGGTCTCCAATTCTACACCAGGGGTAGTTTTTGTGAGATTGTGAGGTAGAAGAAGGAAAGGTAAGATGTTATGCAATTGTGTATAAACTAACAATCATAAGATCGTAAGACCCTAGGTTGATGAAGGAAAATGTGATTGGTTGTCCGAGTTGAAAAATATAAGAGGTGCCCTTAGCCAATGAAATTATAGGAAAGGTATGCGTGAAGGCTGAATATGGTTGACCTAGTGATATATTCGATTTGGTGTATTTAGAAAGAAGAAGAAGTAGCTCTTTAATTGTGAACAAGTCCTAGATTACTTGTAGCCATCTTTCTCGAGTGTTCCCATGCCTATTCAATGAGGTTTTTTTCCTCCTCTACCATATTGATTCATCTACCCAATTTGATTGTTAGTGGCCACTATTTCTTTCTACTCAAGGCTCTGTTTGGTATGAAGGATATGATTTCCTACATTTGGATGTGCACCATGATCAAATTTTCCCCAAATTTGTAGTGATTATTCTTTGAAACTTTAATGGTAGTAGTTGAGTTTTGCCTTAGGGTAGAAGCTATCTTAGTTATGCTTGAACAATAAAAGCAAGTTTTGTAACCCTTCCAAGGGTTGGTCTTTTCTCTGATTCTATAGTATTTCATTCTATGCTCTTCTACTATAATTTCCTTTTGTCTATGAATGAATATATTTTTCCATAGTACCTCATTCTCCCATTAATATAAAGTGCAAAAATTTCTTTCCTTTCTTAATGTATTGTTTTCATTCTTTAATCTGCATGATAGTATCTATTTGGCCTTGAGTGATATAGAGTGAAGTTCTTTCCTTATAGCATCTCGTTTGGTTATTGATATGCATGTGACTATTGAGTTAAAGAAAAGGTTGAACCGGTGTATTTTGAGAATGTATTGATAAATAGTGCATCGTTAGGTAGAGGTAAAATTGAACAAACTATTTTAGTGTATCACCCCTTTAGATTAGATTAGGTTGTGTTATTTTCATACATCTCCTTCTCCCTTTTCCTCTCAAGAGTAGTTAGGTGCACCTTGATAGTAAGGAAGTCGACATTCTTTGGAGACCCAATCTCATTGTTCAAGTCCCTTAATTTGGAGATTATTTCCATGTTTCATAAGGTCTCCTTTAGGTAAAAACTTCAGGTGAGGGTGCAAACTTTTGTGACAACAATTTTTGGCATGCCTGGTGGGAAAATATTGAAGCATTCCTTAAGTTACTGGTTCACTGGTGTTAAAAGAAGAACTTAAAATTTATTTTGAGAAGATAATGCTGCTCTTAGCATTCAAAGCCTTCAAGAGGCTTACATTCAAAGCACTTGGTGACTCTATTTCATCTCTACATCTTGGTTTCCAGACCAAAGCTACTATGATTCATGCCCAAAGCTCATACAAGGGTGTCTTCTAGAGGTAATTTTCAATATACCAAGCTTTCATTCTCAAATCCTAGAAGGAAAAGAAAAAGATTATCTCTATCACTAGTTAGGAGTGTAAAAGTAACACATACACTTGTAAGATCTCTCTCCACTCCTCCTATTGATAGGTCCCAACCTAGGTTTCCATCTTTCCATTTAAATAGATCATTATTCCATATGGCACATCCTAAAGCCCACGCTTTTGCCACCTTCAATGGTGGAAGTCATCTCATTCTAGCCTAGAGACATGACATCCAAGTATCTACTCTTAAAAGTATACTTGGTTTTACTCATGAAACTTCCACGTCTCCTATAGAGCACATTCAAGAGATTTCAAATATTTGCAATATACATGGTACTACAGAAGATGATGTTTCTATTAGACTTCTAACTTCATCTCTAAAAAGAAAAGACTTGCAATGGTATAGGGGGTTACTGTTGTCACTTAGGTTTGCACCCTTGTCCAAGGCCTATGCGCGAGGACAACCTAGTGAAACATGGAAACAACCTCCAAGCTGTGGGACTTGAACTACAAGGTTGAGTCTCCGAAGAAGGCCGACTTCCTCTTACTGTCAGGGCGCACCTATCTATTCTCAGAAGGGAAAGGGAGAAAGAGAGCGTTAAAGCAAATCTACCTAGTCTAATCTAAGGCAGTGATGCACCAAAAAAGAGTGTTCAGACTCATTCCTGCCCATATATACACTACAAAACCAGGGTAACATACAAAAGTCATACACATCCAGACTTATATTGATCAATAATCACATACAGATTAGAGGACCAACTGAAAGACACCAAGAAAAGGGGATTTCACTTGTAAATTATCCAATAGGCCAAAGATAGATATAGTATGCAGATCACTGATCTCAACAATACACCAATGGGAGGCAAAATGATGCTCATGCACACTGATGGCTGAAAGAGATGATACAGGGTATTACATGGCTCAGAGGCAAAGGGATTTTACACTACAAGTCTGCAAGCAGTAGCAGAGAAAATCAGGAAGAGTCCACACCTAGAAAAAGAATTACCAAATTGCCTTTATATTTTTTGCATAACTGGGATTTTGCTTCTACATTTACTGCTCAATCACTGGCATTAATCTCCATACTAAAAATTTGATCAAAGATCATACTTGAGCATGGTGCAGGTACAAGACAATCTGATATTCCTCTGAAAGAGAACCTCGAGAAGATAGAAATGGCACCATGAAAATCTCTCTGACCAGGTAGATGGATCGACAATGAGTGGAAAGTCCCTTCGTTACTTTAGCATTCATTCTGGAGTGGGTGGCATTGATCATAGAATCAGATTGTGGAAAAAATCACAAATTTTTTATCATTCTGAGTCGTGAGACAGCAAGGTCAAATGGGTCAACCAAGTTCCAACAACTAGCTGGGCCACGCGGGCTAATCACTCCCCATTACTTTGCCACCTACGATCATCTTAATGTGTTTGACCATCATTTACTTGACTGGGCGCTATGTTGCTATGGAGGACTTACCCTAAAATTCCATTAGTGCCATAGCGCCCAGTGGTAGATTTTAATTTACTAACCGCGCCAACCCCAAACTGTCATGTTTAACTGCAAAGTCTCCAACCTTAACCACAACACAAACTGCTAGCCATCCCTTGAACTATTAATACTTTCTGTGCCTCCTCTCTGGGCCCACGAGGACATGTGTCCTCCAGTCACTATGTCGCCATCGTAAACAGCTCGCAACTTCCTCATAGCACGATGGTGCCTATCGTGGATTTCCCTTTGATCGTGTGGCCTGTGTTTAATGCACTATCCTTAAGAACGTGGTGGGTCCCCTGGGCGCTATGTCGTTATGGCATTTTTCGCGCAACTTCTTGACATTGACATAATGCCCACCATTGATTCAGTCTCATTTGACGATCAGAAACCTTGTCGTACTCTGCACATTCTTCCTTGGGACCTTTGAACTCATGATCCACCTGGCAACCTGACCTGACGTGGCACCTAGGTGCTATGTCGCTATGCGAGAATTGAGGGGAAATTCCCATAGCGCCATAGTGCCCACTATGAATTTCTCTTGTCTGATGCAGATGTGGCTCCAAGGTGTACTGAAAACTTTCCAGCTGCGCTAACTGTGATGAAGCATAACCATCTGGGACCCACCCTGTCTGAGGATCCTGCTGTGACCTTCACTTTCCATTTAGGTGCCATGTCGCTAACGAAAACCCACAGGTTTTTCATTAGCGCCATAGCACCTATCGTTCTTGCTACCTTTCCCGACCCATGAAACACTGCTAGCATTGACTGCGCTAGCCGCGTTGAAGACCCAGTGCCACCTCATGCCTGCATTTTGACCCAACACACGTGGCTATTTCTAATTCGTTGTGGACCCTCCTTCCTGCGACTGGGCCCATTCGAATCGGTGCCTCCTCAATGATGCATCCAGTGAGACCTGACCCTACCGACACGCGTCAATTGGGCGCGATGCCGCCATGGTAAAAATCTTGCAGCTTCACTAAGGCGAAATGGCGCCTACCGTTGATCTTTTCTCATCTGACGGTCACAGATCTGACTTCTCATGACCTTCCTTTTCGTTTAGGTGTCAAGCCCGCAGACACGTGGCATCTGTCCATTGGTTTGTCGGTCATCCAACCCTAACTGCTTTTGGCGGCATGAAATGTGGCCCCGCCAAGACACGTGGCGTGCGGGCGCTATGTCGTTGATGCTAAAGTCCGAGCAGTTCCCGATGGGGAGATAGCGCCAGCCGTAGATCTTTGTAGATCTGACGATCGGAGCGACATCATACTTCACTCGCCATCCCTTCTGAAAACTACTGGGCTCGTGGTATGTCGTGTTCTAACACATACACATGGCATCATCTGATTGGTTCGATGAACACCAACTGGCAAACTCGAGACTTGATCCACAGAATAGCCACGTGGGGGATGGGCACTATGTCACCATGATAAAATCCACGCATCTCCATCATAGCGAGATGGTGCCATCCGTTGATGCAATCCAATCCGATGGTGGAGATCATAAACCTTGACTGTGCTAACCATATTGATAGAGATTCTGGCCTGGTTACATGTGGTGGTTCCTTACTGGCCCAACAAAACACCACCAGGCAAACTTGCGACTTGGCCTCACAGGGGTGACCACGTGTCGACTAGGCGCCATGTCGCTATAGGAAAATTGAGGTTAAATTCCCATAGCGCCATAGCGCCCAACCGATGACATGTCCCTATCCATGCGTGGTCCCTTCTGATTCACTACCGTGGCACCGAGCTCTGCCAACTGGGCAGACGAGGTACATAATGGGGCCCAATATTCTGCCTGAAGTTCTCGCTGTTTATCTTCTCTGGCCTGCCAAACTTTACCCAGCTGCCACAACATTTTTTCGGCAACGTGACCTGTCTGCTGTGAATATTTCCACCGGGCGCTATGTTGCTATGGAGATTCTCCGGTTAAAATGCGATAGCGACATAGCAAAATTTTGGACCCCACCCCGCGACGTGTCGCCAGGGCGCAATGTCGTTGATATAATCCTCGCGCAATTCTGCCATAGAGAGATAGCGCCCTTCGCTGATCTCAGTTGATCTAACGGCCAGAAACTCGTGGGTCGTAAGAGTATATTATAAGGTTTAAAACATTCGTAATTCTAATATCTCCACGGGTATTTGAATATGGGCATATCGAAGGCGGGAAGGGCAATATAAAATGCGAATTTTGGCGGGAAGTGGAAATACAACATTTCTGGTGATTCACAGGGGGCATGAGCCCACTCAATGCATAAGACTAGTGCCTACAAAAAATCCATTGGGCTATGGAGTCAAGAAATGGGTCTGAAAGGTACGAACCTGAGAACTGCAAGAAACCCTAACCCTTAAAGAGGAAATCAAAACATTAAAAACCTTTAAGGTTCTAGCTCTGCTTCAATGATTGGAAACAAAAAAAATAGAACCTCCTTAGCAGCCTGAGACATGTCAAAACTTTGGAAAATGGCGACTCAAGAAGAGAGCCATGTGCACATGCACTTATTGCAAAATAGAAACAAATAGGAAGCAACTATATTAACTATGTAGATGGACTCACAACCCTTCAGAAACAGGGCTTCAAATAGATCCCATTGACTGGAATGGGCAGAGTTTCAGCATTAGGTCTGCTCAGTTGGAATGCATTTTCCTGTTTGTAACTAGAAATCAGATAAGGGCCGCTCCATAGTGCATCAAATTTGGAATGTCTTCCTGGTTTTTCTCTGTCTGAGTCCCATTTGAGGACTAGATCCCCTTCTCTAAAGATTCTGGTCCTTGTCTTCTTATCAAAATTCTTCTTCATCTGTTGTTGATGAATCTCTAGAGTTTTCATGGCTTTGTTTCTCTTTTCTTCCAACTCAATTAGTTCTGCCATTCTTACTGACATGGCATCATCTTCAACTAGTTCCAGTTGATGAGCTAACTCCAAGGATGGGAACTCCAATGAGATTGGGAGTCTAGCTTCCCTACCATATACTAGCACAAAAGGTGAATTCCCAATAGATCTCTTGGGTGTTATCCTATCAGCCCACAGAGCAGTCCTTAATTTCTTGTGCCAGGCCCTCTGATTGTCTTCTATTGTCCTCTTCATAATTCTGATCAGATTCTTGTTGGAAGATTTAGCCAAACCATTACCTTGAGGATAGTAGTTCGATGATGTGCTCAAGTAGATATTGTGATTCATGGCCCATGCACAAATCTGGGTTCCAACAAAAGACTTGGCATTATGTGAGATGATAGTAGAAGGAGCACCAAATCTAGATACAATTCCATCAAGGAATTCAACAACTGATGGCTCTGTGGCATCCTTCAAGGCAACTGCCTCTGTCCACCTAGTGAAATAATCAGTAGCAGCCAAGATCCATTTATGACCTGCACTAGATGGAGGATTAATGGGGCCTATAAAATCAAACCCCCACTGGGTGAAGGGTTGATCCACCTGAATAGGATAAAGAGGAAGAGCTGCAAGTCTCTGTTTGCCTGAGAAAAAAGCACATTTCTCATATTTCCTCACATACCTGTAACAATCATGGAACAAAGATGGCCAATAATATCCAGCCCTCATGATCTTCATGGTGGTTGTTCTTGCAAAGAAGTGGCCACCATCAGGGCCATCATGGAGTTCTTTAATCATCCTTTTAGCCTGATCCTCTTCAACACATCTCAACAGGGTCCCATTAAAATCCCTCCTGAATAGGATGCCATCAATTACAACATAAGGAATGGACTGCAGTCTATATTATCTTCTTTTGGTTCTGTCCAATCTCTGAGGGTATCCATTCCCTAATAAGAAATTCTTCATGTCATTTATCCAGCTCCTTGGACCGTCAGCATTTCTTTCTTGCTGCTGCTCTGCTATTACCATGGCAACTTCTTCATCTGAATTCTGATTTGATAACATTTCTTTACATAATCCTCTCCCTCTTACCAATTTGGTAACCTGAATATCAACCTCATATTCCATTACCCTAGTGATCCATCTAGCCCTCTTTTCACTGATGTCCTTGCTTAATAGGAAGTCTTTTACACTTGCATGGGGCACCAACAAATGGATCTTGTTGTGGGATAAAAGGTGTCTAAATTTCTTCAAGGCGCTAATGACTGCAAGGGCTTGCTTCTCCACAAAGCTGTATTTATCTTCATATTCTTTAAGCCCTCCACTAAAGAAGGGTATGGGCTGCTCCTCATTCTTGTCATTTGTTTGAGTCAGGACAGCAGAAATACTTGACTCACCACCTAAAGTGTAGAGGATGAAATCTTTCTCAAAATTTGGGTTCATGAGGGTAGGGGCCGATGCTATGGCTGCCTTGATCTTTTCAAAACTCTCCTTCCCCTCCTTGGTCCACGAGAAGACCATATCTTTCTTGAGCATGTCTATAAGGGGTTTCACCATGGTAGCAATATTAGGAATAAACCTTCTTACAAAATTTATCCTACCAACAAAACTTTGCAGCCCTTTCTTGTGTTTAGGGAGAGGAAGGGCAAGTATTACTTTTGTTCTCTCTGGATCAATGGTTAATCCATCTTTAGATACAATGTGTCCCAATAGTTTCCCTTGGTTTGTAGCAAAGACACATTTGGCTGGGTTGAGAGAAACCCCAAAATCTCTACATCTTAGAAATACCTGTCTCAAATGATCAAGATGATCTTCCACATTCTTGGAATACACAGTTATATCATCAAGGTATACTAAGACAAACTTGTCAATTAATCTTTTGAAAGCTACCTCCATTGCCTTTTGGAATGTGGCACCTGCATTTGTTAATCCAAATGGCATTTTGCAATAAGCATAGGTGCCCCATTTAGTAGTAAATGCTTTCTTGTATCTATCAGACTCTTTAACCAGCACTTGGTTATAACTAGAAAACCCATCAAGAAAAGAGAATCTCCTTGACCCACTGACCTTGGATAGAATTTGCTCCATAGAAGGAAGAGGATGGTGATCCTTAAGGGAAGCCTGATTGAGATCCCTAAAGTCCACACACAATTTGATTTCTCCATTCTTCTTCCTCATAGGGACAAGGTTAGCCACCCATGATGAGTGTTTAATAGGAAAAATTATGTTAGCTTTAATCAACTTGGATAGCTCTTTCCTCATAAAAGGTTCAATCTTGGGATTCGCTGGCCTCTGCTTTTGTCTTACTGGTTTGACCCTATCAACCAAATCTATGGTATGCTGAAACAAACTAGGGTCAAAAACTTTTAAGTCATCATACGTCCAAGCAAATACATCACTAAATTCTTGACATAGATGAATTAAATTTTCTTGCTCAGCTTCAGAACATACCTTCCCCATGTTAAGAGATTTTCGATCAGCAATAGTAACTGGGGCATGGTCATCCTTTTCTGTAGCTAGGTTCATCCCTTTATCCCTTGACTGATCATCAGGATTAAAGACACTCTCCAAGGTAATGAGACCCTTGGGTAGCTTGTTGGAACTGAGATGAATGATCTGATCACCATATTGATCTTGTAGTCTTGACTGATTTCTCTCTGAAAATTCTACTTCATTCTGCAAGAAGCTCACAATTTTCTCATCAGACTCAAACACTTGCCAGTGAGTATTATTGTCAGGAACAACAGGCCTTACCACTACCCTTATTTGTTGTTTCTTATCTTCCTCAAGATTCCCTGGCACATCATATGATGCACCCACTGCTGCAAGTCTATCAGCATGTTTATTTTCTTTCCTAGGAATGCTCTGAATATTAAATGCATTGAAACCCTCAAGAAAATCCCAGACTCTATGTTTATAAGACTTGAGCAAGCCATTTTTGGTGATATTCTATTTTCTCACTTGGTTCACTACCAACTCATTGTCCCCATATACTTTCAAGGCTTGAATTCCCCTCTTTTGGGCAAGTAGGAGACCCTGGATCAAGGATTCATACTCGGCCACATTATTGGTACAACTGAATTGGAACCTAAAAGAAAAGTAGTATCTTATTTGTGCAGGAGAGATCAACATAACACCAGCCCCCAATCCATTTCTATTCCTTGAGCCATCAAAGTACATACTCAATACTCCATTTATGTCGTCATTAGTCCTAACAAGGTCAGGAACTTGAACCCCTTTCTCTATTATGCAATATGTACTAAGGCCTGTCTCGAGGGTTTCCGACATAGGCTCAAACTAACATGTATTCGCCCACTCATCTAAGAAGAAATCAAGAATCTCTGCTATGGAAGTGACAGGCTCATTTACTATGTTATTTTCATCCTTCTCTAGGATAGGGCAATTCATATAGATGAAGTTGGGAGTGTAGGGTTCAGTGTGATGAAGGGCTTGAGGTTCTGCTCTTATTGAAGCATTGGCCCCATATCTGGTCTTAAATGACATATAAGACCAATCAGCAGATATGAATCCACCAATTTGAGCAGTGAAGTCTCTTGAAAGACAGATGGCAAAATAGGGCTTAACCTCAACAACAGATATGTCTTGAATCATAGTACAACTAGGGCATGCATGTAGGGCCATTTCCACACTTCTAAGGATGCCTACGGTTTTGATAGTACTCCCATCTAGTTGTAACACATCACTAACAATGGGCTCATATTTCATCCCTAAAGCATCAGCAACACACCTAGACATTACTGAGCTACTAGCCCCCGAATCTATCAGGCAATTATGGACTAATTTGCCCCCTATAATCAGAGAAACATAAAATGGAGGAGGTCTAACCTTTTTATTTTCCTCCACATCTCCTGCTGGTTGTACTAAACTAGTGACACTCTCCATGGTAGATGACTGATCCTTGGGTTCAATCCTCTCCAATTCTTGCTGCAGCATCTTCCTCTACATTGGTATGGTAGCAACATCATCCCACATGGAAATGTTTACATTGGTCTTCTTCATTTGCTCTACCACACTCAATGGTGCGCTAGGAATTTTGGTAGAAACTTTGGGGGCTGCACTTATAAGAGGTTGAGATGGGGCAACAAAAGGATCACTTGCATCCTCATTTCTTGGACCTTGCTTTTGCTGTTGTGAAGTGTTTGTCTGCTCATTTGCTGTTTGTGTATGAGGCGTAGGACTTGAAGTTGAGGCCTGATTGGGAGAAGGGGGGGCAGCATGTTCCATAGCTCTCTTCTTGCTTCTTGTGTTATGAGCAACGGAATCCTGGTTTACATTACAATGCTCCTCCATCTGGTGATTCATAAAAGAGCAATCACCCTACCTCTGAACATATGAGGCCTCCTTGGGATGATCTTCCTTGTGTGACTGCTTTACTATGGACTCCTGAATAGTTAGGGCCAAATAAGATTATGCTTTCTGACATAGGCAGTAGGTATAAGAATAGTTACATGAGGGACACAAATCTTGGTCTTGGGCCAAGTTATTTTGAGGGACTAAAGCTCTGTTCTGATTTGAGCTTGAAGCAGCAGCATGACTATTTTGCCTATTCTGATCAAAAGAGCTATTCCACTGATTAGGAGGCCTACCACCACTTGGAGCCTGATATTGCAATTGGGGAGGCTTGCCACCTTGGGCCTGCTGCCTTTCTAAGGCCACTACCTTGTTACTCATCTTTTGTATTAGATAAAAACTATCCTCTAATATCTTCCCTTGGTCCTTCAACTCCCTCCCCTGCTCTTGTAATTTTTTATCCAGGGTCTTCTCTTTTTTGTCTGTGCTCAGCACTAGACCTTGGAGCATTTCCTTGAGTTCATCTATTCCGTTTGAGGATGTGGAAGCTTGGGGAACTGGAGTAAGGGCTTGTGACATAGGAGTTGTAGGAAGAGGGGCTATCACTGGTTGGTGGTTGGGAACATCAGGAAAGAAAGGAATATGAGGCCTTGGAGCCAACTTTCCACCTTGTATTAGGATATTCTCAGCTTTTATAGCTGTCTCATAAGCATTAGGTAATGTATCTCCCCCCATAGTTTGGATTGTAGTGGCAATATCACTATTAAAAGCTCTAAGGTAATGCAAGAAGGCATTACTAGGGGTAGGTTTCACTATAGTAGGTATTCTATCCCATGTCTTTTGGAATCTGTAATTAAAATCAGTCATACATTCATGGGGGGCTCTTTTTACTGTAGTCAGTTGCTCTAGTAGTGACAAATGGTCACTCTTATCCTCAAAATGTTTGCATAATCCTGCTCCTAGTCCATCCCAATCAGTTATGGAACCATGAGTTAAGCCTCTATACCACTGTAATGCTTTTCCTTTTAAAGATGAGGCTAGAAGTTTGACAACAACATCATCTTCTGTAATACCATGACTATTAGAGACATTTGCTACTTCTTGGATATGCTCTAGGGGGGAAATAGAAGTTTCACCAGTAAAATCAGGTATGCTTTTTAGTGCAGCTACTAGTATATTATGTCTTTGGGCTAACAATAGAGGACTTCCACCATTAAAGGTGGCAAAAGCATGAACTCGAGGGTGTGCCATATACGCAAGTGTTCTATTGATGAGTGCTGATGGCAGTCTAGGCTAAGTTCGGATAGTAGAAGGAGTAGAGACAGATCTTACAGGTATATTAACTATTATTCCACCTCTAACGGGTGATAATGAAGCTCTAGCCCTCCTTCTTCTAGGGCTTGAAAGTGAGAGTTCTTGATATTGAAAATTACCTCTAGAAGACGCCCTTGTTTCAGCCCTGGGCATGAATTTCTGCAACTTTGGCCTGAAACCAGATTTGTTGATGTTCAGAGTCGCTAAGTACTTGATGAATCAGCCTCTTGAAGGCTTGAATACTGAAGCCAGCACTACTTCTTCAACATTAATCTCAAAAACTCTTTCTTCTTTTGACACCAGTAGACATGAAATCTTCTGGTATGAGTCCCACCGGGCGTGCCAAAAACTGTTGTCACTTAGGTTTGCACCCTTGTCCAAGGCCTATGCGCGAGGACAACCTAGTGAAACATGGAAACAACCTCCAAGCTGTGGGACTTGAACTACGAGGTTGAGTCTCCGGAGAAGGCCGGCTTCCTCTTACTGTTAGGGCGCACCTATCTATTCTCAGAAGGGAAAGGGAGAAAGAGAGCGTTAAAGAAAATCTACCTAGTCTAATCTAAGGTGGTGATGCACCAAAAAAGAGTGTTCAGACTCATTCCTGTCCATATATACACTACAAAACTAGGGTAACATACAAAAGTCATACACATCCAGACTTATATTGATCAATAATCACATACAGATCAGAGGACCAATTGAAAGACACCAGGAAAAGGGGATTTCACTTGTAAATTATCCAATAGGCCAAAGATAGATACAGTATGCAGATCACTGATCTCAACAATACACCAATGGGAGGCAAAATGATGCTCATGCACACTGATGGCTGAAAGAGATGATACAGGGTATTACATGGCTCAGAGGCAAAGGGATTTTACACTGCAAGTTTGCAAGCAGTAGCAGAGAAAATCAAGAAGAGTCCACACCCAGAAAAAGAATTACCAAATTGCCTTTATAGTTTTTGCATAACTAGGATTTTGCTTCTACATTTACTGCTCAACCACTGGCATTAATCCCCATACTGAAAATCTGATCAAAGATCATACTTGAGCATGGTGCAGGTACAAGACAATCTGATATTCCTCTGAAAGAGAACCTCGAGAAGATAGAAATGGCACCATGAAAATCTCTCTGACTAGGTAGATGGATCGACAATGAGTGGAAAGTCCCTTCGTTACTTTAGCATTCATTCTGGAGTGGGTGGCATTGATCACAGAATCAGATTGTGGAAAAAATCACAAATTTTTTTATCATTCTGAGTCGTGAGACAGCAAGGTCAAATGGGTCAACCAAGTTCCAACAACTAGCTGGGCCACGCGGGCCAATCACTCCCCATTACTTTGCCACCTACGATCATCTTAATGCGTTTGACCATCATTTACTTGAATGGGCACTATGTCGCTATGGAGGACTTACCCTAAAATTCAATTAGCGCCATAGCGCCTAGTGGTAGATTTTAATTTACTAATCGCGCCAACCCCAAACTGTCATGTTTAACTGCGAAGTCTCCAACCTTAACCACAACAAAAACTGCCAGCCATCCCTTGAACTGTTAATACTTTTTGTGCCTCCTCTCTGGGCCCATGAGGACACGTGTCCTCCAGTCGCTATGTCGCCATCGTAAACAGCTCGCAACTTCCTCATAGCATGATGGCGCCTATCGTGGATTTCCCTTTGATCGTGTGGCCTGTGTTTAATGCACTATCCTTAAGAACATGGTGGTCCCCTAGGTGCTATGTCGTTATGGCATTTTTCACACAACTTCTTGACAGCGACATAACGCCCACCATTGATTCAGTCTCATCTGACAATCAGAAACCTTGCCGTACTCTGCACATTCTTCCTTGGGACCTTTGAACTCATGATCCACCTGGCAACCTGACCTGACGTGGCACCTAGGTGCTATGTTGCTATGCGAGAATTGAGGGGAACTTCCCATAGCGCCATAGCGCCCACTATGAATTTCTCTTGTCTGATGCGGATGTGGCTCCAAGGTGTACTAAAAACTTTCCAGTTGCGCTAACCGTGATGAAGCATAACCATCTGGGACCCGCCCTGCCTGAGGATCCTACTACGACCTTCACTTTTTGTTTAGGTGCCATGTCGCTAACAAAAAACCATGGGTTTTTTGTTAGCGCCATAGCACCTACCGTTCTTGCTACCTTTCCCGGCCCGTGAAACACTGCTGGCATTGACTGCGCTAGCCGCGTTGAAGACCCAGTACCACCTCATGCCTGCATTCTGACCTAGCACACGTGGCTATTTCTAATTCGCCGTGGACCCTCCTTCCTGCGACTGGGCCCATCCGAATTGGCACCTCCTCAGTGATGCATCCGGTGAGACCTGACCCTACCGACATGCGTCAATTGGGCGCGATGTCGCCATGGTAAAAATCTTGCAGCTTCACTAAGGCGACATGTCGCCTACCATTGATCTTTTCTCATCTGACAGTCATAGATTTGACTTCTCGCAACCTTCCTTTCCGTTTAGATGTCGGGCCCATGGAAACATGGCATCTATCCATTGGTTTGTCAGTCATCCAACCCTAACTACTTCTGGCGGCATGAAATGCGGCCCCGCCAGGACATGTGGCACGCGGGCGCTATGTCGCTGATGCTAAAGTCTGAGCAGTTCCCGATGGTGAGATAGCGCCATCCATAGATCTTTACAGATCTGATGATCGAAGCGATGTCCTACTTCACTCGCCATCCCTTCTGAAAACTACTGGGCCCGTGGTACGCTGTGTTTTGACACATACACATGGCATCATCTGATTGGTTCGATGAACACCAACTGGCAAACTCGAGACTTGATCCACAGAACGGCCACGTGGCAGATGGGCGCTATGTCGCCATGATAAAATTTGCGCATCTCCATCATAGCGAGATGGTGCCATCCGTTGATGTAATCCAATCCGACGGTGGAGATCATAAACCTTGACTGTGCTAACCGTATTGACAGATATTTTGGCCTGGTTACACGTGGTGGTTCCTTACTGGCCCAGCAAAACACCACCAGGCAAACTTGCAACTTGGCCTCACAAGGGTGACCATGTGTCGACCAGGCGCCATGTCGCTATGGGAAAATTGAGGTTAAATTCCCATAGCGCCATAGCGCCCAACCAATGACATGTCCCTATCCGTGCGTGGTCCCTTCTGATTCGCTGTCGTGGCACCAGGCTCTGCCAACTGGGCAGACGAGGTACATAATGGGGCCCAATATTCTGCCTGAAGTTCCCGCTGTTTATCTTCTCTGGCCTGCCAAACTTTACCCGACCGCCATAACATTTTTTTGGCAACGTGACCTGTCCGCCGTGAATATTTCCGCCGGGCGCTATGTCGCTATGGAGATTCTTCGGTTAAAACGCGATAGCGACATAGCAAAATTTTGGACCCCACCCCGCGACGTGTCGCCAGGGCGCAATGTTGTTGATATAATCCTCGCGCAATTCTGCCATAGAGAGATAGCGCCCTTCGCTAATCTCAGTTGATCTGACGACCAGAAACTCGCGGGTCGTAAGAGTATATTATAAAGTTTAAAACATTCGTAATTCTAATATCTCCACGGGTATTTGAATATGGGCATATCGAAGGCGAGAAGGGCATTATAAAATGCGAATTTTGGTGGGAAGTGGAAATACAACAGTTACCATATAATTTAATCATTAACTGGGATGAGTTAGGTGAAATACTTTGCAAGAATTTTGAGGATAAGAGTGATCACCTATCACTTTTAGAACAACTAACTACCATTAAAAGGGAATCCCATGAAAATGTGACAAATTTTAATTGTAGATTCCAAAAAATGTGGGATAGAATACACACAGCAGTAAAGCCTACCCGTGGTAAAAATTTCTTGCACTACCTTAGAGCCTTCAATAGTGATATTTCTACCACAATGCAAACCATGGGAGGGGATACTTTTCCTACTACCTATGAATTTCCATAAGGGTAGAAAAATCCAAGGTGGGAAGTTAGCTCTAAGGCCTCTAATGCCTTTCTTTCCTGACATGCCTAATCATCAACCTACAGTAGCCCCTATTCCTACCACATCTACATGCTAGTCCCTTGCAATAGCTCTAATATCCTCTACATCCACTAGTGAATCAGGAGAATTAAAGGCCTTGATGCAAAGTATGGGTAAGAAGCTAGAGGATAATCTCTTAGTGATACATAAGGTGAGCAACAAGGTGGTGACCTTGGAAAGGTAACAAGCTCAAAGTTCTAGGCCTTCTCAACCTCACTACTAGAATTCCCTCACATATAACAAGCCACCAAGTCTAGGTTAGGGTTGATAGCCCTCATTTTCATTGTACTAAAATTTTGAATATCCATTATGAAAATGCTTTGACTGTATTCCATTGTTAGGGTTTTGCATTTCATAATTAATTTTCACATAAACCCTAACTTGGTTATTTTCCCCTATTTTCAATATTAAAAATCTTGCCTTAGGGGAATAATTTGGTGTCCTAAGGTCATGTTTTTCTCTTGCCTTTAAAAGAATTTGTTAAATATGTAACCTTTTGCCCTTATCCTAAGTTCTTTCAAGCGAGAGATTGTATACCTTTCAATTTACAAAGTTTCGATCCTACAATCATGGCTTACATTTGTTGTTTCCCAATGTTATGGTATAAAGGTTGGTAGAGGATCGTAGGATGGTGTTTTAAGTTCCTCAATCTTAAGATATGGTGTTTGATTGTAGCATCACAAGTATAAATAAAGTGGTCTTTGGTCTTATGACTCCCTTTGTGTTGTACCATCTTAACTATTGAATGAAAAGGTTTCTAAGATTAGGGTCCCAATGTCACAAAAAAAGGGTCATTGTGGGATCATAAGATAATAAATGAAGACTCACAACAATACGATGAAATGGTTGTCGTAAGATCATAAGGACATGTTAGTGCAAGAGTGATGTGAATAGTTCTGACACTATGAAAAAGGAGTGATCAAGGCATTGTAGCGGTCTTTGTAAAGGTTTTCAATGTTATACTAAGGCCCTAGTTTTAAGATTGGAGGAGAAGAGTTTAAAGCTTACGATGCTATAGGGATGACATTCATAAGATCATAATAACAAATGACAAAGCAAGGTGGCAAGTCAGTGTCATAGAAATGACAAGTGTTCTATCCTAATTGGTTAGAACTATAGTGCATAAAAGGTGGATGCCACATTAGGCTAGTGGGGCCAAAAATGTCTTTGCATATATGGAAATATGATAGATCCTATTCTCCAATCTTACGATAAATAGTATTTTTTAAGATCTCAAGGGCAATGATAAAGTGTTATGATGCTAGGATAGATAGTGTATAAGGAGACCCTAAAAGTGAAAGTTAATGTTGGTAATGGTTTTTGGTAACATCGTAGGGGTGAGAAAGATGATTGCTAAAGCTATGAAATGGTCAACTAAATCATGATTGTAGGATCGTAAGGCCTAGGAGAATGAGCATTGATGCTCCACCAACTTAGCAAGGAGATGAGGCAAGGACATTTTTCCTTAGATGTATGATTGGCCATAGGGTTGAAACTCTAAAGAGCATATTGCAATAGGCTCATACGTTCTATATTTCTTTACAAGATGTTGAATTTTTTTGAAATGAAGCACTTTCGTGGCTATCACCCACATTCAATCTATGGGGACTATATACTCAGTTCTTAGAGAGGCTTATTATGTTGATGGCTAAGAAGCATAATTTTTTAGATAAGATAATCACAGTGAATGAGAGTTTGGAAATAGTAAAGGAATTAATTAGTTTCATCACTAAGAAATTGCAAATTATACAAGGCAAGATGAAGGTACCATCTCAGGGAATTGAGCCTTGAATACTACCAATTTTAGATAATAGCAACATATTGAAGGAATGACAAGAATAATTTGATGCATTTAGTGTAATATTGACTCAAAAGACCACACAAGAAATTTTTGAAGACATTAGTGATGCCCCTTTCAATAATTTGACGGACTCCCTATTTAGAGATGAAATAGACTTGAATAAATTCATAGTGGAGTCTAAAGTCATAACATATGCCATGTGGATAAATTACATGAAGGAAATAGAAGAGGTTAAAACCAAAAAGTGGCTCACCAAGTGAGAGATTTATGTTTGGGAAGCAGTGGGAGAAATAAAGGGTTTACTAGGAGGAAGAAGCTGAGGAATAAGTGAGATTAAAGGCAATAAGAAGATTAGGGATAAGATTAGATACACTAAGAAGCTCATCAAAACAATAAATCTCTCATAGATATGCCTATCAAATTTTGAGACTTTTGAGGAACTAGAGGGCAGAAGAAGTCAAAGTGGATTAAAGTTAAAGTGGCTACAGTAAAGTGCCACCTATTGACTTTTCAACTACCTTCTTGATTTTGGATCATGAGCATGAGAATGTTTTTTGAATATCTTTTTGTTTATGTCTTACCTTTTTCTCTTCCATTAAGGTAATGACAAGTGTTCTCCTCCCATCATTAGCTTGTTGCAATCCTATATAAAAATTTCTATGATGAGGAGTTGAGGTCAGAAGTCTGTATATTTTTCAGCATTATGTTATTTTACAGTTTGTCTAGTTTTTGTGATTGTATGAATATGTTCAGGCTTGTGAATTTGAAAGAAAAATGAATATGAATGATTAAATTGCCAAGTCTTGAGTTATACTATGAGTCTATGTCAGTACTATGTTCATTTTCAAAGAAAATAATACAAAAGGAACTTCTATATATATATATATATATATATATATATATATATATATATATATATATATATATATATATATATATGTATATATATGTATCTAAATTTTGTCTCCTTCCTTGCATATCTATTATCTTGAGATTGAAATGAGCAATGTTCTTTCAATTTAATACAATTCAAGATAAGTTGTATATCTCTTATTGATTTCTTTTAGTTCAAAGATTTAAGTAATTTCTTTCAGTATGTGGTAGGGTTTTGGGTATATAAGGAGGATATGATAAGAATGAGATTCAGAGTCCACTATTGACAAATTTAATTGCTAGTCAATTGAATAGGTATAAGATTGCTTGTTTTGACTCTACATAACAATGGATAAGGCACTGATCAATTAATTTTAGTTGCAAGTTGATGGTTTATATAGTTACAAAATACAGACACGAATCAAAATCAATTTACCATTTATGTAATGAAGAATAAAATTGCTAGTCATTACTTGTTTGCAATGTCTTCTTAGTTATAGTTAGCTACTATGATAAGGATGTTATTGGAAAGTCATAGAAAAACATTGACTACTTTCTACTATAAGGGATAGTTTTGAAGAGAAAAATATCATAGAAGTAGTTATATCAGTCCCTAAGGTTTTCCCACCTTGGCCCTATAGAGCCTAAAGTGAAGGGAGTCCTAGAAACTCTATTGAAGTTGGCCCAGGACTAAGATTTAACCCTATTGAGTACAGGATTTAGCTGATCATTAGGCTTGTCCCTATCTTATGCTTCCTGGTATTAGGCCTAGATTGGCCTAGTATGTTCCTTGTCAAAAAGAACTCCAACAAGGGTTAAGATCCACACAATTAGAACATACCTATTGATAATATCTTTGCTACAAATGCAAACACAAATCCAAATAGAGCATTAGTCCCTTAGAACAATCTTGCTCAAGATCAAGATTTTTGCCCTTCTTGTAACTATTCCTATAGATATTGTATGTGCCAAATGGCAGAATCTTTACTGGCACTAGCTAGACAAGATCAAGCAACAAGGTAGTAATATAGTGCTAACCAATCTACTGATGATCCTCATTTTCAATAGTAGGGTGATTGTTCTTTCATGAACCATCAACCAAAGGAGCATTGTCATACCAATCATGATGCCATAACTCACAATACCAAAATTAAAAGAAGAGCTATTGAGGATACCATGCTTCCTCTACGAAATAAAGCTTCAACATTAGGTACTACTCCTCATGTGCTAGATATGAAGGCACAACCAAATGTGGTCACCCAACAGGAGCAAACCACGAGCAAAGAGAATTTTTTTGAACCCTAGCCTACTCTGTTTTAGTCATCAACTCCTATAGATTCCAAAGCTCCAATTGAATTGGTTAGTATTCCCTTTAATTTGTTAGATTAGATGAAAAAGGCTATGATTAATATCCCTATGTGGCATGTTTTTACTTTCATGCCAACACAAAGGAAAATGTTGCAGCAAGATTTAGAGATCATGGGGGTGGAGAATCAGTTAGCCACTCTAAATAGTGCAACAAGGCTTGTGTAACCAACAAAGGAGGAAGAAAAAAGTAAGAAAAGTAGGCTTCCTCCCTTTTATGTTTCTTTGATTATAGGGGACAATCTAGTCTATAATTTCATGGTTGATTTAGGGGCTAGTAGTTCTTTAATGCCTAGGTGTATAGTTGATATCCTTGGCATTAAATATGAGCCAATGGTTAGGGATGTGCTCTAGTTAGATGGTAGCTCTTTTAGGATAGTAGGAGTCTTAAAAAATTTAGAAATGACATTACATGCATGCCCTAGTTGTACTATTACACAAGACATATTAGTAGTTGAGGTCAAGCCATATTTTTCCATCTTTCTTTCTAGAGACTCTACTACATAGATAGGGGGTCATATTGCATCTGACTAGTCTTACATGTTCTTTAGAAAAAGGTATGGAATAAAAACCTCCATAAGGGAAAAACCTTAGGCCCTTAATCACATAGAGACTTGTACTCCTAGCCCCATAAATATGATTTGTACAATTCATGAAGTAGATGATGAAGACTTAGCACATGAGCTTGCTACTTCTTTGGCAGAAGTGCCTGATTATCTTTTGGATGAGTGAGCCACCACTTATCAGTTTGACCCAACACAAGAAGGTCTACAGATAGGCCTTGGCATGTATTATATATTGGAGAAAGGTACTCCTATTCCTAATCTCATGAAAATTGAGGAAGACATGGATGAATTATGGAGCATGTTCTTTGATGGCTCAAGGAATAAGAACGATTTAGGGGCTAATATGATCCTGATATCCTCTAGTTTGGAGAATTTCTACTTCTCTTATGGACTCCATTTTAGTTGCACTAACAACATAGCAGAATATGAAGCATTGATTCAAGGCCTCCAACTTTCTCACAAGTGAGGAATCAAAGCTTTAAAGGTCTTTGGAGATAGTAAACTAGTTGTTAACCAAGTTAGGGATTAGACCATCACCAAAAATAGTCTACTCAAATCATACAAGCATAGAGTGTGGGATCTACTAGAATGCTTTCAAGCTTTCAACATCCAATGTGTCCCTAGAAGAGAAAATAAACATGCTGATAGACTTGTAGCTATCAGTGCTCATTATGATGTGCCAGAGCATGTTGAGGATAAAAGAGAACAACAAATTAGAATGGTTGTAAGGCTTGCTATCCCAAACAACTACACAAATTGGCAAGTGTTTGACTCTGATGCACAAATTGTCAAATTTTTGTAAAGTGAGGTAGAGTTCTCTGGGAGAAATCAACCCAAGCTAAAAATCCAATATGGTGATCAAATCATGAGTCTTAGCTTGAACAAGTTTCCTAAGGGGTTAATCACCTTAGAGAGTATTTTCAATCTTGATGATCAAGTAAGAAGTAGGGTACCAAACTTAGACACAAATAAAAATGATCACATACTAGTTGTTGTTGCTAATGGAAGAGTTCTTAGTTTGGGAAAGGTATGCTTTTACGTTGAACAAGAAAATTTTGTTCATTTATGTCAAGAGTTCAATGATGTATTTGCATGGACATATGATGATTTAAAGGGTTTTGACTGAAGTTTGTTTCAACATACCATAGATTTAAATAATGATGCAAAGCCAGTTAGATAAAAGAAAAGACCAGTCAACCCTAAGATTGAGCCTATGATGAGAAAGGAGCTATCCAAATTAATAGAGGCTAACATTATTTTTCCTATCAAACATTCCTCTTGGGTAGCCAACCTTGTGCCTATTAGAAAGAAGACTGGGGAAATCAGATTATGTGTAGACTTTAGGGATCTTAATAGGGCTTCTCTCAAGGATCATCATCCTCCCCCTTCTATGGAAGAGATCTTGTCCAAGGTCAGTGGCTTTGAAAGATTTTCTTTCTTAGATGGGTTTTCAGGGTATAACTGAGTAATAGTCCAAGAGTCTGGTAGATACAAGAATACTTTCACTACTAAATGGGGCACCTACACCTATAGAAAGATGTCTTTTGGATTAACCTATGTGGGTGCAAATTTTCAAAAGGCAATGGAAATAGCTTTTAGGAGAATGATTGAAAAGTTTGTGCTGGTCTACCTTGATGATATAACAATTTACTCAAGGAATGTGGCAGATCACTTTGGTCATCTGAGGTAGGTATTTGTCAAGTATAGAGTATGGTGTGTCTTTTAATCCAAGACAGTGTGCATTTTCCACCAATCAAGGGAAGTTACTAGGACATATTGTGTCTAAAGAGGGTTTAATCATTGATCTATAAAGAACAAGGGCAATCCTAGCTCTCCCACTTCCTACTCACAAGAAAGGACTGCACAACTTCCTTGGTAGAATCAACTTTGTAAGGAGATTTATCCCTAATCTTGCTACCATGGTCAAGCCTCTTATAGCTATACCAAAGTAAAATATGGTTTTCACCTGGACAAAGGAGGCAAGGGCTAGTTTTGAAGAGATCAAAGCAACAATAGCATTAACCCCCTAAAAAAGGAGGCAAGGGCTAGTTTTGAAGAGATCAAAGCAACAATAGCATCAACCCCGACACTTATCAACCCCAACTTTGATAAGGATTTCATTCTCTATATCCTTGGGCGTGAGTCATGTATATCAGCTATCTTGACATAGTCGAATGATGCTAATAAAGAACAATCTATAGCCTTTTTAAGTGAAGGGCTAAAGTATTATGAAGATAAATACAATTATGTGGAAAAAGAGGTTCTTACTATCATAAGAGCTTTAAATAAATGCATCACATGTTATCACATAATAGGGTCCAACTCCTAGTTCCACATGCAAGTGTGAAGGAGTTCCTCTTGAACAAAGACATCAATGAAAAAAGAGTGAGATGGATCACTATGGTCATGGAGTATGACATAGATATCAAGATCACCAAGCTTATAAGAGGTAAAGGACTATGTGAGCAGATGATTTCATCTTAGGAGACAACTAAGGAGGTTGCTCTAGTTATAGAAGATGCAAAACCAATAGGGGATGAAAATCTAAATGGTTGGATATATGACATGAAAACCTTCTTGTTGGGGGGAGGATACCCACAAGGATTAGATAGGGCTAAAATAAGGTGTTTTAGATTGCAATCTATTCCTTTTGTCCTTGCAGATTGATTTGTTTTGATAGGAGATCTCAATGGAACCCTATTGAGATGCATTACACTTGATCAAAATGATAGTTTGATCAAAGAGTTCCATGATGGCCCTGATGGTGGTCACTTCTCAGCTAGAAAAATAACCATGAAGATGACAAGAGATGGTTATTATTGGCCAAATCTATTCCACCACTGTCATAAACTTGTGACAAAATGTGAGAAGTGCCTTCTTTATAGGAAAACAAAGGTTAGCAACTCTGCCTCTCCATCCCATCCAATTTGACCAACCCTTTTCTCAATGGGGTTTGGATTTTATTGGTACAATAAACCCACCCTCTAGTGGTGGTCATAAGTGGATTTTGATAAAAATGGCTTTAAGGGATGCTACAAAGACTTCAGTAGTTGAATTCTTGGATGGAATTGTTACTAGGTTTGGTATTCCTTCAACAATAATATTAGATAATGCCAAATATTTTGTTGGGACTCACATATGCTCCTAGGAAGTTGACCATGGTATCTATTTGACCACTTCCTCAAATTATTATCCCTAGGGGAATGGCTTGGTTGAGTCCTCTAACAAGAACCTAATTTGGATTATCTAGAGGACAATTGAGAACAATAAGAGGTATTCACATTCAAAGTTAAAGATAGCCCTTTGGGCTGATGGGATTACACCTAAGATAGAAATTAGGAATTAACCTTTCATGCTAGTATATGGAAGAGAGGCCAAGCTTCCTATATCACTAGAGTTCCCCTCTCTTGAATTAGCTCATCAGTTAGTGCTAGTTGAAGATGATGCCATGACAGTAAGGATGACAAAACTAATGGAGTTAGAAGAAAAGAGACAATAGGCTATCCAGACACTTGAGGCACACCATCAGCAAGTCAAAAGGAGTTTGATAAAAAGGCTAACATTAGAGTTTTCAAAGAGGGAGACCTCATTCTAAAGTGGGATGTAGATAGAGCTAAACTAGGTAGGCACTCCAAATTCGATACTATGTGGAGTGGCTCTTATGTTATCACTGGTTGCAAGCAGGCCAATGCTTTCTAGCTATCTAGGCCTAATGCTGATGTTCTACTGATTCCAATCAATGGAATCCACCTTAAACATTACTTCTAGAAAGGGTTAGGGTTTCCTATACATATAGAGTAGTGTCTCTATTTTCCAAGAAGTGCATGAGGACAACCTTTCTTTGTGAATAGATAGTGAAATTTTGATGTTTTGCAATTGTAGAGAGGAAAAATAATTTTTTTGAGGGGTTTTAGAAAACAACTAGTCATTTTTCCCTTGGCTCTATAGCCCAATGGATGCTTAGGGCCACTAGTCCATGCTTACCAGGCTAGCATCCCCTTTGAGTTGGCAAAATTGTTAGTGTTAGTCATTTTTGCTCCTCTCGATGCCAAAATTTGAAATTTTCTTGGATGACAACATGTCCAATAGTCATTTGATATTTCAAAATTATTTGCATTAATAGGGATAGAAAAAACTTAGCATATCTTTTATTTTCCTAAGTCTTAGTTAATCAATAATTGATGTTTTTGCACTTTTTGAAGATGCTCGAGTTTTAGTCAATGTAGGAATATGAGTTGTGGACACATGGAATGGTGGGACCATCACATGAACCAAGTACTAGTAGATGTCTTTTGATCTTATGATAGACTATGTTCATAAGAATCATACAGAAAGAAATGATGTCTTTCGATCTTACGACAAAGAAGCTATTCGTAAGATCACAGGTGCAAATGATGAGAATTTTGATGTCATGACAAGGGTTAGTTGACTACTTATCATAGTATCATAAGGAAAGAAGAGGAAATCACCAAAGTCATGACAAGGTCAGTTAGTTGTGCATGTGTTATTGTTGTAGGATCATGAGGGTTGACATTGTTGCTCTCGATGTTATGCTAGTTTGTGATCGTAAGATCATAAGGTTAGGATAACCACACTTGTAACATCAAAAAGAAAGTTGAAGGGGTTTCATGACCATATGAAAGACAACTAATCATGAGATCTCAAGAGCAAGTTGATGGGTCTTCATTGCTACACCAGGGGTAGTTGTCTTGAGATCATGAGGTAAAAGAAGGAAAGTTAAGAAGTTATGCCAATGTGTATAAATTGACGATTGTAAGACCCTAGGTTGATGAAGGAAAAGGTGATCACTTGTCTAAGCTGAAAAATATAAGAGGTGCCCTCAACTAATGAAATTGCAAGAAAGGTATGTGTAAAGGTTAAATATGGTTGACCTGGTGATATATCTAATTTAGCATGTTGAGAACAAAGAAGAAGTAGCTCTTTAATGGCGACCAAGTCCTAGATTACTTGCAATCATCTTTCTAGAGTGTTCCCTGTGCCTATTCAATGAGGTTTAATTCCTCCTCTAACTTATTAATTCATGTACCCAATCTGATTGTTAGTGGTCACCATTTCTTTCTATCTAGAGCATTATTCAGTATGGAGAATATGATTTCCTGCATGTAGATTTGTACCACAATTAGATTTTCCCCAGATTTGTAGTTATTGTTGTCTGCAACTTTAATGGTAGTAGTTGAGTTTTTCCTTAGGGTAGAAGCTATCTTAGTTATGCTTAAAATATAAAAGAAAGTTTTGTAACCCTTCCAAGGGTTGGTATTTTCTTCAATTCTATAGTATTACATTCTATGCTTTTCTATTGTAATTTCCTTTTGTCTATGAATGATTATATTCTCTACTGTACCTCATTCTCCCATATTAAGAAGTGCAAAACTTTCTTGCCTTTGCTAATGTATTATTTTCATTCTTCAATCTACATAATAGTATCTATTTGGCCTTGAGTGATTTAGAGTGAAGTTCCTTCCTTATAGCATCTCATTTGGTTCCTGATCTGCATGTGACTATTGAGTTAAAGCATAGGTTGAACCAGTGTATTTTGAGAATGTATTGATGAATAGTACATTGTTAGGCAAAGGCAAAACCAAACAAACTATTTTTGTGTATCACCCCTTTAGATTAGATTAGGTACTTTTATTTTCATGCATCTCCTTCTCCCTTTTCCTCTCAAGAGTAGTTAGGTGCATCTTGATAGTAAGGAAGCTGGCCTTCTCTAGAGACTCAATCTCATTGTTCAAGTTCCACAACTTGGAGATTGTTTCCATGTTTCACAATGTTTCCTTTAGGTAAAAACTTTAGGCAAGGGTAAATTTTTTTGTGACAAAAGGTACATAATACCTCCCTCCATGGTAGAAAAGTACAAGGATGATTTATCTTTCATGGTGGAGATAGACAACATATGCACGAAAGTTGTGGAACCAAGGGTTATGTTCAAAGAGCGCATGAATATGAGATGAGCACAAAGCTTATAGAAGGGTATGCATAGATCATACTTCAATCTAAGAGGGACATTGAGTGCCCTAGATGGGGAACCTATGATGATAAGATGAGAATAGTTTATTTTTCACTACACAACAAGGAAAGCAAGAATAAAGTGGAGAAAGTAATTGATTCCATCCTTAAGGAATCAGGTATGACCCAACAAGAGTTCAATGAGGTGAAAGGAATTGCACTGGAGACGAAGTCAAGTGGGAAGTCTAAAGTGATAGCAACAACTCTTATTGTTGTTTTGGGTCCTTCAAAAGGTATAACCACTGCACAACCATGTGCATAAGCCCCTATTGTGCCATGTGCAATAGTTGCACAAGTGCAACCAGTAAGGACAAGAAGTGATCAACCTAGAAGGCAATCAAAGGTGGAATCAAATGTTGCACATAGGAAATTAGAGAGACTGGTGAAGGTTAAGAGAGAACCTTCACCATCCACCAAGAAAAGGGTCAAGCAAACCACCAATGGACTAGGAAAGAGAAGGAAGACACTGCAAGTTAGTGATTATGAAGAATCTGAGGATGATGCTGAAGATAGTCCAGTGGAGTAAGCAACATAGGAAGGCAAAAATCCAACTGGAAAGACAACATGGAGGCCAAAGGTAGAAAATTCTAACATTAAAATTATTAATGATGACAATTTTGTATAGTTGAACAAGTATTATAGTTTGTACAATAATATGGATAGAAGGCAATTAGAGAATACCATAGTAAGGAATATGATACTACATAATAAGAGATTTGACAATACACAAAGTAAGATTCTAGAAGATCTACTTAATAGGATGTTAAACAAAAAGAAAAGTGTGTTATAAATTAAAACAACAATTTGAGAATAACAATGATAAACAAGTTGTGTAAAACTAAATCCAAGGAGGACTTAGATAGAATTTTGAAGGGTATTGAGCCCTTTCTAAGGAACAAAAGAAGATCATTTCTTCTGATAGGAGGAAACTATGAGAATGTTAGGAAGGAAATAGAGGAGACAATTATAAAATTCATGACCTTAGTACCAAGTTGGATGCTCAGCCCAAAGTTGAGAGCCCAGTGTATGTAGTGTTGGAAATTTGATTGAAATGCTCATTGTTGAAGATCAAAGAGGGAGGTTGTTGTTAAAATAATATTTTCAATGATTGTTTTGTCATTGATGTCAAACCTTCTATTTGTAGTAATGACATTTTCTTATAAGATCCAAGTACTATCGCTTAGTTGATTGATGAAGAGGATTTGATCAACAAGATGTAATAAGAGTACCTAAGGGAAAGGTTGAGTTATGATGTTGAAATGAAGTGCAAGGATCAGTTAAGACAATGGTTAGATAATGATTGATAACATACCCAGAGATACAAAGGTTGTTCACACTTAGAAACACTGGAGGAATAAGTTATAACAAGGATGAGTGCAAAGCTTAAACTAAGATCATTAGTGAGTGTTGAGAAAGCTAGTTGAAGCTGAGCAAATTCATAGTTGGAGATGAGTAATAGAAAATTCTAGTGTGTGCCAAGTGATCTTTAGGTGCCGAGCATCAAGAAAAACACAATTGATGCTGAGTAATATAGTATGTGCCGAGCACCAATATTGCAATAGTGCACAGCTGCTGCATTGTTTTAGATAATGAGGATTCACCAAATTTGAGCCAATAAATTGGTTACCTTGAATTTTGTGAACTAGTTAGAAGATAAGGAAGATGAGCTGGTGACACAGAATCCTATGTAAACTATTTTTGGGCAAATTTAAGAGGATTATTCAAGAAGTTTCTAGAGGAAACATAACATGGGTTAGATGCAATGAATCCTACCTAATCCATATGAATTGAAATTAAAGAATGGAAGAATTAAGTGGGAAAAGAACTCCAAGACTTCTATTTAAGAAGTCATAGACCAAGAAGCAAATGCTGCTACTGATGTTGCAAAAGAGCCAACTTGCAACGTAGTGAGAAGGGTGTCAAGGAGGATACATCTAGAAGAAGGAAGAGCATAGAGGCTCTACTTCTACAAGTGGTTATGAAGAGATGATTGCACTGGTACATTGAGCATATAGACTCAAGGAGACTAAGCTTGAAAGGAGGGCAAGTTGTCAGAGTTGCAAAGATTGAAGGCCAAGCAATGGTATGAGCTGAGAAGTGATCTGAGATCTGCAAATTAAGTTGTATGTTTTAATCAGGTCAAAGATTTTCTAGTACTCTCTAACAATTGTATTAGATATGAAAATTCTATGGACTTGGTTTAACAACCATTTGTAAATCATTTAATAGGGCAACATTCCAAGTGAATGTTCTAAAGTCCTTTAACCAGGTCCACTTCTAACAGGGTGGTTAAATCCTCTAACAAGGTCACATTTAACAATGTGTTGTAAGCTTTTAATAGGGCATGCCTTTCATAAGGCATCACTTCAGAAGAGTGAGAATTGAGTAGCATGTTACTAGTGGTTTTTTTCAAATTGGGTTTCCATGTAACTCACTGTGTTATGTGTTGATTTCTTATGTATTATGCTTGCATGTTGATTTATAGTAACTTGCTGGTTAGAAAAGTTAACTCTTGGATGAATGAATGATTGCATGGGCTCACTATACTTAGTGAAAAGTTTGAATTTGACATTTGGACCTTGAGTTAAAAGAATTTCTAACAATTGGTATCAAAGCCATCTATTGATTTAGTTTCAAGGCACTAGAAGTAGGAAGATCAAGATGTCCAAAAGAGAAGTTCCCAAGCTCAACAAAGACAACTTTGCTACATGGCAGAGCCTGCTAATATTGCACCTTGGATCAATAGGTGACTATGCACAAACCTCAATTGGGATAGAACATGTAAATCCAACAAGACCTCTTAATTTAGATGATTTGAGCAAAAGGAAGGAGCATGATCAAGCAATGCGGGAAATTGCCTCTGCACTCAGTTATGAGGAATATGATGATATCAAAGATTGTGACACTACATTCAAGATGTGGAAAGCCTTGTCAGATATCTATGGAGGAGATCAAAATTTGCAGAGAGCAAAAAGAGAAAGCCTACAAGAAAAGTTTGATGACATGAAAATGGAGGAAGGTGAGAATGCTGTTCAATATGCTGCAAGAATGAAAGAAGTGGTAAGTGCAATAAGAAGTGTAAGTGGAAAATTAGAAAAAGAAACTATCATCAACAAATAATTTAGAACTCTACTCCCTATATATGCTATTAGAGTTTTAGCCATTCAAGAGCTAAGGTGTGTACAAGGAAACACACCAACCTTCAAAGGATTGGTGGGAAGACTTACTGCATTTGAATTGTCAAATTTTGACAACTACAGACTTGAAAACTTTGAATTTTCTTTTAAGGCCAAGATGACAATAAAAGACACTAAGGAGGAGATATCAAGCAAGAGGAGAAGAAAAGGAAAACACACATCTAGTGATAGCAACACAAATGAGGAAGATGTGAAACAGTTAGAAGCACTACTGGCTAGGAGATTCCATAGAGGCAAAGGTAAATTCAAAGATAAGCTCCCTATCATATGTTTCAATTACAATGAAGTAGGTCATATTGTTGCAAGATGGTAACAGAAAAAAAAATACAAAGAAGGAAATAAATACATGAACAAGAGAGAAGATGATAGAAAAAATTACAAAGAAAAAGGAAAAAGATTATGATGAGAATGATGATGAAGTAGTCTATGTGGCCATGAAGGATGAATTAGATAAAGATGAAGATGAAGCAACAACATTGGTTACCTATGTGAACAAGAATGACAAGTGGATCATAGATAGTGGATGCTCACATCAAATGATAGGAGATAAAAGTAAGTTCGTTACCTTTACTCAATATGATGGAAATAGTGTTAGATTTGGTAATGATGCTCCATGTCAAATCAAAGGAAAAGGCTCTATTAACAAAACTGCCAAGATCTTTGACACTAATGGAAATCTGATAGGAAAAGGTGAACAAACTAGGAGTAATCTATTTTACCTAGATGTAGAAGATGCAACATGTCTTGTTGTTAGACTTGATGATGTGTGGTTGTGGCATAAAAGGCTGTGTCATGTTAACTTTGATAATCTGATCAGCATTAGCAAAAGGAACATAGCCAAAGGGCTGCCCAAACTAAAAAAACTTGAAAACACATTGTGTAAACAATGTCAACTAGGAAAGATGACTAAGCCTAGTTTCAAAAGCAAAACATACACTTCCAAAGAAGTACTAGAGTTAGTCCATATAGACTTATGTGGTCCAATAGAAGTGCAAAGCTATCGAGGAGATAGATACATAATGCTATTTGTAGATGATTATTCCAAGATGATGACAACTATGTTTTTAAAGAAAAAATTTAATGCATTTCAAATGCTTAAGTGGTATTTGGCTAGAGTTGAGAAGGAAATAGGAAAGAACCTGAAATGCCTACGGCCAGACAGAGGAGGTGAGTTCACATCAAAAGAGTTTGAAATATTTTGCAATGACAAAGGTATCAAAAGGAAAACATTAGCACCAAGAACTCCACCACTGAATGGTATTGCTGAAAGAAGGAATAGGTTAGTGATTGACTATGCTAGAATGTTGATGATGGAGATAAATGTTGCACTAAAGTACTAGAGAGAAGCTGTAAGTATTGTAGTTTACACACTGAATAGAGTTCAACTCAAGAAAGGTACAAAAGCAACACCTTTTGAATTATGGTATGGTCACTCACCCAATGTTAAACATTTCAAAGTATTTGGTTGTAAATGATATATTCTTAAAGATACTAGAAATGGAAAGTTTTTTGCAAAAAGTGATGAAGGCATGTTCCTTGGATACTCCACTAGAAGCAAAGCATATAAGTGTTTGAATACTAATAATGACAAGATTGTGGAGAGTGCAAATGTAAATTTTGATGAGCATGCAAAAGTCCAGGTTGATGAAACTAAGCAATCAAAGGATTATAGATCCTTTGTATACTTCTATGAAGGAATGACTATTGAAGATAATGCTGCAAATCAAGTTGGGAATCAGTAACAAATTTTAGTATCTGCCAAGTCTTAGCCAATGAATGCTGAGCTGGAAAATGTAGAAAATGCACATTTTGGTTCTAAAAATAATATACATGAGAGAAACGATAAAATACTAGATGAAGAAGAACAAAATGACTCTAAAGCTGAATGATCAAACAAGGAAAGAAGGACAAAACCAAGGTTAGCCAAGTATGTGAGAAGACATCACCCTACAGATCAAATCATTGGTGACAAGGATGGCAGACCAATAACATGGAATAGGCTCATGAATGAATCATGTCTGTTAAGCAAGGTTGAACCTAAAATAGTGAAAGATGCACTACAAGATGATGACTGGTGTAAAGCTATGAAAGAGGAGATATATTCGATTGAGAAGAACAAAACATGGACTTTAGTTCCTAGACCAGCTGATAAGAATGTGATTGGTACCAAATGGGTGTTTAGAAACAAACCTGATGAGAATGGTGAGATAACAAGAAATAAAGCTAGACTAGTTTGAAAAGGCTATGCACAAGAAGAAGGACTAGATTATGGGGAAACATTAGCCCCTATTGCAAGAATGGAAGGAGTAAGAATACTTCTTGCATACGCTACATATAAAGGTTTCAAAGTCTATCAAATGGATGTGAAGTCTACTTTTCTAAATGGTATTTTAAAAGAGGAAGTCCATATAGAACAACTAGAGGGATTTGTAGATGATAATAACAAGGATATAGTCTGCAAACTACACAAGGCACTTTATGGATTGAAGCAAGCACCTAGAACATGGTATAAGAGATTGCACAAATATCTTGTGAAGATAGGATTTGAGAGAACATATGACAACATCAACTTGTACATCAAAGCTGAAAAAGGTAAAGACATTTTGATATCAAAATTTTTTGTTGATGATATAATATTTGGAGGAAAAGATGGTCTATGCAATGATTTTGCTGATCAAATGAAGCATGAATTTGAGATGTCAATGTTTGGAGAAATAAAATTATTTGTTGAATTACAAGTACATCAATTGAAGCATGACATATTTGTGACCCAATCCAAATACATCAAGGAGATACTCAAAACATTTAGGTTAGAAGAGTCAAAACCAGTCAGCACACCAATGGCAATAGGACATAAGCTACCCAAGAATGATGAATCAACAAAAGTGAATTAGACATTGTATAGATCAATGATTGAAAAGTTGCAATATGTTGTACATAGTAGACTAGACATTGCATTAGCTGTTGGAATAGTGGCATGATTTTTTGCAAATCCAAGAGAAAATTAATTAATGGCAGTGAAGAGAATATTGAGATACCTGAAAGGAACTGATTACTTTGGTTTGTACTACAAGAGGAGTGAAAAATTTGAATTGAAAGCCTATACTAATGCAGATTGGAGAGGTAACATTGATGATAGAAAAAGCACCAGTGGAGGAGCACTTTTCTTAGGAAAAAGGTTGATTACATGGACCAACAAAAAGCAAAGTTGTACCTCATAGTCCACTACTGAAGTTGAATATGTTACAGCTGCTATAAATTGCACCAATATTGTATGGATCAAACATTTAGTACAAGGTATGAAGGAAGAGGTAACTGAGCCTATGATACTTTATTATGATAATACAAGTGCTATCAACATACCAAAGAACCCTGTAATGCATGCTAAAACCAAGCATATTGTAATCAAGTATCACTATGTAAGAGAGTTGGTGGAAGACAAATAGGTGAAGATGGAATATGTTAGCTCAAAGGAACATATTGCTAACATCTTCACAAAAGCTCTACCTAAAGATGCTTTTGAATATCTTAGAGGTAAGTTAGGGGTGATACCCCTAGCCAAGGCTACTTGAAGCAAAAGCAAGAATGCCCTGCATCAAATGAGCTGATTGTTGAAGATTTTACACATTGATGTAGAGGATGTTTACTTTAGGATTCATGCCTAAAGTAGTAAAAGTGTTGAAGTTCCAAATCAGTCACAAGCAAAAGCTACACTTGCATATTAAGATGCTAATATGTCTTTGGCATTGTTGTCAAAGAGGGATAAATGGTGAGAAACTGACCAAATGCTCAAAAGTATGAGGTAGAAGTTGATAGAAATAATCAAAAGTTGATTCAAATAGCATAAGATGAGCAATACAAAGGGAGAAACAAAGAACAAGGATACAATAGCTAAGAGGGATAAGAAGAGTTGAAACAATCAAGGAGAGGGAGATGAGAAAACTAATGGTAATACAATCACTTTCTTTTTGGCATTTGACTTACTAGTTAGCATTTGGTTAAATAGTTTAGTTTGATGGTTGATCAGTTTGGTTTGCCATTAATGCCAAAGAGGGAGATTGTTGGAAATTTGATTGAAACACTCATTATTGAAAACCAAAGAGGGAGGTTGTTGTTAAAAGAATGTTTTCAATCATTTTTTGTCATTGATGTCAAACCTGCTATTTGTAGGAATGACATTTTCTTATAAGATCCAAGTACTATCACTTAGTTGATTGATGAAGAGGATTTGATCAACAAGATGTAACAAGAGTACTTAAGGGAAAGGTTGAGTTATGATGTTCAAATGAAGTGCAAGGATCAGTTAAGACAATGGTTAAATAATGTATTGATAACATACCCAAAGATACAGATGTTGTTCACACTTAGAAACATTGGAGGAATAAGTTGTAACAAGGATGACTACAAAGCTTAAACTAAGATCATTAGTGAGTGCCAAGCAAGTTAGTTGAAGCTGAGAAAATTCTTAGTTGGAGATAAGTAACAAAAAATTCAAGTGTGTACCGAGTGATCTTCGAGTGTCGAGCATCAGGAAAAACACAATTGATGCCGAGTAATATAGTATGTGCTGAGCACCAGTATTGCAATAGTGTTGAGCTACTGCATTATTTTAGATAATGAGAATTTTCCAAATCTGAGTTGACAAAGTGGTTACCTTGAATTTTTTGAACTAGTTGGAAGATAAGGAAGATGAGCTGGTGGCACAGAATCCTATGTAAACTATTTTTGGGCAAATTGAAGAGGATTATTCAAGAAGTTTCTAGAGGAAATAGAACATGGGTTAGATGCAATGAATCCTACCAAATCCATATGAATTGAAATTAAAGAATGGAAGAATCAAGTAGGAAAAGAACTCTAAGATTTCTATTTAAGGAGTCACGGACCAAGAAGCAAATACTTCTACTAATGTTGTTGTTGTTGCTGCCACAAAAGAGCCAAATTGCAAAGTAGTTAGAAGGGTGTCAAGGAGGAGACATCTAGAAGAAGGAAGAGCACAAAGGCTCTGCTTCTACAAGTGGTCATGAAGAGATGATTGCACTGGTACATTGAGCATAGAGACTCAAGGAGACTAATCTTAAAAGGAGAGCAAGCTGTCAGAGTTGTAGAGATTGAAGGCTAGGCAATGGTATGAGTTGAGAAGTGATCTGAGATCTGCAAGTTAAGTTGTATGTTTTAATCAAGTCAAAGATTTTTTAGTGTTCTCTAGAAATTGTATTAGATATGAAAGTCCTATGGACTTGGTTTAACAACCATTTGTAAATCTTTTAAGAAGGTGGAATTCCAAGTGAATTTTCTAAAGTCCTTTAACTAGGTCCACTTGTAATAGGGTGGTTAAATCCTCTAACAAGGTCACATTTAATAGTGTGTTGTAAGCATTTAATAGAGTAGGCCTTTCACAGGGCATCACTTCAGAAGAGTGAGAATTATTTAGCATGTTACTAGTAGTTTTTTTTTCCAAATTACATTTCCACATAAATCACTATGTTATGTGTTGATTTCTTATGTGTTATGCTTGCTTGTTGATTTACATTAACTTGCTAGTTAGAAAAGTTAACTCTTGGATGAATGAATAATTGAATGGGCTCACTATACTTAGTGAAAAGTTTGAATTGGACATTTGGACCTTGAATAACTGATTCAACCCCCTCTCAATTATTCTATAGGATTTCTAACATGTAAAAGCTAATATACATGCAAGTGGATAGTACACGTATAACTATGGATGCAAAGGAGAATCTTTTTGTAGCATTTGGACAAACCATTGTTGGCAATATCACAACATAGACTAGCTCTGATGATGATGAAGAAGAGAAAAAGAAGGAAGAGGCTGATAAGGAGAGAAAAGAAGTGGGAGAAGAAGAAAAGAGGAAGGAGGAGAATAAAAAGCTACCACAAGAAAGGAGGAAGCAAGAGCAAGAGGTAAGGAAGAAGAAAGAGAAAGATGAGAGAAAGAAGCAAGAAGAAAAGAAGATGAAAGAAGAAGATTAAAGGAAAAAGAAAGAAGAAGAAGAAAAAAGGAAGAAAGCCAAAGAAGTAGTTGAGAAATTGGAAGAAGAGAAGAAGAAATTTGAGGAAGAAAAGAAGATTGTAGTTACATCTACTCTAGTTGTAAATCCTATGGCAGTAGCAACAACAACAATAGTAGTAGTGGCATTTGATGATGATGATGATTAGAAGGGATTGATAAGCACATTGAGAAAATTATTTGAGAAGAATAAATTAGTAAAGTCTTTGGAGAAGACATTGACTGAAGTGTTGGACAAAACACAAAAGACAGTTACCACAAGTGTAGCAATTCTAAACTTGCAGTTAAAGGCCCAAGAAATGGTGAAGACCTTTGATGAGGGATTCAAAACTTTAGTTGAGGTAGTGTTAGCACAAGCTTAGGCCAAGAATAATGCAACATTATTTGACACAGTATGCACAAAAGTGAGAAATGATTTGAAGGAACTAGATGTAAGCATCAAGGAAATCATGAAACACATTGATGAAGGTAAGAAGTTGCATGGATAGTGCACCCTATAATAAAAGTACCTAATAGATTTTGAGAGTTAGATAAAGGGTAAGATGAGTGAACTTGAAACACTCACTACTAAAGTACAACTCCCAGAGATCAATATTGAAGAATGTGGAACAAAAGTGGAGAAGATCCATAGTATGATCAACAACTTGGAATCATATAAGGACATGGGAAAAAAAAGGTTCTATGGTCTTAGAGAAGCCTTGTCTCCAAATATCAACATTTTGTAGAGGAACTAGAGGAATGCCTTTCAAAAAATACTTCCTATGACAAGTTTTCCTATACTGACTTGAGAACTATTGAAGTGGCTCCTATGAACTATGTGCACTACTCAAAATCTTTGATACAGTGAAGGAGAACTGGAAGAAGGAAGTGGACATGATAAAACTTGTTTATGCAGATTATTTTTCTAGAAAAAAAAGTTGATCAACAATAGGCCACCAAATTTTTGTATATAGTTTTTGATACCTTTTCCATTGATGTCAAAGGGGGAGTAATATGTAAAGAAAAATTGTATTTATGTATGTTCTAAGGAGGACAGATAATATATGTAAGAAATTGTGTATTGTATATGCAAGGGGGAGTAAACTTATGTATTAATGTAAATGAGTGATAAGGAATGTAATGATCCATCACAACATTAATAAAATTGTTATTTTTTGAAGGAAATTTTGTGTAGTTACTTTTATTTGTTTTTTTTTTAATGTATGACATCATTTTGGGACTTATCCAATTTTCTCAAATGTTTCCATCAATTCCAAAGGGGGAGATTGTTGGAAAAATGATTAGATAGATATATTGAGAATTGTCATTTATGGAAACATGTATTCATTATTTCATTTATGCATTTAGAGTTAGAAAATTGTCTAAGTGTTAGAGACTTTGTAGCAACACAGAGACAGATGTGATGTGTATAGACAAATAATTGAGAGTTATCTTATGTGTAGTTGAGGAAAGATCTATGATAGTGTCATGATGATGTGTGCTAGTGCACAGATGTATAAAAACTATATGGTGTGAGTTATGATTGAAATACTAGTATGGGTATTTGACAGAGCAAAACAAAGCATAGCAAAGAATTGAGTTGTATGACTTAAGAAATTATTTTGGTAACAAAATAATTACTAAGTCATAATGAGCCAACTTTTTGGATGTTAATCCATAAATTATTTTATATTATGTCAAGTGTGTAAAGACATGAAGGCCAACTAAGCAGAGATTTACTAATTTGTGAAGTATAAGTAGAGACCTTATCTTACGCAGAATAGTGTGTGATCCATGTGTTATCTATGATAGACGTGAATTCAATGAGATGATTTGTGAACTATATCTAATGTATGATCAAAGAAAGTGTAAATTACAATAGTAAGAAAGTATTGTATGCATATCTATTCTTATGAATAACTTTATTGTATAAATGCATGTTAGGGCAGTGCGCTCTTCTTCCATACATTGTATTTATTCTACCAACTCCTAACAAGGTTGAAGAAACTCCTAACATGGTTGAGGCTTCTAACGAGGTCTAGTCCTCTAAAAAGGACTTGAGACACTATATGTACTTCATAGACTCATAATAGGGTCAATATCCTTAACATGATTTTTTTTTTTAGTGGATCATCTAGTCAGTATAATCCCCACCGAGGTTTTCCCTTGGCCAAGGTTTCCCTAGTTAAAAAATAATGGTGTTATGGGTTCTCTATGTGCATGGTTATATTTAATATTCAACATTGTTGGTTTACTTTCATATGCAAGTTATAAAGTAATTAATAATATTCAGTTGTGGGAATTTTTTTTTAGAATACTAATTCACCCCCCCTCTCAGTATTATCAATTTCTAACAAACATTTCACAACCCCAACCAAGGCTTTCACAATGATTCACATATGGAATCATGAACATTGGGTGAAGGTGGGCTCTCCAAAGAGGAGAATTCCATATCCACATAAATCACATAAATTTTTCAATTGCAACATCCCTCAACAAGGCTTTCTCATTACATACTTCTCTTCAAACCACTTCACTTATACCTCTTGTAACACACTAGAAGGGCATATGGCTTCAATGGAGCCCATACTCCATGAAATATTTCTCTCTCCAAGATAAGAGCTTCTCAACTAAATTGTTGAGCCCAACTAACCTCTTCACCTAAGGCTTATCTTCTCTCCCAAGGGTGAGTCAAGCCTTCCCACCCCAAAACAACATGAATTCCAAAAACAAGAAAACCAAAGAGAGAAACCATATGCAAAAAGACTCAATATGGTCATTCACACACACAAAAACAAAATACATTATATGGAATTCACATTCCTCCATGCTTATGAATGCAACACAAATATTCATCTTCAATGAAGAAAAAAATTCTATGGGCAAAAAACACCAACCTTGATCTAAGCAATGACAAATAAAAGTTGACGAAGAGCTCCCTTTTCCCTTAGCTTCCAATAACCCTAATTGTACCTAAAGTTAGAGAGTGGGTGAACACCCACTAGTTTGTCTAAAACTCTCTTAAAAATACCTCTAACCTTCCCATTATCTCAATTTTGGAAAAAACATGAAGCCCACTTTCTCTTACACTTTTTTCCCTTCTAAAAATAGGACCTTGATGAAGTTTGAATGTGAGGGTAAAATCATGGGGAAAATCCATTTTCGAAATGGTTAAAGAATGCATTGTTTAGAGGGTCATCAAAGTGAGTTAAGAACTTAAATTGTGAAATTTGGACCCCTAACATGTTATACTATCATGTGGGTGACTTATTTTCACTAAAATAACATCTGGGACCAAATTTAGGCCCTCTAAAGTCCCTATCATATTTGAATTCGAAATCCAACATGATGGTGACCTTTCCTAACACTCTCCCAAGTGGGTTTAATCAAATACTTAATGGGGATTAGATTAAGTTTAACTGACCTCATGCCCAAAAACCCTAGATGACATGTCATCTACACATGGACAACACAAGTAACATATTGAAGCACATTACACATCACAACTACATGTCTCTAATTACTCATAAATTTAAATCTATTACACACATGCAATTCACTTTTACAAAATAAAACAAATAACAAGAAGGTTTTGAGTATTCTATAGATTCACCTTGGCTATACTATGTTCACATGAGTTTGGGCCTTGTTTCCTCGATTAAATTCCATGGTTCACTTTCTTGCACACTAAACTTGAGCATTAGTAGGCCAATGGAAATAATACAGAATACATGTTCATGACAAATTAATGTTTCATAATTCACATTGGCTAGCATATTCACTTATCACAATTAACTTTCTTTTCTAATCATTTTCATATGAAATGTTCAAAACATTGAAATATCAAAATCTTCATATTAACACTAATCTCTACTTAACATAACCAAATTATCATTCTGAATATCATCATAATCTATTTTTTATTAGGGTAATGAAATACTAAATCCATAACTATTAAATCATCAAATAATATAAAATAAGTCCTAGCACATAACATAGGTTGAAATCACCAAAATATAAACATCATCACTAGTATCTTTTAAATTTTATTAAATATAGTGAAATTACTAACACTATCTCATTATCATTGTGAGATAACACATCATAAGGTGTATGTCCTTAAAATCAATTATGTTAGGTAATCAAGATGCCTACATAATCATGTCAACATAGGTCGAAAATCAATCATCAAATAAAACCATTACATTCGATTTATCAATATAATCTATCCTAATGAAACATCAACATATTGGTTTATCTTCCCACTACTTGCACAATAATTGACTCATTATGTACACATCATACTTAATCATACCATGTAGATACTTACCTAATTTTAATAACTTCCTCTCACAAGGGTGAGATTCAAATCATCATAATAGAGAATAAGATACTATGAAGTCCTCTATATAGTTCTGGGGCTAGTACCATGACATCCTGAGCCTTGATTCAATAAAGTCTTAGCATATCAGCCTAATATGACCATAACATATCACCTTATGTCTCTAACTTTCTTAGCTTTACATCATATCCATAAAATTTAGGGTTTATAATAAGGTACTAGAGAAGGGGCCTTACATCCTCCCCTCCTTACTTTGACTTCCTCCTGGAAGTCATCCAACTAGAGACATAGTCCTAATCCTAGGACTTAACTTAACTTAGCATAGTTTATCTAATTTAGGATCACATAACATCCATAAGAGAAATATGTGTGTACATGATTAAAAAATTCATTACCTAACTAGTTTAACTAATCAAGTGCCTATTGAATATTCTATCACTTCTCAATTCTCTTACTTGTAGTCCTTAATGTAATGTCCATCCACTGTCTTATCAAATTAAGAGACAATTTTTCCTTGTGTTATTAGGGGTCGAATGAGTTCATAGTTGCGATATAGGAGAGGATGGTGTCTTAGGGACCTTATCTGACATCTTCTTATCTTAAAAAAAAGAATATTTAGTATTGTTCTAGTTTTCCCCTATAAGTTATCAAGAATCATTCTTGGTATGGTCATTACATAAATCATAGTATGATACACTTGTCAACATCATTCATAGGATGATGCCTAATAAATAACTTAAAACCAAAGATAAAAATAACAAATTTAGAGGAAAACAAACACAAGTGTGGCTACAGTGGTAAACTAATTAAAACAAGGCATGTCCCTGAGGCAAAATGAGACCATAACAAGAAATCTGGCCAAGTAGTGCAACAATAATACACACCAAAAACATAATTTTTTTATTGTTGGGTTTCAGGCACTCATTAAAACCTATTTTACTTAATAAAAACATTATTCATAGGAAAATGCCTCATAAATAGCTTAAAACCAAAGATAAAAATAACAAATTTAGAGGAAAAAAACACAAGTGTAGCCACAATGGTAAACTTGAATTAAAACAACGCATGTCCCTAAGGCAAAATGAGACCATAGCAAGAAATCTGGCCGAGTAGCACAATATTAATTCACATCAATAATAATTCACATTAAATCCCAATTTCAAGAATGATGTGACCGTATCGAGGTTTCCTAATGGAAGATGTGGGGAAGTGATTTTATAGAAATTAGTGGTATAAGAAGAAAACTCCCTAATCTCATCTCCTATGTCTCTAGGTGCTCTCACCATTGCTCATAGTTCTATAATTGGTGGTGGCTCAATCTAATGCTTTCTCATGATCACCCTATCCCTCTACATCCTATTGCTCTAGCTAAGGGGTTATGGGTTTCAGCTTCTACTGAACTACTCCAATAAGTTTTTAGTTGACATGAAGTATTTGGTTGAGGTTTTGAGGTAGTTTAGGTGGAGGTGTCCTAATCTCCTACTCTACCTTAGGTTGTACTACTTGTGCAACTCTAGGGATCCTACCTCTTAGGTGACCATTGTGGGTAATTGTTAGTATCCTTTACAAAGTTTTTTTTTCACACAAGTTAAAACATATTGGGTTAGGCTCCTAGTATTGAAACTAGGCTCTGATACCAGAATGTCATGCCCAAAATTATGGGGCAAAAACATAACTATTTTTTTTTATAAAGGTAAATAGGTTGTCTAACACTAGTAAAGTTGCAATTAGGGTTTATGGATTAAAAGAATAACAATAGTCATCTACTCATGGTCATACCAGTTTAACATTTTGGCACACTGAACATCATTATCCAAATTGAAGGTGATATCTTAATGGTTAAATTATAATGAGTAACATCATTTCAAGAGATCAACCTAGCACATGCCTTACTGGTCACAATAATTCTAGCACTAGTAGGTTTCATAACAATCTTGATTAGATCATATTATGTTGATAAATATTACCACAAGGGTATTCATACTTTAGCCAAGATTGATATTCCACTTATTAGTGTACATCATATTTACTTTGAATTGATATTGTATATGCATTTAGATTCAATAATGGTGATTGTATATATGATTTGTTGGATTTTGGAAGTTTTTTCCAATAAGTTATGAGTTCCTTGCAACATTTTATGTAGAACCTAATGAACTTTATTTGAAACCATATAGGTGAGATAATAGATGACCTATTGATATGGAATCTTGCATTCAAATTGATAACTTAAGGTGGTCTTAAGACATAGTGACAATACTCAATGGTTTTTTCAAATAATAAGAGGAGCATTATTGAATCCCATATGGTTTGGTACCACCATAGGATTCCTTGCATTTTAATGATGTTAAGTTATGAATATAGAAACATACTACAAATTTTGTAATGAATGATATGTACAAATCCTCACTAACGTCAAAAGCATATATATGTATATATATCATATTATAGAATACCTATTATATACTAAGTACATTATTTATAGATTATTGGGTGATTTAAATATAAAATATGTTATATCATAAATATATACATTATAATGAGTTTCCAATACTACTATATGTTAAATTAATTAACTATAGATTATTAGAATGAATCAATTATATAAAAAGAATACACACACACACACACACACACACACACACACACACACACACACACACACACACACACCTAACTTACGTTATTACTAAATAGTACTGACATTTAACAACATTCTAATATTATCACCCAACCTAACTACTACCTCTAAACACTACCTCTATGCACTAACTATTTACTCATATCCTCGCTAGCCTAAATCCTAACTATCCACATATCCCACTCACTACTAACTACCCTCAATCCCCTTTAATAATAATAACTCCTATAACTAAATAGTTGATTATTATTATTATTTTGGTTTCTAAGCTACCCACTCAAATCCCTAAACTTGTTTTATTTCTAACACTAGCAATCACACCTTAGTGTGCAATGAGTACACCACTGATTATGTAAGGTAAACTAAGCATTTATTCTTTTGTTCATATCTCTCTCTCTCTCTCTCTCTCTCTCTCTCTCTCTCTCTCTCTCTCTCTCTCTCTCTTAAAACTTGTACAAAAAAATACAATTAGAAGATATTTGAGGAGAAAATTTAGACACACTCTTTCTTTCTCTTTCACTCTCCTCCTTTCAATCTTTATATATCCTTATATTTTTGTATTCATCTCTCCCTCTACCTCATCATATCTCTATTTCTCTCATCTCTTATCCCCCCCTCTATCTCTCAAAAGTAAAAACAATATTTTCATATGATGATGGGATCTATACTATGAGATTAACAATGGTAAAATATTGTGTGGCATTTCATGACTAGTACTATGAGAGCAAGTATGATACACTTACAAAAGTATATTTTTATTAGATATTATCTTGATTTGGTGTGGATAAGAGATTAATAGATTCATAGCTTATCAATCATTCATTTCTCATAAAAACTTCATAGAGTGACCAAACTTGCATCTAATAATGCCCATTTAGTTTTTCACATATCACAAAATGTATCACACACACACACACACACACACACACACACACACACACACACACACACACACACACACACACAGACACACACACACACACACACACACATGTCCCTTTATGATATTTCCAACCTCTAATCATATTTTTAAGATAAAACAACCAATATTTCAAAGATCCACCAATTTCTTAATAAACCCCAAATTGGGTATGCCAGAAATAGTGCCAAAAGCTTCACAGCTTCACCTATTATTAATAAATCTGAAAGTAGAAATTTTTACAGAAATTTGACCAGAATAACAGCCTATAAAATGTAATTTCCAGATCTGTATAACATGCACACAATAGCTCCCAAACGGAGGACAAAAATAATGCTCATCGGGCTCCCGAAAATAGCATAAAAAAGCCCAGAATCACCACAAAAACTTAATAATCTATCACAGAAGTATAATCATATAAAAATACATATATTTAGCTCTATTTTAATATTTAAAATTCTTATATATAGCAGCAACCCAAACTGATATGAAATACTCAATTGGAAACACCAAACTCTTACAAAATATACACCCGGAAACCCACAAATCTGCACTGTTCAGCACAAAGGCAAACTCTGCATGAGCATGCACATGGAATGGATTCAAACTCCCATCCTTAGCCTTCCTAGAAACTTGAAAAATCCCATTCTTGGGTCTCCCTGGAAACCTGCAAACTCTCGTTCTTGGGTCTCCTTCTCCACAGGTTTGGCAGCCTCTGAAGAATAACAAAGAAAATGAGCAAAAAGAAAGTTCTGGAATCAGCCCAAAATGCCTCCAAACCCATTAAAAGAGGGCATAACCCTAAATCACGTCCAAGAGGGGTTAATAAAACATATTTTTAATAATAATCTTCATTTATTAGTCCATTAGCTTCCAAATATTATCCCCTTTTTCCAAAACTTCACCTTTTTGGGCCTGCCTGCCTTAGCAAAGATTATTATTTTTAATTATTTGAAAAGGGGACATGACAAGTCCTCCCCTCCCAAAAATTTCTTGTCCTCAAGAAATGGCTAAACAATAAACCAATCAATCCACCTGGATCCCAAATGTAGTCATGAACTATACTACTACCAATTAACATAGGCTCCTGCAATATCCTCTGCAATATGACTAAGAGGAATCCATAATCAAACTAACAATTATAGCTCAACCAAACTCTAAAATCACAACTTCCACAGTCAGAAACCCATGAGACACAAACTCTTAGAACATCAAAACCCAAGTAAAGTGGACTACCAACACAGTAAATACCATCAATACATTCCACTGGCCTATACGGAATGTACAATCCAACTCTGCAACAATGGTGAATGCTCCTGAATGAAACTGTACCAAGTATGGAGAATCCACACACTATACAATGCCTGCAGTCAACACAGCTCTATAAATCACCGACCATTGTCTCATAACCATAACTACCATGCACCCCTGATGGTGAAAAGCCATCACAAGATAAACAGCAAGAATTGGAACCCAAACCAAATTTTCCTGCCATCAACTCCTCAACACAAGGATCTTGAAAAAGAGTTAGTATGGATATAAATGTTGAACATCTCTCTCTCTCTCTGTCTCTCTCTCTGTCTCTCTCTCTCTCTCTCTCTCTCTCTCTCTCTCTCTCTCCCCTTCCTTTCCACATGATTAATTCAATGACTTATTCATCTTTTACATTTTAAAATTTATTTTTATATGTTTAACTTGGTTTAATAAATCGAAGTTAATAAGAGAAAACTATCATTGATATTCATAATAGAATATCAAAATACATAGTGATATCACCACATAAATATATTTATATATAATTTATTGTAAATACACTTTCACATGTATTAATTTTAAAATATATTCAAAATATTTATTAAACTTAATTTTTTAAAAGTTCACAACTTTGTATTTTATGTATTTAAATGACTTAATAATCAAAATATTTATTTTCTTCATCTTTTTTCTATTTAAACTTATTTTACAATTTTCATTGTTTATTAATAACTATATGTGAGAACTTAGTTTACAATTTGCATTATTTATTGATAACTATATGTGAGCATTTTATTATCCCTTTAAAGTTTACAAGAACAATATTTTTTTAATATGAGATACTTATAACCATCTTTAGGACTCAGATTTGTTTCAGCTCCATATTATATTAAAATTTAAATTAGATATTTTTTTATTAAGGTGATTAACATACCATATATTCAACTAGAAAAATAAAAAGTAATTATGTAAATTTACTATTATAAAGTATTTTACAGAGTTGTATCCAAATCATTTGGCACATAGAGGAAAATAATAAACCTCCAATTTTAGACACAAATAACTCTTTTCCCACTCAACTGACAAAGAATAGATCAATCAATCTTATCTCCTTTTTTTTCATTGAATGAAAATTTTTTAATGATGTCCATGAGGCCATAAGCCTAAGGGACCAACATAAAACTCCTTATTTAGTTTGATGCAATTTCTCCAAGTTGTCCCTTTTGTTGTGGATCTACATAAGTAAGATGGCCCCCTTGAGGAGTCTTTGTCCTTCAAAAAGGTCTTTTGTGTTGTTCACCTTTAAAGTTTCTTTGTGCTGGTTGTGAATGTCATTGTAGGTGGTACAATCCTTCACACGGTGCCACTTTGTTTCCACCAATCCCTCATTGCAAAATCTACAAATTTTGTCCTCCCACTCTTCCTTAGGGACCTTCCATCTACTAGTTTCACATCTCAAATGGTGTGATCTAGATATCAGTTGGGCAATTAATATTTTTGTCTTTCCTTTGATCTCAACTCCTAAATACTCTTTGTTGTCATGCTCACATGTGGGATTAAATTCTTTGACATAATAGGATTTTTTTCTACCTAACTTTTTTTCTCACATGATAGATTTGATTTTTTCATCCACCCATTTTTAATTTCTAAATTATTTTTCGGGCACTCTTGGTAGTCAATGTTCCACTTGTTGAACCATTTATCATTTTGTTTCTTCCATGTCTTCTTCCAACATACCAACTCTTCATCAACCACCTTACTGGGCTAGCGATGTGCATCCATTTTACCCACTTTTTTTAGATAGCTCAATAACCTAAAAATTTCCAAGGCCTCCATCAGGAGCATGCCTGTATCTCTTGAAATAATCTCGTAAGGAACTCTTGATTTGATTTTGAGATTAGTTGTAATGAAGTGCTTCTGAATTCTTTCAATGTTTTTCCATTGATGGTTTGATACATTGCTCCCCCATACCTCACTGCCAAACAAAATAACCAGGGTCATCAACAACCCAAAGAGGGTTTTCTTAGTCTTCCAATCCCATAACTCCACTATCCTACACCTATTCTAAAGAAGATAAGATTCCTTCCATCCCCCATGCATCCTTTTTGATCTGCATGTTTCCCAACTTAGTTGATAATGGAAATCTATCCCCAGATACTTGTATTCTTCTACAATCTCTAGAGCTTTGCTATTAATATGAAAGTCCATTGTTGTTTTCTTTTCCTCAAGGAAAAGACCATGATCTTGGTCTTAGATGTGTTCACCTCCATCTCTACCTCTGTGCAAAAGGTTTCTAAGTCACTCAAATGTTCCCTTAGCCCCTGTGCTACTTTAGCAATGAGAATAAGGTCATCAACATAGAGAAGTAATCTAATCACATATTTAGCCAATCCAATTCCCTCTCCACTGGCTCTATTTAGCCATTCAAATGAAAAGATGGAAAATTTGAATAATTGTCTAATGATTTAAATTACATGCCCAATGAAGTATCATAGCTAACAAACTTAAACAGGAAAAATTTGTAATGGCTGAATATGAACACTTCACCTTCCTACCACTTCTTATGTTAGCGATGCTTACTATGATGCAATAGAAGACTCCACAGAACTGCCTATAGAGGGACATACTAGTAGCAGATGAGTCTATGGTGAATCATCTTTTTTTCCTCCATAACCCATCCTACAATGACAAGACACACACATATTTAATTCTTCTAACAGTCCACCTAAACTACTTGCAATCAAATCATGCTACAATGATCGATCAAGATTGTTTTGATGGTAGTCATTTTGGCTACACAAATTTCTATCATTGGATGTCAATCTTAGCTCACCTCTTTTCAAATGAGGAAACACCTATGGCATAACTAACATCACTAACCCAAACCCACCTAACCACACAATTTCCTAAGTCCTATGTACATAGCCCATGTTGTCCCCTCCCCCCTTCTTGACTAGGCTCGCGTGCCTTAATAAGGTGTGAGTGGAGATGACACTTAGGTTGGGGAAAACATCCAGGTGTACATTACCAATGAAAGAGGAGGCATGCATAGGAAAGTGAAGTCACTTTTGGCACAAAGTGCGCACTTTCCCACCTTCCAAACATCTTATTATGTTGGGCGCCCCTTGATTTGTCTACACTACACAATATTGTTATACTTTTTTTTTGCTAAGGTACCTTCTTTGGGTTGGGCTAACTTCAGATGGTGATTTAGGGAATTTAAATAGAATGTTTTATTATTCTTATTTAATATGTTGAAAGTGACCCCTTAAGTCCTAGTTAGAGGTCTTTTTTAAGACTTAGTCTCATGTTTCTTTTTTTGAAATTTGATGATGGTATTGTTTATTTTCATGTTCTTATTGCTACACCATTAAGAATATTGTAAGGAATATTCCTTTAGATTATTTTATTGAAGTGTAATTGGGAGCGGAGTATTTTCACACTTCCCATACAAATTACAGAGAGCTAAATGTGCATGTACAAGCTCATTTTCTTATGGGAGTTTATCTATTTGGTCTATTTGTCTCATCTTTTTAATCAGCTATGATGTTGTGGGTCTTGGTTTGGCAGTAATATGATGTTACTCTAATATTCCAATGTAAGTATCTAGATTAATGACTCTATCCAAATCATTTGAACAATGAAATTAATACATGAAATGCATCATTAAAAAAAGATCAAATATGAAAATAAAAGATTAATCTTTTCTATGAATAATGAGACTTTGAATGACATTTATTGATGATATAATACTTGGTGAAATTTCTTTACATGAACAATCTAATTGAATTAAATTCTCTTGTATTGCTTCATAATTCAAATGAACATGATACAACTAATGCCTATTCATTTCTTGACTATCAAAAGAATGATATTATCCTTGGAGATGAATCCCTTTTGCATCCAACTATGACTATTATGATACAATGATCTTCCCATTGCAATACACCTAAATGAATTTTATTTAACCTATAATGCAATATACATATGATCATCTCCCAAATTCTTCATCTCTTTCGTGAAATAAGACTTCACAATAAAGTACATAAGATGGATATTTCATCTTTTCAAATGTAATACACAACAACATAGATGGAGATTTCATCTTTACAATGCAAAACACAAAGGTATTCCTTCCTTGATACATCAGTGTATATGGTAAATCTAGCTTCTTCTTCAGTTCCCAAGAGCACAAAACTTGTAAAAAATTTTTTAAACAAGAACCATGGGGCCTCAAATCCCATCCTAGGCCTCTATGTATCCACCCTTGAGCTAGGGTAAATAAGGCTCAAATGGGTTGCAAACAACCAACTCTCTAATACATAAACAACACAAAACAACATTTCACAACCATAACCAAGGCTTTCACAATGATTCACATATGGAATCATGAACATTGGGTGAAGGTGGGCTCTCCAAAGAGGATAATTCCATATCCACATAAATCACATAAATTTTTCAATTGCAATATCCCTCAACAAGGCTTTCTCATAACATACTTCTCTTGACACCACTTCACTTATACCTCCCAAAACACACTAGAAGGGAATATGACTTCAATAGAGCCCATACTCCATGAAATCTCTCTCTCTCTCTCTCTCTCTCTCTCTCTCTCTCTCTCTCTCTCTCTCTCTCTCTCTCTCTCTCTCTCTCTCTCTCCAAGAGAAGAGTTTCTCAAATACATTTTTGAGCCCAACTAACCCCTTTACCCAAGGCTTCTCTTCCCTCCCAAGGGTGAGTCAAGCCTTCACGCCCCAAACCAACATGCATTTCAAAATAAGAAAACTAAAGAGAGAAACCAAATGCAAAAAGATTCAATGTGCCCATTCACACACACAACAACAATATACACCATATGCAATTCACATTCCTACATGCTCATGAATGCAACACAAATATTCATTTTCAATGAAGAACAAAATTCTATGGGCAAAAAGTGCCAACCTTGATCCAAGCAATCACAAATAAAATTTGATGAAGAGCTCCCTTTTTACTTAGCTTCCAATAACCCTAATTGTCTCTAAAGTTAGAGAGTGGGTGAACACCCACTAGTTTGTCCAAAAATCTCTTAAAAATACCTCTAACCTTCCCATTATCTCAAATTTGGAAAAAACATGAAGCCCACTTTTTCTTACACTATTGTCCCTTCTAAAAATATGAAATTGACCGAGTGAGAATGTGAGGGTAAAATCATGGGGCAAATCCATTTTCGAAATGGTTAAAGAATGCATTCTTTAGAGCATCTCAAAAGAGAGTTAAGCACTAAAATGGTGAAATCTGGACTCCTAACATGTTATACTATCATGTGGTGACTCATTTTCACTAAAATGGTACCTTGGGACCACATTTATTCCCTCTAAAGTCCCTATCAAGTTTGAATTTGAAGTTCAACATGATGGTGACCTTTACTAACACTCTCCCAAGTGGGTTTACTCAAATAATTAATGGGGATTAGATTAAGCTTAAGTGACCTCATGCCCAAAATCCCTAAATGACATGTTATCTACACATGGACAATACAAGTGTCAAATGACACATTAAAGAACATTACACATCACAATGACATATCTCTAATTACTCATGAATTTAAATTTATTACACACATGAAGTTCACTTTTACAAAATAAAACACATAACAACGAGGTTTTGAATCTTCCAATGATTCACCTCGACTATACCGTGTTCACATGAGTTTGTGTAATGCCCTACCAAGGGACCCAAAAGAAATGGTCTAAAGTTTTACTAAGTTTACCAACATTTTTTTTTTGGAACAAGAAAGAGTAACATACACATCAAACACATAGTAGCGGAAGCAATAACATACAAACATCTAAAAACATATATAACATGTTACATTCCTTAAGGATCCCATGACATTGAATTATATATAAATCTAATTAATACTAAGTCTAAAAAATACCACATCCATATGAAAGAATAATCAGAAAGTCCAAAGTCCATAATATAGATTTGTTCTGAATTCCTCTTGGCAAATTAATTCAAAATTCTCAATCATCCATTGTACATGTCACAGGGTATGAAAGGCTTAAAAGAATATACGTATGTAGACATAAAGATACATCATCCTACTCAAATCAATGATACAAAGTACAATAAATTAAATGAACCATCCACCATACATGATACATCCATCCATCATATAAGATATATACATCCATCATAAAACATAGCTAACTAAGTGCGTGGTTCCTCCCAACTGTCAATAGCATCATTAGACCATCATGGACCCTAGCCATCCCCTACGCATAACATCCCAAGCCATTAATTAGATCATTGGTACTATAGTAATGGGGATGTCACTACTAAAACATGCTACAACATATGCATAAAGAAATCTAACATACTAGAATAAAGCATATGATGATCCTACAAAGTAGATAACATCACCTATTACATGCTAATCATCAATATAAGGAAACACGTCAGTGAATAACATCATCTAAACATAATAAACAAGCATCCCAAGAAGCTCCAACCATGGTGACTCTGGACAAATCTCAATGGTAAGAGTGAAAAAGCACTACCACCCGACTACATGGAACCTAAATGGCCCACTGCCACCATGCTGAGGAGATAGTCTCAAGTCCCAAGCAGGATATCAATCCAAATATCAAAAGCACTCTCTAAGTCTAGGAAATCCTAAAAGAAATCTAACTCAAAGGTTCCAAGATAGGTCGACAACTAATTCCCAGAGGCACACAAGACACGTAGGAAACCTACTATGTAAGGAGACAAATGTCATTGCATGAATCATGCTCGGAGTTACTTGAGTAGTCCCTTAGGACTCCCAGGTCCCTAGTGATCCCACTACAGCCACTAGTATCCTCTCATACTGACAAGGCATATTACGGAATGCAAGGTCACAACCAAGTGTTCTATTTACTCCCATCCTATTCTATACTAGAACTCGAGGCATGGGCGAGAACATTCAAAGACTCTTATTAGGTTCATTTTAATCCCCATTTAGTGTAAATGCTATCACTTATTAAAACAACTTACAATGGGTTACCCCCATGACCACTTAGGGCTCCCGACCCCCATTGCAAGCCACTTCCTGACATTACAAGTAGATAACCTACCCTAGGCTCATAAAAACACAAATCAATAATCATATAAAAATCATCTCAGCCCTATACAAGTGACTGAAAAGCATCAAAAGATAATCCACAATATTCACATCATTTCTCCATGAGCAACTAGAAAGCATCAAATGACAATTCATAATATCCATCGGTTCTTAATGAGCAACTGAAAAGTATCTCAAAATAAATTAGAATACCCATCAGTTCTCAATGAGCAACTGGAAAGTATCCCAAAAAAATACTGATCGAAGACTTCAAAATGGTTAAGTCAAACATGTCACAACATGATGTCATCAAGAACATAGCAAACAGTTCAGTCCCATCAAGGCGACTAGAAAGTAATCCAAGTATAATTGATCGAGGATTCAAAAATGGTTAAGTTAGATATCTCCTGAACATACACCTCAGCTTCACACAAGAAGCCTGGAAGGCAATAACAACAGTAAATACAAACATATCATAGAGCATACCATCACATTACCATGGTTGGGTTTAGAAAGATCGAGAACAAATCAGCATGACATCACAATCACATAACCCCTAAGCCTTTGGTAAACGTCCTTAACTGGTCACAACTAGGTCAACCCCAACACCCCAAAACATAAATAGTACATAGAAAACATCATAGTCTCACAGTTGGTTTGATTTGAAAGCATATAGTTGAGTTAAATGTAAGGTTCTAGTTTAACATATGTTTCAAGTATATAAGTTTCCTAGTTTGTCCTACAAGTCAACCCATTCATTTATAGAATTACCCCTATTAGTTAGAATCAATCTTCTAAAATAATCTAAGAGTAATCTATTTAATTTAATTCATTATAATAATTCTTATTGATAGAGTAATTTATAAGTCTATTAGTTTTATCTTCATTATTGATTAACTTAATTAAATAATATTTAATTAAATTAATTAGTAATTGTCAATAAATCTATATATAAACATTTATCAATTATTTATTAAAGTCAATACTATTATTCAATAAAATAAATCTAGATTCACCAAATAACTCTATGCATTCATTAAACTTAATTAAATTTAATTTCAATTTAATTAAAATTCAATATTATTAATTAATAATGAATTCAAAAATTCATTTCATAACTTCCAATATTGTTTAATCTAATTAAAATAATTAAATTAATTAGATTAATACAATATATAATCCCTATTAATCATCTATTAAGTATTTATTAAATTATAAATATTAATAATATTATTATTAAAATTAATAATCATTTAACATTTTAAATTCATTAATTAATATTAACTAAATTAAAATATAATTAAAAATATATATTAATAAATATATTTATAATTACAAAACTATTAAGAAATACTATTAACAAAACTATTATTAAATAAAGTAATATTAAATTTTTAACACCATTAAAAATTTAGCGCAGGCTTTAAAGCCACTGGCCCTTATAAAGGGTGGCTGTCATGGCAGTGTTGTTGCTGCTATATTGCCATACGGCAATACTTGCTGCTATGGCAACAATGACAGCTATCGTGCAGCTTTAAACACGCCATGAGAAGGTAAGTAGGGGGTGGGGTAAAAACCTCCTCCCTCCCCCAAATACATTAAAATATATATATTAATATAATTTTTTATATATGTTTAACAAAAAAAAGACCCCCTTCCAAATTTATATATATATATTTAAAAAATTTAATTATTATATATATTTTTTAATTAATATTTTTATAAATTTTTATATTAAATAAAGTTTAATCCAACCAAATACTTCCCCCACATAAAATTTTTAGTATATATATTTTTAATAACTTTTACAATATTAGCTTGATAGGAAAAATAAGTGAACCATTCGAATTCTCAATCTAAGATTTTCATTTCCAAAATCAAACCCTTTCCAAATTAAAATTTCTCAATTTCTTTTTAATTCAACCCAAATCGTGATTTAATTCTAATTTCTTTCAATTATTGAATGAGGTTTTCTAAATAGTTTTTTCAATCTGGATTTACAAATGAAATTGAATAGCAAAAGATTCAGAACGAAGGGTGGCAAGATTCATGCAAAAAAAATTGAGAAAACAATTTTTTACAAGCACGAAGTAGATAGAACATATTGAATTACATAATTCATTTAGTGATCAAAACAAAAGACCCTACCTAAGCCTAATGCTAATACTCAACCACCCAAAAATTGTGAGAGAATTTGCTTCTATCCAAAAATCTTTCTCTGAAACTTTCTCAAAAATTCCCTTCCAAAATTCGCTTCCAGTTTTGCTTCTAAAAATTCCTATCCAAATTCATCTCTCTCCAAAAATGAACCCTTTCCAATTGTGATAAAGAGTTCTCTTCTTAAATTGGGGCACTGATTGTGCGTTCACCTGAGAGAACTCCTTGCTCATGACCCTTAACTCAATACTAACTTTTATTTATCTTTCTTTTATCTTGCATTAATCTTTTCTTTATCTTTTCATGCACATTAATTGAATTATAAATTACCTTATTTAATTTCCACTTGACTTTGTTTTTAATTAATTTATTAAATCTTAATCCCATACACACTTTATGCAATTAAAATATCTTTATTAAATTCACTTGTTTTATCTTTTTAATTAATTTCTTATATTTTAATCTCATGCATACATCATGCGAACTTAAATTTTTTCACTTTTTAATTTATTTTTGAAACTTAATTGATAAAATATTTATTAACTTAAATAATAATATTATTTAGCATTTATTTAAAAATGAACTCTAAATATATTATTATTAAATCAAATAAATACCATCACATTCTAAATTTTGAACTAATAACTTTTATCTTCAAATTTAATTAATTAAATATAATTAAATATTAAAATATCATAATAAATTTTCATTAAATTAAATCATTAATTTAATCTTTTAATTAGACTTAATTAATAGAAAACTCACTAAAGACTCATAAAGTAAAATACGAAAACCCATCATAGCAACACACATTCAAAATCAAACTAAAGGGTTAAAATCACAAATTAACGTCATCCGATGAATTCAAAGGGTACTTGACTCAGATACTTGTCCTAATTGTCCTACTTGTCATTTTCTCCTTCTCTTCTCTTGCATGCATCCTGATGATGGATCACCGAGTGTGATCTAAAATGTTGATGTAAAAAAATTGTTCACACAATCAAATCTAGAAATCAAATCACAACACTAATGGATTGTGGAAATCTGATAGCTGTAATAGGGACAATGGCTTAAGGGTTTAGGATTTGGACTCAAGAATTTATCTCCCCTCTCTTACCATTGAGATAATGCGATAGGGTATGCTCATCTTGGAAATTCAAGGGAGTTGATACCTGGTACCTACAACTTGCATAAAATCCATGCATGTACAAACACAATATTCTAAGCTAAACAGGCAATGGCAAGAAGTGGTGCACCGTGTAGATCCTGACTAGTAGGTGACTATGACTTTCTTCTTTAACCACATCATAAATGCTATACATAAAGAAAAAAATGCGCACACCATACACATGTAGTATTGGGTAAGTATCCATAAGAAAATACATAGGATAATAAACCATCTAACTAATCATCATCAATAATTGAAAACACCAAACAATCATCATGCATACATGAAATATAGAGTATCAAGTAATCTCGCCATTTAATAAACTGAATGTAAAAATAATATTTGATAATCTTAAAATAATGCTACTAATCATCAAACATAAAATTGGCCTAAAAGAGTTCGACAAGGATAACATAAATGCGAAGTAGGGGCAGGCACTACATCCACCCCTTCTAGACTTAGGCTTACTCCTGGAAGCCTACAAGGATGGTAAAGCTAAGAACTCACTGTGCAGGTCCCATTGGACCCTTTCCCCTTGTAGGAGGATATGAATCTACTGGGAACACTATGACACACTTAGAAAAATATGATTCTAGTTTAATAGTAAATCGAAAACCATATTGATCCAACATTCATCCTTTTTAACAACTACTGAAATAGATCCCCTAAACACTCTAAACAAAGGATCAAAATCCCTAATCCATTGGAAAACATAGAAGATGCTATAATAACCATAAAGTATACTACTATAAAGCATAGATAAAAGACACATGTTTTGAAAATAGTATAAGTTTAATTTTTAGTTTGCCTATATTTAGGTTTACATGTAATTTCAATTTTGAAGAAATGTTGAAGTATGAAAAATATACAACTAAGAGTTTTAGTTTTGTTTCAGTTCAACTAGTTCAAGTTTTAGTTTGAAATAGATACATATAATAGTTTAAAGTTTTCATTTTTTTTCAACTAGTTAACACTAGTGGCATTCCAATATACCCAGAGCTCCCAATGTAGAAACTTGGGCCCTGATAGTTTGGGCCTTGTTTCCTTGATTAAATTTCATGGTTCACTTTCCTGCACACTAAACTTGAGCATTAGTAGTCCAATGAATATCATATAGAATACATGTATATATGTGCATGGAAAATTGGCTAGCATATTCACTTATCACAATTAACATCCTTTTCTAATCATTTTCATATGAAATATTGGAAACATTGAAATATCAAAATCTACATATCAAAACTAATCTCTACTTAACATAACCAAATTAACATTCTGAATATCATCATAATCCATTTTCAATCAGAGTAATGAAATATTGAATCCACAACTATTAAATCATCAAAGCATATAAAATAGGTGAAAATCACCAAAAGTAAACATCATCACTAATATCTATTAAATTTAGTTAAATATAGTGAAATTACTACTAGTATCTCATTATCATTATGAGATAACACACCATAAGGTGTATGTCCTTAAAACCAATTATGTCAAGTAATCAAGATGCTTGCATAATCATGTCAATATAGGTCCAAAATCAATCATTGAATAAAACAATTACATTCTATTAATCAATACAATCTATCCTAATGAAACGTCAACATATTGGATTATCTTCCTACTACTTGCACAATAATTGACTCATCATGTACACAACATACTTAATCATATTGTGTAGAAAATTACCCAATTCTAATAACAACTTCCTCTCATAAGGGTGAGTATTGAATCATCACAATAGAGCATAAGATAGTATGAAGTCCTCTACATAGTTTCGGGGCTAGTACCATGACATCCCAAACCTTGGTTCAATAAGGTCTCAACATATTAGCCTAATATGATCATAACATATCACCTTACATATCTAACTTTATTAGCTTTATATCATATCCATAACATTTAAGGTTTATAATAAGGTACTAAAGAAGAGCTGGAGGTGTTCTAACCTCTTGCTCTACCTCAAGTTGTAGTACACTTGTAACTCTAGAGATCCTACCTCTTTGGAAACCACTGCAAGTAACTATAGGCATCCTTCACAAGGTTAATTTTTTTGCATAAGTTGAAACATAATGGGTTAGGATCCTAGTGTTGAAACTAAGTTTTGATACTAGAATGTCATGCCCAAAGTTATAGGGAAAAAATACAACTATTTTTTTTTTTTGAAAGGTAAATAGGTTTTCTCACATATTCTCAGGTAGAGGTGTCCTAACCTCTTGCTCTACCCTAGGTTGTATTACACCTGCAACTTAAGGGATCCTACCTATTTGGTGACCATTGTGGGTAACTATAGGCAACCTTCATAAGGTTAAAGTTTTTGCATAAGTTGAAACATAATGGGTTAAGCTCCTAGACTTGAAACTAAACTCTAATACCAAAATGCCATGCCCAAAATTACATGGAAAAAATATAACTAATTTTTTTGGAAAGGTAAATAGGTTGTCTCACACAATTCAAGTTGCAGTTAGGGTGACTTGTGTGAGACAACCTATTAACCTTTCAAAAATTTAATATTTAATTGTCTTTTTGCCTTGTAATTTCTTGGATGGCATTCTTGTATTAGAGCTCAGTTTCAATACTAGGAGCCTAACCCATTACGTTTCAACTTATGCAAAAAATTTAACCTTAAGAAGGATTCCTACAGTTACCCACAATTGTCACCAAAGAGGTAGGATCCCTAGAGTTGCACATGTAGTACAAGCTAAGGTAGAGCAAGAGGTTAGGACACCTCCACATGAAGTATTTGGTTGAGGTTTTGAGGCTGTTTAGGTGGAGGTGTCCTAACCTCTTGCTCTACCATTAGTTATACTAGACATGCAATTCTAGGGATCTTATTCTTTGATGACCATTGTGGGTAACTATAGGCATCCTTCATAAGTTAAAGTTTTTGCATAAGTTGAAACATAATGGGTTAGGTTCCTAGTGTTGAAACTGAGCTCTGATACTAGAATGTCATGCCCAAGATTCCAAGGCAAAAATACAACTAAATATTTATTTTGAAAGGTAAATAGGTTGTCTCACACAAGTCAAGTTGTAGTTAGGGTTTATGGATTAAATTAAGGACTAACAAGACTCATATGCTCATGGTCATATTAGTTTAAAATTTTGAGTCTAACCCAACAAACTCAACCTCATTATCCAAATTGAAGGTGATATCTTAATGGTTAAATTATAATGAGTAACATCATTTCATGGTTTGGTTTAAGCACATTAGGGGCCTTCCTGCTTACTTGAATGCCCTACTATTATAAGGGGAAGGCCCTTGCTATCTATAGGCCTTAGAATAGTAGGGGCAAAGAGATCAACCTAACACATGCCTTACTAATCACAACAATGTTAGCACTAAAAGGTTTCGTAACACAATCTTGATCAGATCTTATTTCAATAAGAAATGTTACCACAAGGGTATTCATATTTTAGCGAAGATCGATATTCCACTTACTATGAAACTTCAAATCTAAGTCTAATTGATATTAAATATGTATTTAGATTCAATAATGGTAATCATATATACGACTTGATGCATTGTGGAAGTTTTTTTCTAATAAGTTACAAGTTCCTTGCAACATTCTATGTAAAACCTAATGAATTTTATTCAAAACCATATAAGTGAGATAAAAGATGATCTACTAGCATGGAATCTTGCATTCAAAATGATATCTTAAGGCGGTCTTAAGAATAACCACAACTACATTCTTATATCTCTATCAATATCTAGGATTATCTTGGATCATTAAAATTGAGCCTCTTCAAAGTAGTACATGGCTCGTTGGGTGTCTTCCCAAGAATAATCCAAATTCCAAATCATATATCTTATCTCTAAATAATATCGAAATAACTAAATATAGGACTATAATTTGTTGGCAATTAAATTGTTCATTACCTCATCTCTTTCTTCTGCACTTGGGATGTGTAGTAATACTATTGTGCTTCTTCATAGGTGAAGACTCATACAAAAATGGAAAGATAGAGGATCCGTGGGTAGTCGTGAAGGGGGTAATAAAAGGTTTTAAAAAATTAATTATAAGTTAACAATATGTCAAGAAATAATCACTAGTACAAAAACAACAATATATGACTAAATGAACTACTAAAAATTGTAGATATATGACTAATTTTGATCAGGTGACCAATAATAATTTATTGCTAAACATTTATCTTGAGACCAAATTTATGACTAAACTATTTTAATCATTGATTAGTTGTTTATTATTATTAGATGGTAGTTTATTGTTTCTACCTGATAGTTTATTTGATCATTGATTGTTGGTAGTTGGTTGTGTATCTAGTGGTTTATTTGGTAGTTTAATTGGTTATTTATTTGGTAGTTGCTTAGATCATTTATTTTGTAGTGTATTTGATTATTTATTTGTTCATTTATTTAATCATTAATTTAGTCATATTAGGGCACAATGGAATTAAACACTAGTAAATTTGAACTCAATTTCCAATGAATTTTGGTCAAAATTTTGACCAAGTAGTTCGTGGTGATTTTTCTCGTCAAAATTTTGACCAACTTGTATGTTGGTTGAAATTTTGACCAATGCATTCGTTGAAATTTTTTAATTTTTGCTAGCTCTAATTTGTCATTGTTGGTCGAAATTTCCACCAATGTTTGATCGATTTTTTTTTATAGAATTGGTGGAAATTTCAACCAATTCTTGGTAGAAAACTGTCAAGAATTGGTCAAAATTTCCACCCATGTTTGGTCAATTTTTTTTAATAATTGGTGGAGATTTTGACCAAGTCTTGGTAGAAAACTATCAAGAATTGGTCAAAATTTCCACCAATGTTTGGGCAATTTTTGTTTATGTTGTATCAAGCAATTGTTTCTTATCCAAGCCATTTAATTTGCAACCTTTTAAATCTCTGCAAAGATAAAGTTGGAGCAGGAGAATTTTTCTTCTCAAAGGTGTCCTTTGATTATCAACTACACGCTTTACAATTTCTTCTTTACAATAAGAGGATACCTTTGAGAAGAAAAAATCTCTTGCTCCAACTTTATCTTTGTAGAGATTTAAAAGGTTCCAAATTAAATGGCTTCGATAAGAAACAATTGCTTGATACATCATGGAAAAAAGAAGAACATAAACATATAGCATGGACATGTGTTCTTTGAAATGAAAGCATCCAATAATGTAACCAAAAGAAAAACTATTGAAGTGTAACACGCCTCATTATGCAATCTTGATAAAGCCAAAGTTGATAGAAATTTTTTCAACTATGAATAATGATATATTATACAATCAAAGAAATAAAGGAATTTCATATTCATGATAGTTAGTTTTCAAAGTACAGTACAATACAATACATAAGTTGAAGAAGAAAAGTATCCTAAATTGAACACCACTATATAAAAATTATGCATTTTATCCGACAAGAACTTCAGCATTGGAACAAATACTTTTGAAGTTTACTGTGGAACAACTACTTTTGAAGTTACTTGTGCAGTCATTTTGCTCTTTTTTAGAATTTAATGACTGAAGAGTACTTCAGTTTCTTTAAATTGGTATGGAACTCATAATTGCACTTGTCCAATGTATCCTTTGTCTGCTCCTTCAGAAACACTCTCTATGAACTCCTTTACATCAAACATAAAAGTTGGATCCTTCTTTGTAATGATACCCTATTTTACACAACACATTTCAAATATTATACACCAAAATATATATCATGGTTGCACTTATACAATGTATGAAATGAAGAATACCAAGTTTGAGATCAAATTGTATTTTTTTTTGAAATGACAGTTTATTCACAAAAGAGTAGATATGACAATGCACCTTTTCAATTATAATGGTTGAGATAAGATTTGCAGGGGTAATATCAAAAGCGGGATTCCAAATAGAAATCCAAGATGGATCTACTTGTTGACATTGGCCACCAAGAGCATGAGTTAGTTCTTTTGGTGACCTCTCTTGAATTATTATATAATCACAAGAGGAAATTGAGAGATCCACTAAGGTCAGAGGAGCAGCTACATAAAATGGGATATGATGGTGGAAAGTTGCAAGTGCTAGATTATATGTCCCTATTTTATTTTTTGTGTCACCTATGAAAATATAATACCAACTCAACAAGCCTTAACATACAAGAACAAATGTTGTTGGAAAAATTCTATTAGCCAATCATCTAATGATATTTAATTTGATGAGCATAAATTTCAAATGTCATAGTAAAGAAATTGTAGGATATTAATAGTAATTCTACATATCATTTGTTGTAATCCTATCTACTCCTACAACTATAGTATCTACACGAACTAACTTCTATAATGCCATTGCTGTAGAATCTGCTATAAGGATTGTAGGTATGTGATCATGGACCAATTCATATGTGGTGAGACTTGATCCCTGAAAGAAATAGAAAAAATCTTCAAGTCAATAAAAATCTTGATATTGAAATCATACACGATAAATTTGTCTAGATATGGAATTCCAATAAAATGCAAAGTTGGATCAAAATGTTTAGCACTTTTCATGTTTCATCAACTTTGAGGGATACAATAGGGAAGTTTCTTGGGGAAAATGCTAATAAAAAACTTATGTTGCTTTCGAAAACCAAAAATAGTAGCACAAGAAGGACTAGTTGAAATAAAATATTATGAAAATTTCCACCTAATTTCTTCAAATAATTAGTAAGCCTGTGAAATTGTCAACCATCAATACACTCTCTATGTTTAGAGAGGACCCTTGATCAAATAATAACCAGAATAGTCTCTTGACATCAAATGAACAATTAGTTGGTAGGTGGAAATCACTACATATACTAAAGTAGATGACTTTTTAAATTGAAATAATCTATGATAACTTTTCAAGTCAAAAGTATTTATGATAATTTTTCAAGTTACATTAATTATTAGAATCTAGATACAAACAATACTGAACAATTTTCTTGAAGATTTTTTATATGAAGTGAATTCTTATAGACTAAAATATAGAGTTTGGTCACAAAAACTAATAAAGAACCATCCAAGGTACCTGGTTGAATGGTCTCATCTCTATGAAAAAAGTAATATCTAATAGTCCCTCAGAATGAAGTGCACGAATCACACCAAGAGTAGTACCATATCTAGTAGTTGCAAGACTAATCAAATACATCACTAAGTTATGTTAGAATCATGCAAAATTCACAAAGAAATGGATACATCAAACATATTATTGAAGTTCTGTCACACCTTCTAGTGTTACAATGAGTCAAAACATTAAGGTTCTAAGTTTTGTTGGTCTAGCATAGAATAAATCTAGCCCCATGTAAATCAATTTCTTTTTCAAATTGACATCATCTATTAGCATTCCTTTAGCAACTTCAATATATGCCTAAACTGAAGTTAAAATGCCATTAGAAATTTAAAAGTATATATATATACAAAATGATTTGACCTGAGTATACATAGATGATTAGACCTTAGCAATACTTCATATCATTACTAACTCAAAGTGCTTTCTTAATATTCCCTACCAAGTCCTTTGTTGATCTATCACAACCATTAGTTTCTACATTAAAAATAAACCAGTTACTGGTTCCCTCTTTGATCAGAAAAGATGGATTTTATACCAATGAATTATACAAATTCATGTGAGGAAATCACCCCTACCAGCCATTAATGTACAAAATCAAGAAAACAAGAGTAACAAATGTAGTATATGGTACTAGATATAAAACAAAGCGAAATAGAAGATAAAACCTAAATGTTGTGTGGGTCCTTTTAGAGTTGGAAAAAGATTCCCCAAACAAAAATGAAGTTTAAAAAGAATGAAAAAGTCACATCAAATTTAACAATCTGGAGAGCTAGAGTGTGATTTCAAAATTGCAACATGAAGAAAAAGAATCTCTTTCCTACAATTTACACACAACAAATACTAAGATCGCTGCCACGTTGAAAATTAACATCATGTAGGTTAATAAGTTCCCCCTAGAAAATATGATCAAAGAAGACGACAAAAACCACAAATTTCCTAACATGAAAGGTGATGCTCAGGAAATAGAAACACAATGTGTACACCCGTTATAAAATCATCTTTACAATAAAATTTTGGTAATTTCACTTGTTAAGAATCAACTTCTTTAGCATTGTTGTTTATACAAGTAGTCTTGTAAAACTCTGATGTGAGGGCATCATTCCAAAGCTACAAATTGAAGGGGTGTTATCTCCATATTGCACAATATCTCTTGAATGCTACTGTTAGAATATAGCTTCTCCAGATCCTTTTACCAGATTAATTTCCGGTAATGGTAGTTCAGTACATGATTGGGGGCAGGACAGAATTGGAAGCCATCATAGTAGAGGGTGTACAGTCAGTTTTGTCTCATTATCAATAGCCAGATGCAACAAGTGTAATTGAAGAGCTATAAAACAAGATAAGGATCCTCCTGCATGCTTATTGTGGAGATGCTGAAATTTTAGCTAGCTTGCATGTTCATCACCATTGAGGACATCTAGAAAATAGATATGATTACATCATGTCATTTTCTCTAGCCCTTCCATCCACAAATCAAGATGCTAGAGAGAGACATGTTATAGTGTGTGTTTCACATCTATGACATGAAATTGATGGGGAAGGTCGGTCAATGAAATGAGCCTTGAGTCACATTGATGTAGAGAGCAAGAGCATAAAAAATGCAGATTAAAATGATTATAATGCTAGACGAGGATTTCATTTATAAGATTTTTAGATGCCCAAACATCAATGAGTATGCTATTATCATCATATAGTCAACATAAGATTATAATACAAGCACTCTGAGAAATTTATGAAGAATATAAACATGAACTAGCTCAAGACATCCAAGCCTACAATTGCAAGGTGGCCAAAGACTCCCCCGTACTGTATTCCAACAAGAGATCAATGATTTGACAACCCTTCTCAGTAGGGTTAAAGGTCTTCCCAAATCTTAAATTTTTCACTAATGAATGTATCAATACATTCACATTGTTAGAATGATAGTCATAAAATATTTTGTGTAAAGTAGATTAGTGACGCAATTTGTGATTATCTTTCAAAGGTGTAAAATAGCTTAAATTTCTACATGACCTCCTACTCAATGTATAATGTTGCATCAATGAGACATTTTGTAGGTGTGAATTTATAGAGTGACACAAGTTAAGTCTTGGTGTATGAGTATTATTCCTGAACTCTATAAAAGTATGAAATACTTGAGGATAGCTAATGAAGCTTCTTAACTAGTTTGGTTGCACTGTCATCATGCTTTAATTTATTCAAGTAGAGTGGCCACAGTTGTGAAGGATTCTTATTTTGATCTTGCATTCTCATGGTGGATGACAATGTATTAGCTATTGTTTAGTGCATGTGTTCAGTTAAATGTTTCTCTATCTAGTGTTGATATTCCATTGGTTGTTGCAAATGGTTGGAATGGTCCAAAGCTATAAGAAGGCTCCTGGGACCCATTTCTCTTCGCTCAATCTCAATCATTGCCTTAAAGAAACTTTTGATGGCTAGTACCTAGCAACTCTGGAAAAAGTAGTGTTGGGAGTGAAGGGAGTGTAGGATATTTGGTGAAAGGAGTAAGCATACAACTAGAGTAGATTTCTTGGCTTAGTTGAGTTTCAAGATATCAAACAAAGCCTCATAGAAAGTGAACTTATTGATGCCAAAAGAGTTGTGTTGATGTCTCGTTTGGTCACTATAAATGTGGAGAACAAGGTTAGTATGCATAAAGCATGATTATATTGCTAGGAGGAAATGAAAGCAATCCTAAAAAAGAAATATGTGCAACATAGCTTCTCTAAAAAAGAATCTTTTTAACCATTGACCAAAAAGTAAGAATAAAAAATCCACAAAGAAACACTGGAAATAATATTCCTAGACATAAGCCATTGGTTTTCCTACAAACCTATTGCCACTGGTAGGATTTTGTTAAACCCATTGTAAGTAGTCACAATAATTTTTTTAAAAAAAATATAAAGAGATTGTCATTCAAAATAAAATTGTTTACTTACCAACTTTCCATCAACTATCTAAACTTTAACCTACTGACCTTTAATCTCCACTACTTCTCTATCAATCTAGGCCACTCCAGAATCTTGCACCCATAATTGAGAACCTACAAGAATGTTTACAGGAGCTGCCTCCATTCAACCAAAAAGAGCATACCCACAATTCAAGATGGCATCGCTAGCAAGACACTAAATTATCTGTAAGATTTTTTGTTATTTGCATAACCTTACATGAATTCGGTCACACAATTTTCTTCATTGAGCTGATAAGAGATATTGCTATAAAGCCTTAAAGATATTTGATGCCAAAATATAAACTTAATCAAATGAACATTATTATGAAGGTACAATTATCACTTCTTAGAGTTTAAAAATATTCCTTTCCCAAGTACACAAACAACATACATATTTTCCAAGAGAAGCTCCTCTTCTTGCTCATGATGAAGGTTGTGCTATTGTAGCAGTTGGCAAAGGATGCATCATTGAATGTGGTGGCATTGGTAGAGATGGCAACACATGAGTTGTTTTCTATTTCTTCTGTGATGTTGAAATAGTTGGACTCGGGGATGGATCATGGATCTACAATAGCTTAAGACACTATGATAAGTATATAAGTGGAAAATTAGAAATAAGAGGGGAAATCAAATCTATTGCATAAAAAACTCAATTTGACGAATGGCCCAACACCACCTCACTTATAATACTATTCTAACAAGCTAGGTAGATTTGGTTAGATTAAAAAAAATGATCTTAACTATAATGCTAACTAATGATTAATGAAATAACTCAATGATACAAGATGGTAAAGATATTTAGGGTATAGAAATGGAAAGAGAAAATAACTAAGACCAACTAGTAGGCTAAGTGAGCTCTTTATCCAAGACACCTACACGACTCAAAGGAAACAATGCAGATTTAGGGTACCAATTCAACACATGTCTGTCTTGTATGGATAGGTTATAGATGGTCATACTAGAAGGTACAATAAGGTCATCTAAGATGGTCAAACGAGTCGTTCAAATATATTTAGTTAAATAAGATGATGCTTGCAGGTCGAATGTGTAGGGTTGTTTAGAAATTAGAAAGTTCAAGGATATGAACTAGGCATTGGGAATTAGATTACTGTGGAGGGTCTATCATGACAAAGATAAAGCAAAGTCATATAGACTAAGTATTTCATGAACAATGTCAACAATTTGTTCACTTGTAAGCTTCCTGGAGGTTCAAGTATTTGAAATTTTCTGTGAAACTATTGGAATCTCTTGAGTCCAGATATGAACTAGAGATGGGGTAGAGGTGACAAGACTAAATTTTGGAGGACCAATGGATGGAAGATAGGGCTTTTAATGAGCACCAATGTTTTGCCTCCCTGATGACACATTTTGAGGAAGGTGATGGGACCTGGGTTGAGGACTCCATTGTAAGTCTCCCTCCAAACATGTACAAGACAAGGCTGAAAGCAACTATTACTGAGTTACAATTCACATGTGATGAGATTCAAGAGAGATTAGCAGAGTGGCCTCTAGTGGGGGAGGTGAATGAGGAGAGTGGTATGGAGATGATCAAGGACAAATTATCAAATATTTCTCTAATGTTGGCTCTAAAGGAAATTCAATGATTTGGAAAATGTTCTGCAAAACCAATATAAATGTTTTTTTAAGGATGGCTTGGAAAAGAAAAGCCATAAATTGGGATAGACTTTAGGTATTGGGCAAGACAGGCAATGTGTTGTGTAAATTTCAGAGGAAAAAAATGATCACCTTTTCCTTCATTGCAAGGTCACATGGTAGATTTGGAGCTATTTCTATGCTAAATGGGGATTCAAGTGGAGTGATTCAGAAAAATGTGGCCAGACTTTTGGAGTTGTGGGATACCAATTCCACTAGTTTGGGCTTGAAAATAATATAGAATGAGGCTGTGGCAATCATTGTGGGGAACCTTTGGCTTGAAAGGAACTCAATTAAGGAAAAGAAGTGAATTTTGATAGGATATGGATGCAAGATCAGGTGGACGGTGAACATTGAGGAAGCCCTAGAAAAATTGGGTTTGAAGTCAAGAATTGGGGATCGGGAGTTGCAGAACTCTTAGGACTAATTCCTTTTGGAATTGACCATTTGATGGTATAAGAAAACATTGTACAATAGTAGGAAGTGCTAGGTGGATTTTTTCATGTAGTTCCTTTGTTAATAGGTCAACCTTTATGTGTAAAAATAGGGCACCAGTCAAGATTAATTGTGTTAGTGCAAAACAAACATAAGGAAGTCTATGATGTGTTGTAGTGAACCAAACAAGGCATGAGTAAGCATCATTACATTGTCAATTGTCTTGAAAAGGTAGAATTATTTACATTCTAAGTATGCAACAGGACTAATAGGTAGAGTATTGGGCTTTTAGGTTTAGTTTGAGGAGATTTTGTGAAGTGGGAGTATGGAATTGTAATAGAGTCTTAGTTGTGAGTCTATGAAACAAAATCCACCATTGTGTGATATTGTGAAAGCCTTGACAATTCAACATTAGAGGTTGTTGATAGGCTAGAGTACCTAAACCTCTGAAATCACAAATTCTTATTGTGTTTTTGAATGCCACCACCGTATCCTACTGCATCACTTGCCATTTGAATATCTTTATGTGGTCATTTCCACATTCCCATACTTCCTAATAGTTCAGAGATTCAAAAAGGAAGTTTTGTGACCTCTGCATTCTCTCAAGTCTTGCCAAAGGCATGTTGTAGGTTTCTTCAAGGGAGTTTAATAAATGAAGAATTTAACCTTAGTGAGATAATACACATAGTTAGAGTTTTCATTATCTGCTAAAGCTCTATGTCTATAATATCATGGCAGTTGGTACTTGTGTATAATTAATGGAAGATTGTATTGGAGGGAAACTTAGACCCCAAATAAGAAGACAAATATAGGATAAGACTATTTTTCCTTTTGTTTTAGGGATCTTTGAACATGGAAATGCATTTACTTTGGAATGGATGGAGTTGAAAATAATTTTATAGAGGTTGTCATTCTCCAGCAATACAAGACCATGCAAATACGACTTCAACCTATATGAAGATTGTCAAAACTTATGCTATTTCATGGAGCTGTTGAACAATAGATAACATGTAGGGTATTAAGAACTCATACACTTAGTATGTTTTCTATATCATTTCTATCCTCAATAGGGACTAGACAATAAGTTTTCCTTATTTGTTTTCTTGAAGTCCATGGTAGCATTTTCTTTTGGTGAAACAAAATTGCTCTTCATGGTATTGTACCTAGATGGATAACCTTCACTAGGTATCTTTGAACTATGCTTTATTCACACCCAATGATGGTGTTATTGACCTCAACTAGACTTTGTCTACACTAATGTGTTTCATGCAGATGGATCCCCCTTTCTTTGCAAATGTGGTAATGTTTAGGTGACAATGCTTCTTGGAAAGAAAATATCCCATTATTGTATTAATGAAAAGTTTTGGATGGTTTGATTGTTAAGTATAATAAGTTATAAAGTTAAGAAACAACATTCTTATCAAACTAAATGTGGTATAGGTTTTTAAGTCATAAATCATGGAATGAGTGTCTAAAAGACATTAATGCACAATGAGTAGAAATAGATCTTGAAGACCTTAGAAGGTAAAATACAAAACAATTAAAGGCTAAGAGACTGTCACACTTTATCTTTTATTGTTGCCATCAAATGTAGTGATTTGTTTGAAATTGCATAAGTGGGAACATGCCTAACTAAGGATGATGGTGTTAGCAATGGAACCTTATTGTTAGCTTGGAAGGCTATGTGTTAGATCTACCAATCTACTCATTATGGAGATTTTTGCTATATTATCAATGACCTTCCCATAGGAGATTACTTTTTGGACCTTATTTTGCAAAGATAGTATTTACCAATGGGCCTCTTGGAATAAGTGTTTTTATGTGTTCATATGAGATCATAAAATCTTGTTAGAATTAGATATATATGTATATATAGGTTCAAATAGTCCACTTGTTTTGATGAATACAAAGGCAATGATTGCTAAAGATAGAATATTAAAAATAAGAGTACAAAAAATTGTACAGGAATCCCCATCTCAACAATGGAAAATTGTTAAGAAGCTTGAGATAAAATATGGAGCTGAAGGTGTTCATCATGTTCTTGGACTTGCTAGAGCACAAATGCACATAATGTAAAGTATGGAAAGTTTTGCAAAGTGAGAGAAATTCTAGAGAAATTGGTTTTGCCAATGCTAATGAACATAGCAATAGCTCTCACTATAGCATTTGTGTGATGGTAAAGCAAGTTGTGGCTTTTGATCTAGTGGGAAGTGAGAAAGAAGAACACATATTCCTTATAGGAACTCCAACTTCACAAGAACAATAATAATTTCAAGTTGTGGCATGCTCAAATGAGTTACTTAATAAATTTATTGTGTATAAAAAACACAAAAAATGGGAGCTACATAAACTTAAATATGTTTATCAAATGCATGAAAATATTGATCAAATTTTACTGCTATGTAGGTGCACTTTTAGTACACCATTTTAAAAAAACTTTTGAAGTTGCCTCCCATAAAGAATTTCCCAAAAAATGTTCCCAGTATGCTTAACAAAGTTTCTATAAAGGATTGAATTATTTCTGGGTCCAAATATACAAATGTGAAGCAAATGGAAGCCAAAATTCATTTTTCCACCATGGAGAAGCACTTTTCTAATTTTCCACAATGGAGAAGTCAACTTGGGATTTTCCACCAAAAGAAAAATAAAGTGTAGTGGAAAACTCATTTTCTATTGTGACTTTCGTAGCACTTTTCTAATTTTCCACCATGGAGAAGCACTTTTCTAATTTTCCGCAATGGAGAAGTCAACTTGGGATTTTCCACCAAAGGAAAAATGAAGTGTAGTGGAAAATTCATTTTCCACTGCGCCTTTCGCAGTCATTTTCTAATTTTCCATGGAGAAGCACTTTTTTTGAATTTTCCACAATGGAGAAGCCAACTTGCGATTTTCCACCAAAGGAAAAATGAAGTGTAGTGGAAAACTCATTTTCTGCTTCGCCTTTCGTAGTAATTTTTCTAATTTTCCATTGGAGAAGCAAATATAAATTCATTTTCCAGCAAAAAGCAAAATGCATAGCGAAAAATTCATTTTCCACTACGACTTTTGCAGGTAAAGTCCAATTTTCCACATGAGGAGAGAAAAGGCAAATCTCAATCCAAGATGAAGGTATATGGGGTCTAGCATCAAGATTACTCCAGAAAAATAATTTGTGAATCAATCTACATCAAAATTGTGCCCACTACATGAAAATGGAAAATTCATTTTCCACTGCGACTTTCGCAGTCAAAGTTGAATTTTCCACCAAAGGGAGAAGACAAAAGTCAAATTTTCGCTATAAGAATTCCAAAGAATTTCTCCCAAATTTTAGCAGAGAATTAACATTGTAAGCATTGAAGATAACATTGTTGCAGATTGAAGACATGGATTATAGAGCATTGAAAGAACAATGGCTGGAAATTTTATTTTATTAATTCTGATTTTGTAGCAGTCATATAGAGCAAAATTAAAAAATTCATATTTTTCTACTCATTGATTATTTTTCCGATCGCTCTGGTTAGGAAGAAGATAACTAAGTTTGGAAGAACATATCCAAAAATGAGCTCAATCCAACGGTGGAATAAAAAGATATGCCCCACGAAAAATGGCTCTTATTTACTTGGCAGAACTATCTATTTTTCTGTCCACTCAATGAAGGAAAGATTTTGATATTGATTTAACATTTTTAAATGTCAATTGTTAACATATAATTTAAATATGTTAATATCTATCATTATTAACTTTAATAGTTAATAAGCATATCAGTTTTCAAAAGGAAAAATATGAGAAGTTGAAGAGACAAGATCAGTTACAGAATTGAAAAGTCACTGGAAGAAACCAAATAGTTGCTGGAGAATGTATTTATTGTAAAACCTTTTCCATTGAGAGGGGCTTCTTTTCTGCAAGAGTAGGTATTGCTAGAGTAGAGGGAAGACAGTAGTTTATTTTATGCATTTCATTTCATGCATTGATTTCTGTAATATATTTGGCCAGAGTTGCAGGCAAATAAAAATCAGAGCATTGTATTTGTTGTGTTAAAAAAAAAGAAGAGTTTTGCTTCAAATCAGAGAATTTGAGTATTATTTTCTGAATATATTCAATCAAAGTATTGTTGTATTCAGTTTTGGACATTATCTTGCATCTTGCGTCAAATAATGAATGTGTTGTAGATCAGAGTATTTGCACGTATTCTTATTGCATAAATCTGAATATTAAATCTTAATTTCTTCATTGCATTCACATAATTTTCATCCATATTGCATTACCGATATCAAGAAGTCATAGGAGTTGTGGATTCTTAGCATTGGCTAGATTTAGGAGTTAAAATCTGTTTGAGTTAGTTCTGTCTAGGGTTGGCTTGGTTTTTCTCTTTTGTTCTTGGGTTAAGAATGTCCCCAATTAGTTTAGGAACAAACAAATTCATTGAATATCATTGGTAAGGGAGCTATACCTTTCAATTTAGAGGAAATCTATCAATCTCATGATAGATTATCCAACTTTTGGTATCAAATTGTTTCTCACAGGTTCGGGTATGTAAGAGTTACATTGGAAAGAACAATCTGTTTACCAACAGATTTTTGGTGACTCCACTGGGGAAGCGGAAAAGAAGATTAGTGCTGAAGTTTTACTTCCTCAATTTTTATCATTATCTCTACTTGAGATTGGCGACTCTATTTTGATTCTCATCATTTTTGGTTGAAGAGTCCAGTGCTTTCATTTTCAAAATTATTATTATCTCTACTTACAGGAGATTGGCGACTCTATTATTCAAAGACCATGCCTATTAAAGTTGTGAAAGGAAGAAGGCCAAATCCTGCTTTGATTGAACTTCATCAAACACATGATCTAGTATTGCGTGATTTGTTTGATGCTTTTAGAGAAAGCATTACTCGTGGGAGAAAAATGAATTTGAGCATTGAAGAAGATCATGCACCAATCCTTTTATGGAGAAGTGTTTGTGCTAGGTATCACAAATTAAAGGAGCTAGAAGTAAAATCAAAGTTATTGCACCATTGTAGAGAAAGGGTGTTGCAGCTAAGAAAAGAATTGAAGGTAGATAATGATGAGATTGCAGAAGTTTTGCACCATCACATCTCCTATAATTTTTCGGTCCTGAGCGAACAAGAGGTTCAACCAAGAAAGAAAACCAGAAGAAAACCCACATTCAAAGAGATAGACGTTGAAAGTGATTTCAATTTACAATTTCTTTGGACTACATTTAAACAAAGCATTGTTGAAGTTGAAAAGAAGAGATTAAGTCTCTCCGAAGATCATCAATCCACTATGTTGTTAAAGTGTGTATACTAGCGGTACTTTAATCTCCAAGACCAAAGAAAGGGGAGTTATGTTTCAGCAAAAGTGCTTGAAGAAAAACCAGTAAATCAAGAACCAATGTCAGTTAATTGTTCAGTTCTTGGAGAACAAGAAATACCCCAACTTCCAAAGGCACAAATTTCAATGGGCAAAGATACTCTTGATAGCGGCTAGGAAATGGTAAGTGAAATAGAAAATGAGGATTTGTCTATGGTTTCTTTTGTTCCTAAGGTTACAAGTTTCAGATTTGATGAAAATGATGATCATCTTTTACATAAAGTTTCTTTTGAAAATCATCCTTTGGTTTGTAAGCAAGTGGAATATGAAACTTTTAATTTTGAAGAAGATATTTGTAAAAGTGATTTTAAACCTACACAAGTTGATGATGATTCTATGTTGGAATGATTTTATTTCAAAGATAATACAACTCTGAATTTTCTTGAAGAAATTTGTGTTGACAAAAAGGCTGGAGCATGTGTTGATAATCATTTTACCAAATCTGAAAATATGATTGAAGAAATGGTTGCAAGAACAAAGTTTGAGAAGAGATTCTCTTTGACTGACAAAGTGTTGCAACATCATGGGGAGGACAAAGAACTAGATTATATTTTTATTTGCCATGAAATAGAAGCTAATCGAGTCTTCATGCCTGCCAAATGTAAGTCTTCTTCTACAACCGATTCAAGTATTGAAGTTTTGAATTTGGATAGAAAGTTTTCAAACTTGATAGCTACTAGAAAGGATGAAGTTACTTCAGTCCAGATTGACCCTATGTGTGATGAAGAATCATTTTACTTCAGCCTGGATTTGAAATCTAAAAGTTCTATTCAAACCGACTGTGATAAAGGTGCATATGATGGAACATCATTTTCAGAACCATTTGAGTATCCTGAATTTTTCAATATTGTTTCAGATGTTGGAATCTCTATTAAAAATGATGTTGTAGAAAGAGATGAAGGTGAGTGTGTTCTTGTACCAGATTCAAAATCTTTATACCTTTCTTCCTCACATAAAATGATTAATGGTGCAAGAAGTAATGTGCAAGAAGGCACAGATGAAACAGAAATATATGATGAAGGATGGTTGTTTGGAAGAGATTTTTGGGCGACATATTTTCAGCGTACCTCTAGATTCAGTTTTGATTATGATGAAGTTGCCAAGGGGAAATGTTTTTGGTTTAACTTGCTGGAGCATAATTTTCTTTTCCAGAAAGGTTCATACTTCTCCCTTCCAGTTAATGGCCATGTGTGAGTTTCTTCTTGCTTGCTTTTTTTTGGTGAGGTCTCCTCACCTGTATTTGTAAATAAGCTTTTGTTTCCACAGTTTTGGTGTGTGTAGCTTAGTGTTCCCTGCTTTCTTAGTTTTGGTTTTGCCTTACTCCCCTCCGCCCTCCTAGTAAGCAATTCTTTGATGGTCTTCTTTGTCCTTAGACACTGTAACCCAATGGATAGGCACTTGTCTTTTGCTAGAGATTCTGGATTCTTTATGCCTTTGTAGCACACAATCCCCATTCAGAGCCAGCTATAGGTGCACTTTTAGTACACCATTTTAAAAAAACTTTTAAAGCTGCCTCCCATAAAGAATTTCCCAAAAATTGTTCCTAGTATGCTTAACAAAGTTTCTATGAAGGATTGAATTATTTCTGGGTCCAAATATACAAATGTGGAAGCAAATAGAAGCCAAAGTTCATTTTTCCACCATGGAGAAGCACTTTTCTAATTTTCCACAATGGAGAAGCCAACTTGGGATTTTCCACCAAAGGAAAAATGAAGTGTAGTGGAAAACTCATTTTCTACTGTGACTTTCGTAGCACTTTTCTAATTTTCCACCATGGAGAAGCACTTTTCTAATTTTTCGCAATGGAGAAGTCAACTTGGGATTTTCCACCAAAGGAAAAATGAAGTGTAGTGGAAAACTCATTTTCCATTGCGCCTTTCGCAGTCATTTTCTAATTTTCCATGGAGAAGCACTTTTTTTGAATTTTTCACAATGGAGAAGCCAACTTGGGATTTTCCACCAAAGGAAAAATGAAGTGTAGTGGAAAACTCATTTTTTGCTTTGCCTTTCGTAGTTATTTTCTAATTTTCCATTGGAGAAGCAAATATTTCATTTTCCAACAAAAAAAAAAATGCACAGCGAAAAATTCATTTTTCACTACGACTTTCGCAGGCAAAGTCCAATTTTTCACATGAGGAGAGAAAAGGCAAATCTCAATCCAAGATGAAGGTATATGGGGTCTAGCATCAAGATTACTCCAGAAAAATAATTTGTAAATCAATCTACATCAAAATTGTGCCCACTACATGAAAATGGAAAATTCATTTTCCACTGCGACTTTCGCAGTCAAAGTTGAATTTTCCACCAAAGGGAGAAGACAAAAGTCAGATTTCCGCTATAAGAATTCTAGAGAATTTCTCCCAAATTTTAGCAGAGAATCAACATTGTAAGCATTGAAGATAACATTGTTGCAGATTGAAGACATGGATTATAGAGCATTGAAAGAACAATGGCTGGAAATTTTATTTTATTAATTCTGATTTTGTAGCAGTCATATAGAGCAGAGTTCAGAAATTCATATCTTTTTACTCATTGATTATTTTTCCGATCGCTTTGGTCAAGATGAAGATAACTAAGTTTGGAAGAACATATCCAAAAATGAGCTCAATCCAACGGTGGAATAAAAAGATATGCCCCACGAAAAATGGCTCATTTTTACTTGGCAGAACTATCTATTTTTCTGTCCACTCAATGAAGGAAAGATTTTGATATTGATTTAACATTTTTAAATGTCAATTGTTAACATATAATTTAAATATGTTAATATCTATCATTATTAACTTAAAAAGTTAATAAGCATATCAGTTTTCAAAAGGAAAAATATGAGAAGTTGAAGAGACAAGATCAGTTACAGAATTGAAAAGTCACTGGAAGAAACCAAACGGTTGCTGGAGAATGTATTTATTGTAAAACCTTTTCCATTGAGAGGGGCTTCTATTCTGCAAGAGTAGGTATTGCTAGAGTAGAGGGAAGACAGTAGTTTATTTTATGCATTTCATTTCATGCATTGATTTCTGTAATAGATTTGGCCAGAGTTGCAGGCAAATAAAAATCAGAGCATTGTATTTGTTGTGTTCAAAACAAAGAAGAGTTTTGCTTCAAATCAGAGAATTTGAGTATTATTTTCTGAATATATTCAATCAGAGTATTGTTGTGTTCAGTTTTGGACATTATCTTCCATCTTGCGTCAAATAATGAATGTGTTGTAGATCAGAGTATTTGCACGTATTCCTATTGCATAAATCTAAATATTAAATCTTAATTTCTTCATTGCATTCACATAATTTTCATCCATATTGCATTACCGATATCAAGAAGTCATAGGAGTTGTGGATTCTTGGCATTGGCTAGATTTAGGAGTTAAAATCTGCCCGAGTTAGTTCTATCTAGGGCTGGCTTGGTTTTCCTCTTCTGTTCTCGAGTTAAGAACATACCCAATTAGTTTAGGAACAAACAAATTCATTGAATATTATTGATAAGGGAGCTATACCTTTCAATTTAGAGGAAATCTATCAATCTCATGATAGATTATCCAACTGTTGGTATCAAATTGTTTCTCACAAGTTCGGGCATGTAAGAGTTACATTGGAAAGAACAATCTGTTTACCAACATGCTAGTATAGTACTATAATACTAAAAGGTTTCCCAAGATAGTTTCAAAAGGATTCCAGAAAAAATGAGAGTCTACAAAAAAACTTCAATAGATGTGTAGCTCTTTGGTTTATTATTTCAAGATAATAAATTGTCTGGATACTCTTACTAGCAGAAAGGTTTCTTGCATGCAATATCAACAAGAAAAAAAGGAGGCATTTGCAAAACCTATGGTTAAGGTAGATATATAAAATATTAATGACACCTCTCCTTTGCTATCTTTAGCCAACATGGGAATAATCATCTATGATAATGGGTAATCCTATAATGTACAATGGACTGCCTCAGCCACGTACATAACAAAAATGATCAAGAATTTGAGTAATGGTCTTGCAAATTCTATAAGGTATCAAAATGTTTTAGTATAAAACACAATTGGATGGGATCATTCATTTTGGTAAAAACTGGCTATAGCTATGAACATTTTTGAGTATTTGTTAAAAGATGGTATTCATGGAATGAACCCTATCAAGGAAGGTTCAAAAAGTACAAAGTTTGACCTTAGCAAATATTGTGCTAGTCTATCTGATTCTGTTATTCCCGATGTTACAGAATTCTATAGCTCTAATAACAACATGAATTTTCCAACTAACAGGAAAAATATAAATAAGCTATGAATGTTGTTGCATGTGTTTAATCAAGTGTTTAACTGCTTAATGCACTAAGACCCACTTTAAAGGTACCAAAGAATAGTGTTTAGGGTGAAATGTTATTTCACAAAGGCATATTTGGTGCAAATCTGGGAACCAAAATCTTGGAGTTTCTCCTTGTTCATATTATCATTTTGAGGACTTAAATAACAAATATGATTTATCCATAAAAATAGCAACTTAAGGGTGTTTTTCTTCCTAAGACCAAGTGTGAAGATCATTTAGATCAAAATGGATAGTCATAGGACAACGATAGAGGACAATGAGACAATTGATGAAGACCAATTAGTATGACAACCAAGGGAGCATTTTAGAATTGACAAAGTGGATAAACTGTCACCAAAGAAATTGTTGATTTCTAATATAGATTAAATATTATTAACATGGTGATTTTTTACAAAATGATAATTATTTGAGACAAGAATAGTGCTTTAAAATGATGAAACATTAATTAGTAATCCTAAAAGAAAGATATTGCTATTGAAATTAAGAGTAGTGGATTGGGATATGCAAGACAAAGTAGAGGTATCCATCAGAGCAATCATGGGGGCCACCATTATGAGGACATGAAAAAATAGAGAGGTCTATTATGTAATAGAAAAAGATGCACTATGAAGATTGAGGTCTCAAATCTTTCCATGAGCTCAAAGGAAATTGTCATGATGTGACAGACCAATGAGGTCCTTCTAATAGTATTGAAGAATGGCATGGTGAGCATGCAAAGGTTGTAAAAGGGATGTATACATAACAATGATGAACAAATGATAACTACACTATTATGATAGTGTTGAAGGTATGTTAACAGTATGAATTAACTTTAATCCAAATCAACGAGTAGTAGCATGTAAAGGACAATGGTTAGTGAAGCATCAAGGTAGTTATTTAAAGGGGTAGACATGAATGACCAAAAAAGATGGCAGAATTGTTCTTAATAACCTTATGTAGTCTTAAAGTGTTTCATTGGGAAGACCATCAAAGGTAAAACCACTATAAGGGAGTAGTCAACAAGAAGTTGTGAAGGATTGCTAGAGCACAATACAAACAGAAAACACCATGCAAGTGAGGAGCGATGGAGGTGAAAGGAATAGAGATTCAAAGCTATGAGAAAAATTTAAGAGCCCCATCATTTTTTTCAATCAAGGTCACAACTAAGAAACAAATTTTCTTGAGAAAAAGATGTATCAAGTGAACAACATGCCAAAACACTGATTCGTAAATGCTATAGGAGCAACAATTTGGAAGGCAACACAAAAACAACATTTATGACAGTCATATCTCAAAACAAGGATCACCTATAGGCCAAATAATCAGAGGCTGAGAGGATCATTACATGACAGTCATCTCAACACAAGCTTGACCTATAGGGCCAAACAATCATAAAGGTTGAAAAGATTATCAACTAATGATAATGGTGACCATCTAATCAGTACTAGTGCATGAAATCTATAAAGAGTAGTCGTTATGCTGTTAATACCATGAAACAATATAGAAAAATAAGTCATAGACTTTTGTAATATGATGCATTGATTTACAATAGCAGCAAGCACTATGATTGAGTGTCAGTGAAGGAGATCATTCAATAGGTAGATAATAACCTACTAAGGTTTTGTATAATCTTTGACAAGGTAAAAAAGAATAATCAATTAACATCCATCAAAAAGAAGATTTGTGACAGTGGCAGATCATGTTTAGGGGATGTGGCAGACTTACAAGTAGTGGTGCCATTGAGAGTGCATCGTATATGACTAAATACTAATATAAGCAAGAGTTGTTTGTTAGTACCTACAAGTTAGGTTTGTTATATAATGAAGTTGAGAAAAATATTCTAACAAAAATTTTAGGGTGCAAATATCAAGACTCAGGAAAAAAACATGTGATGAAAGTCCTAGTAATAGTAGAGATTGGAGAACCTCTAGATAATCACCGTGAAGAACATATTACAAACCATAAAGAGTGATTCAGTTATAGGTCAAAGAATTATACAATAAAATGAAGATACTTGACATGCCTAGTTGAAATATGATAGTTAAGAATATGATATATGAAGGTATCATGAGAAACAACCTTGAAGGAAACACTGACCTAATAAGGGTGAGAGTCATGGTCTTATATCTTTGTTTCGCCTTTTCCAAAGATTAATGAAAGTGCAAAGAATATACCAAACGTAATAAAAAATAATGCTAGAGCTAATAATATAAATAGGATCTCCCTTGAAAATGAGACAATTAATGCTTATATGACCATAAATTAAGTAGAAGATATGCTTATAGAAAAGTCTCTATCAAACATTAATCAACATCTTGCAAATGAAAAAATTGATATCAAGTCTCAAAGAGAGTTTAATGGTTATGGTTTTGACTTGATATAGATATATATGTTTATTTTCCCTTTGCCAATCTAGGTTTATTGTCCTATTGATTTCCAAATGTCTGTGCCAAGGAAAAGATGTAGCTTCCTACCAACGTTTTCCCTTTAGATAGACTGACTCCCATAGAGTATACGCAATCACCAAAATCTTAAAATATTCAATACCATCATAAATTATTATCTTGAACTTTTATCTAACCTATAATCTAAATACACTTATCATATCTAACTATCGTATTATGAAAATCTTTAATACCCTCATGAATTGTTAGTTTGAACTTTTGGCTAACCTATAGTCTGTGGGCATTAAGGGCCAAAGATGGGGAGCTTTGAGAGAATCAGGAGTAAGGAAGGCATAGAGTAAATCCACCCAATCAGTATTCTACCCTCTGAAGCCCTCTATATGTCCATAACTAGCAATCTGATCTCTTTTTCCTTCCTCTCAACCCTATTTCAACTTGTCTTCAATAGGAAGTTCAAAGAAGCCGACTCTTGCCGCTTTTCTTGCATTCTCCACCACATCTAGAGGAATACCATGATGCATGACCACCTACAAAAAAAAATTCACAAATGAATAATGTTAAACTAAGCAATTATTCATGGCATAAAACTTGTTGGGAAAACCCTATCCCACAAAATCATGCTAAGAAATCTTGTGAAATCACTCACCAAAGTTCAATAAATGCGCACTGATCTATTATGTGTTTCTCATCTCAAGCATTGAATTTATCTAAATTTTTTTAGTTGAAATTGTATTATGACCCAAGTTTTTGACCAACTTGGGAATAGCTTAGATATTTTCAACTTGGATATTATGTATTGGTTGAAATGAGTGGGAAAATTTATATTTTTTGCGACCAACACAGGAATGAAAACAAAAACTAAAGAGGATTCATAGCTTTGGTCAAAAAATTTGGCAGAAAAATGGATGCAAATGTACTAGTGAAACTACCATCTCCCTACTTGTAAAGTAGGTGCTCTTCCATTGAGTTAGTACCCTTTAAAGAATAATGCCAAAAATTGTCAAAGTAAACATGAGACCAAAAATAATGACATAGGGAAGCAATTCTAAAAAATGAGACATACACTACAAATTCAAATGCATTCTCCAAAGTAAAAAAAACATATTTTAAAATTTTAAATTTGTACTAAATCACTAGAGTAGTCATATAGCGAATATTTTGTGATTTTACAATTCTTATTTAAATTTCTCACCTACTTCAACACATCCTCTGTTACTCCCATATTAGGTGAGGCTCATAAAATAATGTCCACAGTTTACCAAACTTGGTAACCATCTAAACATGAAAATTTAAAATACACTTATAAAAATTACTCCATTTGATGTTAGTGAAAAGAACAACTAAAACTTGGGTGTTATCCTCTAGAACATAAACAAGATACTTATTGCTAATCATTCTTTGAATTTGATGAGACTATAAGAAACTAGTATTGAAAAGGACAAGTCACATTAATTATTAATTTATTGCCTATGATAACTTGTAAGCAAGTAATTTCATCTCACTGATGAGGAGAATGATCACCATAATGTGACAATCTTGAATAACTAAAATAAAAAGAGAGCACTAAAAGACATTATTAATCAGATGACTTGAGGTAACAACATACCTATTAAATAAGCCACCCATAATATATCTAAACAGAAATCAAGCATCATAAAATGCATAGTAAAGAAATGAATATTTAGTCTTCTATTAAATAAACAACCCATAATATATCTAAACATAAATCAAATAAGTCATTAAGGACATGATAAATAAAGGAATCTTCAGCATCCTATTACTTTTACTATATTTAAATTAATTATTTTTTTTAAAAACAAAATTTTAATGAAGATGTACACCAAAAGCACTTTTAACATGATTTGCAATGCTTTGAACACAACAGAAAAATGGTATATTTTCCACAATAGTAATAGACTGATGTCAAAACATCAAATTTAAAATAGTTAGAATGCAAACACAACAAGAAACCAATAGGATAGCACACTCAAGTCTTGTTTAGACCATACAAAAAGCATACGATTTCTCTCCAAGTTTAAGGAAGAAAGAAAATCATTATCACATAAGAAAATGATGCATTGTATGATTCTGTCCATTCTTAAGATACAATAAAGATACATACTAAATCCAAAATTAACATCTCAGTCATTAAATATTCATGACTCTTGAGTTTTATTTTTAAAAAAGTATCATTTTAAATTTCTCTAAAAATTGTACAATAATTTGTATTATTACCACCAAGTGTAGAATAGATGTTCAAAAAACCCATCCAAGAGACAAAACTTATTTAATTTGTAGAAGGTATCATTAATTAAGAATCGACAAAGATGCTACAATTCTAGTAGCAAACATAAATGATTTCTACCTCAAACTAGCTCTAATGTTAGAAAATCTTTACAATGGGGCAGCATGGATTGCTTGATATCACATACAGAGGATCTAGAAGTGTCCTTTAATATAAAATTGAAAATGCATGGACCAAAAACTAAATGCATACAAAATTGTTAGATGGATCTCCTATGTTGGTAAGAGGCACAACCACTGATGAATTAGTTACAATATTTTCTTGTATAGTAGGCAATAAAAGATGTTATAATCATAGAGGAAAGCATTATTGATTCCTAACTACAAACATATCAAAAGCAATCTAAAATGAGCTAACAAAAGGGTTTAAACTAAGAAGATATGGAAAAATCTTGCCTTTTTTGTGCTAGATCTCCTCTTCGACAATCAAGACTCCTAACAAAATGGAATGTTAAAGGATTTGCATGAGGTACCAAAGAGAGTTGTAATAGGTAAAAGATGATTAACATAAGTCAATAACCCAAAGTTGATGACAAATAGTAAAAAGTAAAAATGCATGTACTCATATCTGAACCCATATGTTTAACATATATAGAAAAAATACATACTGAAGCCCAGATATTCCCTATACTCTTAGAAGGCGTTGTCATTGATGAGGTCACTATTACCATTTCCTATATGAAAATCATATCATATATCATAGTCATAAAATAAACAAGTTCTAAGATATTTTGAACAAACAAGAATGCAATCAAAAGCATATATAACAATGTTACCTCTTTCCACTCTTGAACATCAACATGAACATCCAATACATTAATTCATTCAATAAAACCCAATTGTTTCTATATACAAACAAAATCAGATAGGCACATACATCAATATGCATGTGCATTATTAATCATAATACATTTCAACAAATAAACTTAAATTATTTTAAATTACCTTTTTTACTTTGGGTATTCTTGAAAATTTGTGTTTGTCTTGGTGTCGTGGAGCTAGGTGAGGTACCTTATCAGCAAAAAAATTAACATAAGAGAATTGAATATGATAACACATGGGTTCAATTAAAATTGTAAATAAGAGCTGTGAACAATATGATACCACAAAGCTCTCTAGGAAAAAGTCAATGGTAGAAAGTGTCACATCATCAAATTCAAACATCTGAACCCCTTACAAGCCTATAAAACACCAAATAAATATACATATTAACAAAAGATATATTGACACAAAAAAATTGTTCTATTTTCATGAATATTTTTTTTTACTTAAGGCATGGAAGCTACCCATGCATGTCTTCTCAGACAAACACTTTATTGTGTGCTCGTAGTATAACATATTGCACCCTGTAATGCAAATTATTCATATATCAATTCATTTTTTTCTATAAATACAAAATTATTTAATTTTATAATATTTAAGTGATTAGTTAACAAAATGTCAAAATAAAAATAAACATACTTGTATCTACCTTCTAAAAAATAACATCATCAATAGGTCATTTGTGAGGGCCACATCCTCAATAATGAATGCATGAAATCTACTCCCACAATATGTACATGAATGGGATGTCGAACCATCCTCATTCACTTTAATATCTACCATGGAACATGGTGGAACCCTAATTTTTTGCAAATTCAAAGTTCTAGAGCCATGACCAAGAAGAAAATCTCTTTATATAATTAGGATCGGGTATGCTTTTCTATTTTGAACTCCTAGAAGTTAGATGGTCTATCTCTAGGTACGTATGTATTTCCAAATGCAAATCACTCTAGGTACACATTCCTAGACCCAAATTTTTTCACTCTTTAGATTTCATATGTCAAAATAGTTATTTCACTATATTTTATGCATATTCAAATACCTCTTTATGAATTTGCAAATTTATACAATATTGTTTGTTATGTTTCCTAAAGCTATTTCATATACATTTTTCTCAAAAAAACTATATTCACTTATTAAAATTTTCATAATTGAATAACATGTATCATCCTCTCATTGAGCCATTATGTCAAGACAATTACTCATATGCATCAAACTACGCCCTTGTGCAAAATCTTAGAGCTTTAAAATCTTATTTTTCAAAGCTCAAATTCTCAATGAACGGTAGAGAAATAATGACAAAATGACTATCTTTAAGAAAAAAAAATACCAAATGATAAGTTTTCATGCCAAACTAATGAGTCATTCACATTAATTGTATCTAGACGTATACCTTGGCGCCAATTTACATTCCCTCGTGACTTCATTTTTTATTTTTCCCAAGGTCATTCCTATTGAATTTTATTTGAAGGGTTATTTTCATCTAATCCCTTGGTTAAATAATTCATCCTCATAATTTCTTGTATTATACAATGATTTGTGTAGACTCTTAAGACTCTAGGACTTCATTTAATACTTTCCTATGCTAATACAAACTATAAATTTTATGAATTATATTTTTGCAGGTAGAAAGTTCATCATTCAATTCTTATGATTTTTTCAGCCTAAATAGATAAGTATCTTAAATCCTTTTCGAGTAGGAATCTATTTAATCTAATAAGATTTTTGAAAGTTACATTATTTTGACTTAGCTATAAAAATAACAAGAAGGAAGCTAGTTAAGGTACATAATATTCCCTTTGATTTCTACATGCCTCTGTGAGTTTGAATTTAATACTTTGCTAAATGATGCATTAAGTGTTCTTTCTAAAATTGTATTAAATGTTCTCATATGAAATGGAATAAGTGGTTGAGCCATAAAATATTAAAAGCGGTCCAAGTAAAAGTAGTTTATTTTTCTCAAATATATCTCAAAATATTTAAATAAAATTTGAAGGGGGATATATTTGTGAAATATATAAGATGTAAAAATATAAATCCAATTTCCAATATAGTGGAATGGAATCCATGAGAATTGCATGCATCATTAATTAAAATATTTTAAAGCTTTATTGCCAAATTAATACGAGGGAGTTTTATTCATGATTATATCTTTTGCTCGAATCTATGATTTTGGGATATATGTCAAAATATATTAGTGACATTGTAATACATGTACTACTTAGTGCATTGCAAATTATCTAAGAGACTTTGGACATTGATATACAATCTTGCTTGCACATAGAATGATTTAGGGACTTTGCAAAGCATCCAAATTAGACTCCAAACTAAACTTGGCGTGTGAATCTATCTTGGCATAGGGTATTTATCATAGGGTTGGATTTAGCTCACGCCTAGGATGAACCTTCTCCCTTAGAATCTCCAACCACATGCAACACTGGTGATCACTACTAGTGACTCTCTGTCTGGTCCATTTGTTATCATTCACCTAGACTACACCTTACCCCCAATCTTCACCAAGTTCCCACCCATCTGATTACCTAACATACACCCCTACAAAATAGAAGTGCATGCCAAACCACCATGGTTCTAACTCCTTTGCCTGCACCATGCACACATCCTCAAGCTCCAAGCTCTACTCCTATTCAACCCATGATGAACCCCTTACTTAAGCCCTTCATGTCTTTGCCTTGACATCCCCCATAAGAATACCTTACTCCAACACTAGCCACATGTGATCTTAACTCCTTGAGTCTCTTGATCAACCTTAAAAACCATTCTGCCACTTCTTGAATTCCTAGAAATCCCATAGCTTGCCTTAGTCAATTGTGCATGTTGTCAAATCAATGCATTGCACCACTGCATCAAGATTCACCATGACTCCCTTATTGAACAATGCTTCCAACCTAAGTGACTTAGACCATTGAGTCCTCCCTTGCTCACTACACATACCATTAAAGCATACTGAACACTACCAAAGTGCCTAGGAACATCCCTTGAGTCCTTAATTTCAACCTCACATGCTATGATAGCACGTCCAATGTTTCCACGGCTTACCATCCCTTTTTGGTCTCCCCCAAATCTTCATGAACCTTGAAGCCCAACCTATTCCTCCCTGGAACTATTGACTACCTTAGCCAAACAATAAACCCTGACTTCCTCGACACCATGTTTATGTCTACACACCCTATTAGCAAATGCCTTGTTCCTTATGCATCCACTGCACTCAAACCAACCCTTTAAGCATACACACAATTTTAGCCATGGATTCCTTTGAAATGCACACCTGGGGCAACATTCCCTTAGCTTCATAATCCACCTAATCCCTTGGATGTTGTACTCCATTTCCAACTTGGCTACACCACCATGGTTTCACCTATGAATCACTTCACCCTTTCAATCATGCATCATAATCCTTTACTTATTTCTATCAATCATGACTCAACCCTTCAAGTCATGACATACAACTACCTCATTAGTCACTTGACATGGATCTACCTCATGGCTTGGCTCACCTTGAGTACTACCCCCAAACTATAACCTAATTTCCATATTAGACCCCCATGACCCTTGAGATACCTTATCCCAATGAAAATCCCAAATCACCAAGTAATCTAGATGTGCACTTAGTGAAACACTCCTTTGAACCATCCTTCATAGATAATCGGCTCTGTAACACTTCCCCAAATAGCTCACCATAAGCCCCAATATTCCTACTCAAACAAATCATTTGCCTCCTTCCATAGGACTAGGTGCTCCATTTCCCTAACTTTTAGACCTTAGACATCTCCCATTGAGTCATCACTAACATTGGCTCTGCTACTCCACTTCACTAAGATAGGGAACCACAAGCCTTGCATTTGTCACCAAACCTCACCAAGATATGATAAGGAAAATTTACTCTTCTTCACTCCTAAAACTATGTGTCACCTCTATCTCATCCTAAGACTAGAGGGAAGGACTACTCTTCTTCATCCCTGTTGAGAGAGGTTGACTACCTAAGCCACCCTTGATGCACATTGACACTTACCCTTCATGATTACACCTCATCCCGATGCCATGCCTCGCCTACACCATAACCATGCTAGTGGGAACATCAATAATCAAAACCCCAAGTTTACACCTCAGCTCAATGTCATGCCTCACTTACACCACAACCATGGTAGTGGGAACATCACATAGCACAACCCCAAGTTTACACCTTGGCTCAATGCCATGCCTTGCCTACACCACAACCATGCTAGTGGGAACATCACATAACACATACCTAAGTTTACACCTTAGCTTGGTGCCATGCCTTGCCTACACCACAATCATGCTAGTGCAAACATCACGTAGCATAATCGCATTGGATACACCTCTGATTTGTCCAATGATAAAATCCTATGGCATAAGTATAAATGACCAACACATGACATAGCCCCATTGGATACCCCTTGTTAGAATTCTTTACAATAACTGAGAGGCGGGGAGGGGGGGGGTGTGAATCAATTATCCAAGGTCTAAATGCCCTAATAATACTTTTTCTCAAATTATAGTGAGCACACAAACTTTTCATCCATCCAAGCTTAAATCAATCATCTTAGCAAGTTACAGAAAATCAACATGCAGGGATAAAACATGCAAGATCAACACATGACACAGTGATTTACGTGGAAACCCAATTTGGGAAAAACCACCAATAACATGCTACTTAATTCTCACTCTTCTAAAGTGATGCCCTGTTAAAAGCCTGCCCTTTTAAAGGCTTACAACACACTGTTAAATGTGACCTTGTTAGAGGATTTCACCATACTATTAAGAATGGGCCTGGTCAAAGGACTTTAGAACATTCTCTTGGAATGTCACCTTGTTAAAAGATTTACAACATAGCTATTAAACCAACCTAAGTCCATAGGATTTAAACTAACTGTTATAATTGCTAGAGAGTAACAATAATGGCTTTTTGATCTGATACAACTTACAACATATCTTGCAGATTTCATATCACACTTCAGTTCAACCCTTTTTCTTGGCTTTAATCACTTCAGCTCTGACAACTTGTCATCTCAAGCTTCGTCTCCTTCAGTCTTCTTACTCATCATACCAATGCAACCATATTTGTGGTCATCTATTGAAGCAGAGTAACTATTCTCTCTTACTCCTTAGCACCTCCTTTAGCACTTTATGCTTTCATGCTTGACCTACTCCTCTCTTTGCTTTGTAGCCTTATGACTCCTTAAATAGAAATCTGGATTGCCTTACCCGCTCGATTCTCCCTCTCCAACTTTAGGGTTTTAGGTAGATTAGGTAGGGTATAATGTATCTACCCCATATCTTGCTCTTATCTAGAAACTTCATCTAAAGTCCAGTTGTATTCTCCAAATTTTTTTTACATGGTGTTCTATGCCACCAGCTCATTACTCTTATCTTCTATTTGATTCACAGAATTCTAGATAACAACCTTGTCGGCTCGTATCTAGCGAATCTTTGATCTTTGAGATAATGTAGAAACTCAGCGCTATTGGTTTACTGATGCTCGACACCTCCGTGTTACTCGGCACTTGTATCCTACTCGACATCTGATCTTCACTCAACAGTTTCTGTGTTACTCAGCACTTGAATCCTGCTCAGCATCTGATCTTCACTCGGCACTTGAATCTTGCTTGGCATCTGATCTTCACTTGGCACATACTAAAGTTGAACTTTCTCAGCTCGATTAGGAATTTGTTCGGCACTAACTAGCTTCCTCGCCTCTCTCTCTAATAAACTTAGTTATACTTTACAAATGATTTAGCTAAAACCTTACATCTTTGGTGTGTTTTAGTGTGCCCATTCTCTATGTCTTAGAGTATGTCATCAATACACTGTTTCATCAATGGCTTAGCTGATCTTTGTACTTCATTGTAACATCATAACTTCAACCTTTCTCTAGGTGTTCTAGTTACATCTTATTGATTGCCTCCTTGTCAATCAACCAATTGATAGTATTTGGATCACTAAAGCAATTGTCATTTCTGCAAATAGCAAGTTTGACATCAATGACAAAAAAATGATTGAGAACATTCTTTACCAGTTCCATTACTTTTTATGTATGATCTCTTCAATCATTTCCAACAATCTCCCTCATGATCTTTTCAATCATTTCCAACAATCTCCCTCTTTGGCATTGATGGCAAACCAAACTGATCAATTCATCAACTTAGTTACCACCAAAATTATATACATTTTCTGCTTCTTTCTTGATTTTTGCATCTTTACTACTGATCTCATATATCTCCCTCTTTCATATCTATCTACCTCTTGCTTTGAATTGATCATTTTCTGCCTATATCTCCCTCTTTGACATAAATGCCAAAGATGTAGCATCTTTATCATGCAAAATATATGCTTTGGTTCTGATGTCTTCTCCCTCTGTCACCATGCTTTTGACTGATTTGGAGTTTCTACCCCTATTGTCATCCTCTGCATCATTCTTCTGATATTTCAATGATTTGTTCCTGTTGATGCAGGGCAGCTTCCTTGTTGCTTTACATTGCTTGAGTTAGGGGCATTACCCCCAACTTGCCTCTAAGATATTCGTAAGCATCCTTGGGCAATAGTTTTGTGAAGATATCTACAGTTTGTTCCTTTGTATGAATGTACTCCAATTTCACTTGTTTGTCTTCTACCAATTCTCTGACATAGTGATACTTGATTGCAATATGCTTGATTTTTGCATGCATTACTAGATTCTTGGATATGTTTATAGCACTTGTATTATCACAATAGAATATCACAGGTTTGGTTACCTCTTCCTTCATTCCTTTCAATAGATGTGTGAGCCACACAATGTTTGTGCAATTGACTGCTGCTGCCACATATTTTGATTCTGCAGTGGACTGGGATGTGCATGTTTGTTTCTTGCTAGTCCAAGTAACTAGCCTTTTACCTAAAAATAATGCACCTCCACTTGTGCTTTTTCTGTCATCAATGTTGCCTCCCCAATCTGCATCTGTATATGCATTGAGCTCAAAATTCTCATTCTTTTTGTAATATAGACCAAAGTTATCAGTTCCTTTAAGATACCTCATTATTATTTTTACTGCTATGAGATGATTTTCTTTGGGGTTAGCAGAGAATCTAGCCACTATTCCAACCGCTAATGCTATGTCTGGTTTGCTATGTACAATATATTGTAGTTTTCAAATCATGGATTTGTACATTGTTTGATTGACTTTAGCTGATACATCATTTTTGGATAGCTTATTTCCTATTGCCATTGGTGTGCTAACTGGTTTGGATTCCTCCAATCCAAATGTTTTAAGTATCTCTTTGATGTACTTTGATTGTGTCACAAATATACCATGTTTTAGTTGATGTACTTGCAAACCAACAAAAAATTTGATCTCTCCAAACGTAGACATCTCAAACTCATGTTTCATTTTGTTAGAAAAGCCTTTGCAAAGTACTTTCTTTCCTCCAATAACTATGTCATCCACAAATATTTCAGATATAATAATATCCTTACCTACTTCTGATTTGATGTACATATTGCTATTATCATCAGTTCTTTCAAATCCTATATGCACTAGATATTTGTGAAGTCTCTCATACCATGCTCCAGGTGCTTGTTTCAGACCATAGAGTGCTTTATGTAATTTACAAACCATATCCCTATTGTTCTCATCAACAAATTCCTTTGGTTGTTCAATATAGACTTCATCTTCCAATATACCATTTAAAAAAGCAGACTTTACATCCATTTGATAGACTTTAAAACCTTTATATGCAGCATATGCAAGTAAAGTTCTTACTCCTTCCATTCTAGCAACAGGGGCGAATGTTTCCCCATAGTCTAATCCTTCTTCTTGAGCATAACCCTTGCATACTAGTCTAGCTTTGTTTCTAGTAATCTCACCATTCTCATCTAGCTTGTTTTTGAATACCCACTTGGTGCCAATCACATTCTTGTTAACTGGTTTGGGAACCAAACTCTAGGTTTTGTTCTTCTTTATTTGATCAATCTCTTCTTCCATAGCTTTATACCAGTCATCATCTTGTAATGCACCATATATTGTCTTAGGTTCAATTTTGCTGATCAGACATGATTCATGTCTTAGTCTATTCCTTGTCATTGGTCTTGCATCTTTGTCACCAATTATCTATTTAGCAGGGTGATGCCTTTTTACATATTTGGACAATCTTGGTTCTGTCCTTGTTTCCATGTTTGATCTTTCAGATTCAGGGTCACTATGTACTAAGTTGTCAGGTTGTTCTTCATCTCTTTCATGTGTACTAACTTCAGGATCAGATTGTGCATTTTCTTCATTCTGCAACTCGACTTCTGAATGTAACTTGGCATTCACTGGTTGTGATTCGGTTGAAACTAAAATTTGTTGTTGAATCCCAATTTGATTGACAACATCCTCGTCAACAGGCATTCCTTCATGAGAATACACAAAGGTTCTATATTCATTCATTCTCTTTGGTTCTTTAACTTGGACTTCTATATGCTCATCAAAGTTTACATTTGCACTTTCCAAAATATTGTTAGTGTTAGTATTCAAACACTTATATGCTTTACTTCTAGTGGAGTAACCAAGGAATATGCCTTCATCACTTTTTGCATCAAATTTTCCATTTCTAGCATCTTTAAGGATAAAGCATTTGCAACCAAATACTTTAAAATATTTTACATTGGGTGAGTGACCATACCATAATTCAAAAGGTGTTGTATTTGTACCTTTCTTGACTTGTACTCGGTTCAGTGTATGAACAACTACACTTACAGCTTCTCTTCAGTATTTTAAAGCAGCAGTCTTTTCCATCATTAATGTTCTGGCACAGTCAATCACAGATCTATTTCTTCTTTCAGCAATTCCATTCTGTGGGGGAGTTCTAGGAGTTGACATTTGTCTCTTGATTCCTTTGTCATTACAAAATATCTCAAATTTATTTGATGTGAATTCACCACCTCTGTTTGATCTCAGACTTTTCAAACTCTTTCCTATTTCCTTTTCAACTCTAGCCACATACCACTTAAACATTTGAAAAGCATCAAATTTTTTCTTTAAGAACATAACAGTCACCATCCTGGAATATTCATCAACAAAGAACATTATATATTCATCTCTTTTGTAGCTTTGTAATTCCATTGGACCACATATGTCAGTATGGACTAACTCAAGTACGTCTTTAGATGTATAGTTTTTACTTTTGAAACATGACTTTGTCATCTCTCTTAGCTGACATTGTTTGCACATGATATTGTCAGGCTTCTTCAGTTTAGGTAAACCTTTGACTTTCTTTATTTTATTGATATTGACCAGATTGTCAAAGTTGACACGACATAGCCTTCTATGCCATAACCATTCATCATCAAATTTTGCAACAAAACAAGAAACACCATCCATATCAAGGTAAAATAGATTACTTCTTGTTTGATCTCCTTTTCCTATCAATTCACCATTAGTATCATAGATTTTTGCAGTTTTGTTTCCAAATTCTACTTTGTATCCTACATTGCCCAACTATGAGACACTCAACAAATTGTAGTTTAGTCCTTCAACATAGTATGCATTATCACATGAAATTTTTTCTATAAGCTTAATGGAGCCTTTTCCTTTTATTTGACATGGAGCATCATTAACAAATCTAACACTATTTCCATCATACTGTGTAAAGTTAACAAACTTACTTTTGTCTCCTGTCATGTGATGTGAGCATCCACTGTCTATGATCCAACTGACATTCTTGTTCATACATGTTACTAGTGCTGTAGGTTCTTCTTCATCAAATTGGTCCTTCATGGCTACATAAAAAACTTCATCATCATTATCATCAGAGTTCTCTTCAACAATATAGCACTTCTTGCCTTTATCTTTGTAATCTCTCTTATCATCTTCTCTTATGTATTTGTACTTGTTGCCTTCCTTGTAATCCTTTTTCTATGTACACCTTGCAGAAATATGTCCTACTTCATTGCAATTGAAACAAATGATAGGCATCTTACCTTTGAATTTCCCTTTGCCTCTGTGAAATCTTCTAGCTAGTAATGCTTCCAATTGTTCCACATCTTCCTCATCAGTGCTACTGTCATTGGATACATATTTCATTTTTCTTCCTTTCTTTGATTTCACATGTTTAGCATCTTTCAGTGATAGCTTGGCCTTGAAAGCAGATTCAACATTCTTAGGTCTGTAGTTGTCAAAGTTAGATAACTCAAATGCAATGAGTCTACCCACTATACCTTCAAAACTTAGATTGTTTCCTGGTACACATCTTAATTCTTGGATTTTTGATACTCTAATAGCATAGATAGGGAGAAAAGTTCTTAAGAACTCACTATTAACAGTATCTTCATCCAATTGACCACTCAAACATCTTATTTCACTTACCACTTCCTTTATTCTAGCGCCATATTGAGTAGCATTCTCACTTTCCTCCATTTTCATATCATCAAACTTTCCTGTAAGGCTTTCTCTTTTTGCTCTTTGGACATTCTGATCTCCTCCATAGATGTCTGATAGGGCTTTCCACATTTTGAATGTAGTGTCACATCCTTTGATATCATCGAATTTAGCATAGTTGAGTGCTGAAGTAATCTCCAGCATTGTCTGATTGTGTTCCTATTTGTTTTTCAAATCTTCTGCAGTAAGAGTACCAGTTGGATCAACATGTTCAGTAATAATTGAATTTTGGGCATAATCTCCTATGGATCCAAGATGTAGCTTCATCAAACTTTTCCATGCAACAAAGTTGTCTTTGTTGAGCTTGGGAATTTCTTTCTTAGGCATTTTGATCTTTTTCTGCTTCTAGCCCCTTTAAACTAAGTTAGCAACAAAGCTCTGATACCAATTGTTAGAATTCTTTATAAAAACTGAGAGGGGGGGGGGGGGGGGGGGGGGGTGCGAATCAGTTATCCAAGGTCTAAATGCCCTAATAATACTTTTTCTCAAATTATAGTGAGCACATAAACTTTTCATCCATCCAAGCTTAAATCAATCATCTTAGCAAGTTACAACAAATCAACATGCAGGGATAAAACATGGAAGATCAACACATGACACAGTGATTTACGTGGAAACCCAATTTGAGAAAAACCACCAGTAACATGCTACTTAATTCTCACTCTTCTAAAGTGATGCCCTATTAAAAGCCTGCCCTGTTAAAGGCTTACAACACACTATTAAATGTGACCTTGTTAGAGGATTTCACCATATTGTTAGGAATGGGCCTGGTCAAAGGACTTTAGAACATTCTCTTGGAATGTCACCTTGTTAAAGGATTTACAACACGGCTATTAAACCAACCTAAGTCCATAGGATTTAAACTAACTGTTACAATTGCTAGACAATAACAATAATGGCTTTTTGATCTGATACAACTTACAACATATCTTGCAGATTTTAGATCACACTTCAGTTCAATCCTTTTGCTTGGCTTTAATCACTTTAGTTCAAACAACTTGTCATCTCAAGCTTCCTCTCCTTGAGTCTTCTTACTCATCATACCAATGCAACCATATCTGTGGTCATCTGTTGAAGTAGAGTAACTATTCTCTCTTACTCCTTAGCACCTCCTTTAGCAATTTATGCTTTCATGCTTGACCTACTCCTCTCTTTGCTTCATAGCCTTATGACTCCTTAAATAGAAATCTGGATTGCCTTACTCGTTCAATTCTCCCTCTCCAACTTTAGGGTTTCAGGTAGATTAGGTAGGGTATAATGTATCTACCCCATATCTTGCTCTTATCTAGAAACTTCATCTAAAGTTCGGTTGTATTCTCCAAAAATGTTTTACATGGTGTTTTGTACCACCAGCTCATTACTCTTATCTTCTATTTGACTCACAAAATTCTAGATAACAAGCTTGTGGGCTAAGATCTGGTGAATCTTTGATCTTTGAGATAATGCACCAACTCGACATTATTTGTTTACTGATGCTCGACACCTCTGTGTTACTTGGCACTTGTATCCTGCTCGGCATCTGATCTCACTCGAAACTTTCTATGTTACTCGGCACTTGAATCCTTCTCAGTATCTAATCTTCACTTGGCACTTTCTGTGTTACTCGACACTTGAATCCTGCTCGGCATCTGATCTTCACTTGGCACATACTGAAGTTGAACTTTCTTGGTTCGATTAGGAATCTGTTCGGCACTAACTAGCTTGCTCGCCTCTCTCTCTCTAATAAACTTAGTTAGACTTTACAAATGACTTAGCTAAAACCTTACATCTTTGGTGTGTTTTAGTGTGCCCATTCTCTGTGTCTTAGAGTATGTCATCAATACACTATTTCATCAATGGCTTAGCTGATCTTTGTACTTCATTGTAACATCATAACTTCAACCTTTCTCTAGGTGTTCTAGTTACATCTTATTGATTGCCTCCTTCTTGTCAATCAACCAATTGATAGTATTTGGATCACTAAAGCAATTGTCATTCCTGCAAGTAGCTAGTTTGACATCAATGACAAAAAAATGATTGAGAACATTCTTTACCAGTTCCATTACTTTTTATGTATGATCTCTTCAATCATTTCAAACAATCTCCCTCATGATCTTTTCAATCATTTCCAACACCCCTTTGATTGACATATGACCTCACCTATGCCACACCTATGTGTACCCAACTTTCTACATAGACTCATACTCTTAGAGTTTCATCTTGTAAATCAACATCCCCTTACAATCTCCACTATAGAAAACCACCGACTTAAGATACAAGTGATTAACACTTTTTTTGGGCTATAAATAGCCTCTCCATTTGCAAGCTTGACCTTCAAATTGGCCTATTACTCTCCTCTATGAAAAGGCTTTGCCAAAATCACTATTAATGAGATATCCATTCCTCTTTCAAACAAGAGCTTTGGTGAGCTAGAGTTCCTGCCTCTTGTTAATAAAGACTCAAGATTTTCTCTATGGTTAAAGAAAGATCATGTAATGATAGATATGGTAAATAGTATGCGGGGAGTGTGAAAGAGGGTTATTATGCATGTTAATGGTTAAATATTAGTATAAGCCAAATAATAGAAAATAAACATATGAAAATTATTTTATTTGTATTGGGGTTAAAGTAGAGATCTTGTGTTGATGTTTCGGCTTTGATGTTATTTGAGCAATTAGAAAGGAGTCAAATTCAACAATTGTTATGTAATTCACCCCACATTTTCTTAATCTTAATTATGAAAACAAAACAAAATAGCTCACTCCAATTTTAATGATTAATATTATAATTTATTTATTCTTTATCATATGCAATAATTAATAATCATATTAAATTTACAATTAATGACAATAGATAATCACTACATGAAATTTTAATAATATTATTCTTTGTCTCCTTAAAAAGTGATTCTATGTTGTCTTGTAAAATATTGGTTTTGAAATTAAAAGCGACCAAAACAAGGGGGTTGACCCATACAAGCAAAAAGCTGATAACTAGCACATTACCAGCAGAAACCACCAGCAGACAAAAGACTAACTAAACATCAACATAGTTCCAAATGTTTGCAAACCAATAGAGTTTAAGAGCAACTAAGCTAAAACCAAATAGAGATAACTAGCAAACTACGAAAGTTCAAAATAACCAAAATTGGCAAAACAGGCCAACCTGAGTCTTAATTACAAATGTATACCAACAAAACCTTAACCAAAAGTAAAACATGAAAAGTCTTGGATCCAAGGATCCCAGTAAGCTAAAAAAATTAATTTTCTTTTTTCCCCTTCCCCTCCACATCCAATAGGATCCTAGCCTAGTCATTAGTAGGGAATTTAAAGAGCAACTTGTGGTCTTCCATATCCATACCCATGTCCTTCTTTTCCTATGCCAGCAACTGAAGGGTAGGTGGTTGTAGCATGTGTGACTTTGAGGCCAAATTTGGAGAAGGTAAAAAACCCCTCCTCCAAAGTTTTAACCCTCTTTTCCAATTTAGCATACTGTTCCTCCAGCACCTTAGTCCCCACTTCCACCTTTAATGCTTCCTCCTTAGCTTTCTAAACCTAGATGTCATCCTGCAAAACCCTTGGGTTAGAGGAAACCTTAGAATTATCCTTAATCGGGGATGAAATAGTTATGGGGGAAGTGTCCATCTTGCTGCTCTCTTCACAAAAGGTAATGGGTTTGAGGGAAAAGCTGGTAGACACATGGGTGATCTCTGTATTCATAGCATTATGGGCAGATGCCTAGGTCTGAGCATTATCCACTGAGTTAAAACTTTTCTCCCCCTCCTCCTTTCCATCATCCTTCTTGGAATTGGAATTATCTTCCTCCTCCCTTCCTTCATTATTGTTATCTGAACTATCTTCCTCAACCTCCTCAACCGGATCTCTGATGGATTTTTGTTTGCACCTAGCCTAAGATTGTGCAAGCCTACCAGATCTCCTACTAGCCTTACCCTCGATCTCCTCCTTCGAATCCTCTCCATCAATCTCAACCAGTTTTTCAATTTTTATCTTCTTGTTTCCCTTTTGTTCCACTGTTATATCAGGTTTTTTCTTTTTCTGTTTTTCCCTATTAGGGGAGTGTTGGGGGGTGTGAATTTTAGTGCATGTACTGGAGCTCGGGGGTGAATTCTAGTAGTGGCGTTGGTTATCCACCACCACCACCCTAGGGAGGCATAGGGCAAGGTGAAACTGATAGAGGCAGAAGATTAAACCTTGATGAATTATGGTAAAATTTAAACCTTTACTCCTATTTTCTCTAACATCAGCAACCATATTCTCAAGAGAATGCAGAAGATAAAAAGGGCTAGAAATGAAATCCCTATTCCTAAAATGATTTAATAAAGGGAAATGATAGTAATAGTAGACACTGAACCTTCCCTCCAGTGTCAGATACTTCATAAGGACCAGGCACACATCATCCCATGGGGCAGGCAACTTGTCTCTTTTAAACCCTCCTTTGTAACGAATCAGCTCCTCATCTTTCGTAAAGAAGCTATTCATATTGGCCTCATTAGTAATTTTGGTTTCCTTTCTCTATTTTTTTCCCTTCATTCAAAGGCTAGTCGCCATGGCAATCACTTCCTCAATGACTTGGAAGGTGATTCCATTAATGGTGACCTTTTTATCATTCCATCAATTAACAAACTAGAGCGTGCAGTTCTCGTCGTAACCCGCCATCAACTACATGTAGGGAAAAAAATCCCCTTCCTTTAGAAGAAACTAGGTGGCCATCCTATCTTTAAAATTCTCAATTTTCATGGGTTCCAGCCTATTCAAGTCCCCGCCCATCTCTATTTCACCAATTTTCGGCTCCCCTTCTTTAGTAATACGCATATGAATTTTCTTAACAACAATCTCTTTGCAACTACTCTCCGCCTTAAATGCTTTAACAACAAGCAAATAAAATTTGTAGACTCGTGCTTGATGAGCTCCAAAATCCCATGCAAGATTATTATGGGATTCGTGAATGTAAAAAATCATAATTATCACACCCCGATGTTTTCTAACAACCTGATTAATGATATCTTTCTTACTTCCAATTGGGAAGTAATTTGAAACTCGCAATGGGTTACCATAATTATGAAATGACATTTCTCTTATTTCATAATCACTCCAATTACCATTTTTTCGCCACATCTTCCCTTTATTTCTAAAAAGCCATTATTAAATTTAGCAAACATTATCATCATATTGCCAAATTTGGGCCTACTTTTAAAATTTATAGTCATCATCATATATTATTCCTGCCTCTTTCCTTGATTATCAATGACTTAATATCTTCATTGAGATCAACCCAATTCCTCCGGCACGTGATTGCCATTGCATTAAACCCCATGGCTACTATGGTATCTTGGATGATTTGTTTTGATTAACTGAATAATAATTACTTCCATATTCTAATGTAGTAGATCTTTATATTACTTCCATATTGTAATGTAGTGAACAAACCTAGATCTTTATATTCAAGGCACATTAATAAAACTATTTTAAACACTTGGAGATAGATGCTCCATGTGGTCCTGTAAACAATTGCTCTCTAATTAAGACTTAGGAATGAAACATTGTCATTGCATAATCTTGTGAAAGCAAATATAATAGAAAACTAGATTTTAAACAACATTCCCATAAGAACCAAAAAGATTTTGTAGCCACAAGATATTAAATACTATGTTGATTGTATTTTCAAATCGCTTCATTGATCATTTGACAACATAAAAGAGAGTAAATAATTTTAAAACTCTAGAAAATAATCAAATGCAATAGTCTAAAGTCTCACAAGCTAGATTTTTAAAATCAATTAAATAATATTAATTTGCATTTTCTGATTGGTCTATAGCAAATTTGGTGGGCTTATAATAATGTTTCCCAACTAAAAAATACTGAAAAAGGGAGAGGGCGAATAAGATAAAGATACATTTATTGTATGTCAAAAAAGTTAGAAAAAGAAGACAGTAGAAAAAATTGGTTGGGAAGAAAGCCCTAGGAAAGCATCACGTGAATGGAAAAATGTATAGATATGACGGTATGGTGGAATTATTTTTGCTTTACTACTCAATTTATTTTGGTCATTGACAGCCTTCATTGATTCTTTTATTTTTGTCCATTTTCAAAGCTTTCCAACTAGAAAATGATGAGTTTTTGGGTGGAAATTGAGGGAAGAATGAATAGATCTATGAAGTGAGTGATGTTTGAGTTGGTTACAATTTCTCAAAAGGGAAAGACTAGGGATTTGTACGATGAAGGTTCTAAATTTGGGTAGTGGAGTGTACGTGTTTAGTGATTTTGTAAATTGTCTAGATGTGTTGTTTTTTGGTCTGAATTGTTGTTTTAAAGGTAGAACTCAGGAAAGGGGGTTCTTTGAGATATTTTGATGTTGTATTGGAGGGTTTGGGGCGGTATGCTTGTTGAGTTATTAAGATAGTTGCATGAGTTATAGATGCACCATTGGGATTAGGGAGGATTGCTTGTATGGTAGATCCTCTACAATAAATTTGCAGGGAAAGTAAGTGAAATTAGGAGTTTTTCATTTGCTGTGTTATGAGTTGATAAAATTGTGTAATGAAATGTGAGGTTATAGATGTATAGAGACATAGAAATTCTAGAAGATGACAATTATAGACCAAAAGTCATATGTTATTGATGGGAGTTGATATTGTTGATGAAAGAAAGTTAGTTGACGTAGGAAACCGGAAGCACCATTCTTCTTAAGCCGTTGTTTTGTAGTGTGTCAACATGTAAATTTCTCCATAAGGAGGTCTTTCGAGGAATCTTCCAATTTTCTTCTTGTGCTCATATTTGCACTGCAAGCTTTTGCCTATAGGTGTGCAATCAGATTTTGAAGTGATGCCTATGGAGAATTCTAGAACTTTGAGAACTTTGAGAGATCTATTTATCTAATTTTTGTCTAGAGAAGTTATTTTTACCCTTGGGAAAATTTCTCCTAACCAATCAGAAAATAAAAACTAGTGATTCAAAATTAATTAAAAAATAATTGAATTTTTCAACTTTAGAAACTTGCTAATTGTAGATGTAAAAATTAATTTGGACCACTACTTGGAACATTAGTTCCTTGCCTATGTATAAGTAGGAACTAATAAAAGAAGAATTAGACTTTACTCTAACCTAACAATCTACTAAACATAGGGAAGGTAGCTAAATATTATTGGTTGAAATATGCAAAACTTGTGATACAAAGAAAATTGGCCAGCGTGTATGGGATACATGGAATGTAGTTCTTCCCCATCCTTCAATCAATCACAGGGAATTAAACTACCACCCAATATTGGGTCAAGAAGTACCAGTGGTTGATCATTGAGTAATAGGAGCTGTACACACAAAAATATTGATCATGTATGCGTTAAAAGTCCACATATGCTCCATATGTTCTTTGATCCTCCATAATGTACACGTATGCTAAAAATCATAGACCACAGCACAAGCCAAGACTTGGTAAAATACAAATTTGTACATAGATGACGAATGCAACAAGTGATGAATTGGCCTATGCTAAAAAAATATATATATTTTACATATATTAAAATCATTGTGTTTAGCAACATACCCAACGTACGGGAATCTGCCCAAAATATTGTCACATCTTATTTTTCCTTGCATTCTTTGTCATGGATTCCACTTATTATATATAACCAAATACATTTAGCACAACATTCGTCGAATGAGTGCAAACACACAAATTACAAAGATGCTTGGGAGTTACATGTTTACAAGGATTGAATTCTAAACCATTATGTCAATACTTTAAATAATTTTACTATCAAAGTATGCTCATTGAAATAAGCTATTACTCTTATTAACGATTGGCATTTTTCAACAAGAGCTCGTGTTATTAGTCCCTGCCTTATCTATAAGGCAGGGTACTAATGTTTTCAGTGAGGGCACACAATTAATTTTTTCAAATATATATTTTCAAATTACATTTATATTCACTAATTCTGCAATTCTTATTGGCTATTACCATTTTTGGTGATGGTAATTTTTTTTTAAACCTCAGAAAATAGGAAAAAAGGGTGCACAATCATTCACAAAGCTTCCTGAGGAGCATCTAGGCTTCCATGATCTAATGTGCCGTCCATGAATAGTTTACAAGTGCCTTCAAACATTAGCCAAATATTTCATTTGACAGCAATCTTCTCACAAGTAAATGATATTGTTTGTCATATCTTACTAGAAACTTCTTTCTGTCAGACTACAATTCTACTGTATCAAAATGTAAGGCTTTTCACCCTTATCCCAATTTCCAATATTAGAAAATAGTATATCAAGCAGGAATATTTTTAAGCTAAAGGTAGAGTAATATTGCATAATAATATCATAATTAAGAAAGCTGGTTATTGTTCAACAATTCTTGATGCCAAATAAAATTATTGATGATTTACTATTATTATGTTATATTATGGATAATTTATAGTTATCATATTTATTTTGTGCCTTTTCATGTTCTTATATCATAATTATATTAATAAAATTAATTCAGGAGACCACTTACATAAATTAAATTAATTAAATACAAATACACTTAAATTAATTTATTAGTTTTTAAGAATATTATTTCTTACTAGATTTATTATAGGTATTGAATATAATTTGATTAATAAATTTTGCTAATAATAAAGATTATTTATGTTAATAATATTACAAATCAGAATTTAATATTTATCTTGTATAGTAGTTAAAAGTATAGTCATATATATTTATATTTAAAAATATTAATACAAAATTAATTTATATATTGTTCTATATAATTGCAAGTAGATTTATTAATTAAGTATTATGAATACATTTGTAATATTAAAAATAATTTGATTGGTATCATAAATCTCATTCAAGAAAGAATATCTATTTCTATATCGTCAAACATATACTAGACTTATTATTACAAATGTTTGGAATATTCTTGAAATCAATTAGATCCTTATTTGTACTGCATTATTAAAATCAAACATAGTTAATGTAAATACCATTAAAACTTAAAGAAGTCAAGATATGATCTATGCTCTTGAAGATTGACTCTAGCAACGACAATAGCCTAGAAAGTTGTCTCAATGTAAATCATATTGATGGAAGAAACATGTAAATCATATGTGAAAATCTTATAGATTGGTTTATTAATGAACTAATGAAAACTACATGCACATAACAATAACATGTCACATCTACCTTTTAACCCTTGCAAAAGGCAGGGACTAAAGCTCTCTTAGAGCTCTTGTTAGTGTGTAGAATTTATGATTCACCGTTTGATATTTCTAGAGAAAATAAAGAATAGAGGAAAATATTTTAAATACATTTTGTTATGAAGCTAATTAGAGTTAAGGGTATTAGTTCATGATTGATTAGGGTAGGAATTTGATTAGGATTAGGTTGGGATTAATATGTTAGAGTCTATGTTTGATATGTTAAGAGAAGAAGAAATATAGAAACTATCATGATTATGATTAAAATTAGGGTAAAATCTAAAATGTTTGTAGTAAATAATAAATATGGGAGACATAAGTCTACATAGGGTTTGGATCAAGATTAGGAATAAACATGTGAGAGCCAAAGCCTAATTAAGAGCAGTAGGGTTAGGGAGAGGGATATGAGCAAATATGTAAAAATAAAAGTCTAGTTAAGATTAAGGTTAGGAACAAGGACATGATTAGGAATAGTTAAGATTAGAATTAGGGTTAGTATTAGGGCATGGATAGGGATAGGATTAAGAATAGTAAAGATTTTTACTGAAAATGTAAATATGTAATGGCAAAATTTTAATTTAAGAAGAGACATCTATTTTAATCAATTTTCCTAGTTTGGTATTAAATAGGTTATTTTAAGATTAAGACTAGAATTATTCTTATTATGTCATTAGTATTAGAAAATAATCTTAAGATTAAGATCTAAAGAACTAGAATTGTAATTGTTTTTATAAATAATGATATATATATATATAAAGAATATATATAATATTCTTTATTTATATAAAGAATAAAAACAAATATTTTTCACTAATTTAAGGGGTAAAATAAAAGTCTAATTTAAATGATTATTATATATATGCAAAATATTCTTTATTTATATAAAGAATAAAAATAAATATTTTTCACTAATTTAAGGAGTAAAATAGAAGTCTAATTTAAGTGACTATGAAAATAGACCACTAAATGATATTAGTGTTGGACTTTGTCCATTCTTAGAACTAGATAATCATCAATTGGATCTTTAGATGATAGCCTTTGTACCCAGAAACAACTCATTATAAGTTATGATGTGGATTATAATGTGAACTTGATCTAGAATGAGTTACATTTATCCACAAATTGATGCTTAACATATGGACCCAAAAACTTGGCGTGTTTATGTCTTTGAGTATAATATTCATTAAAGATGATACAATTGGCCACTTAAAATACATTTGAAGAAAAGGATACATATTAACTCGTTTGACAAACATGAAAAAAAATACTAAACACTACCATAGGTATAGTGCCTCTAACATAATTTTTCCCCATCATACTTCTTTTGTAGGAGATTTATTTATAGGGCCAAGCGGAAAGAACATGACTTTATATCCACTAATCGGTATTGCATCAGTGCCATCTCCCACAAAAACATCACGAAATAAACAAATAATTTTTGACACCAATTGAGATGGTGACAAATTGAAATGGCATATATATGGACTATGTATAATTTTTTTTGGTTTCATTGGCAGACATAATCATGGTTGTAGTTGTAGGGACACGAATATGGATATGAATGGGAACAAAATGGAATGAGAAGGAGACTTAAGTCTCGTTTGTTTGCTAGAATTAACCTGGAATAGGGAAACAAGAATAGGAAAATTGGAATAAATCTATTCCAATTTTAGCTCAAAATGAGAATAAATCAAATTCCAAAAAAAAATTAGAATTCGATTTATTCTCATTTTGGGCCAAAATTGGAATAGATTTATTCCAATTTTCCTATTCCCATTTCCCTATTCTAGGTTAATTCCAGCAAACAAAAGGGGCCTTACAGTGTAGGTGACGGTAATAGAGAAGGGGAATAATCTTTTCTTTTTTGGGTTTGTGCTTCAATGGGTTTTGATGATGACATGGTCAGGGAATTGGGAGAAGCTACTAGAATGAAGTTGACATATATTTTTCTTACTTTTTGAGTTCAAAAAATAATTTTAACCACTAAGAAATTAACATTTAGTGTATATATTAAAATAAATCACTTTAAACCCTAAAATATTATATATGTATTTTTGAAATATTTAATTGTGATAGTCTACTGAAAACATTAGTTCCTGCTTATTATATAGGTGGGGACTAATAATACCTAGTACAATAGAAGTAATTGGAGACCTCAAAGTGAGTTTGGTAATGCAATTTGCTCCTCCCTCCCAAGAATCATAGTGCATTAGTTATCTATTTTAAAATAGAGAAGTGGAAAGAAGTAAAATGGGTGGCATCAAATTTTTGCATGACCATATTGTCTTTTGAATCATTCTATGGAACAAATAAAGATGAGTGAGTAATGAGGATGATACCAAAAGAATTGCAAAATATAATAAATAAAACACTTGAAATATAAACATTTATCCTCAAATCGCAAAAGGAATTTTAAAGGATTGTGAAGTGACAATATTCTCCATTTTGCTGACCTACATTTTGGTGGTTGGGAAATAGCTAAAATCTTTATTAAAAGGAAATATTTGGCCATTTATGATTTCAGCTATATATAAAATAGATAACATTTAAATAATAAAGATGAAATATATTTTTGGTAATACTCTTAAAATGATTGATATTCCTTATAAAAATTCCCATAGGATACAATAAATTTAATTGAAGGAGCTTCATTCTTTAAATTATGAAGTTCATGGATATATTTTTTATCTTGAAAAAATATTTTCATAATTGTGAAAAGGTATAATAATTGATTTTTTTTATAAGAAGAAGTATCTTTTACAAATTATCGAAAATATTATTTTAGATATAGAAATGACAAATTTAATTTTACTAACTATGAAGATGAAGAGGGAAACACCTTTCATATTCTTGATAAATTAATTAAGGATTGAGTTCTTTCTAATATATTTAAAAATAAAGTAGGATAATTTTATCCCAACAAAATGTTTTGAAGCATAACATTATAAAAAGTCATTGGATATTTTTTAAAAGAATACTTTTGAAAGCTTTTACCCTAAAATAAATTAGGATTATCTTTATCAAATGAGGTTTTTTTTTTCAAAATATATTTACTAGTTATATCTTTGATTGTTTTGACAAAATTATTTATTTTAAATGAAGGGATCTAGATAAGGACTACAAACCATTCCAAACAAACGAAAATGTAAGGCCTTGGTTTATTTTAAATGAAGGGATCTAGATAATTTATTTTATGTACAAGATTTATTTATTAAATAATTAGCAATCATGAGTATGAAAAGTACTTGTAGATTAAAGTATTTTTTTATAAAAATAGTATTTTGGATTAGGTATCAATTAAGGAACATTTATATTTGAAGGGGTACACTCTTTCATTCCAAAACTAAATTCTCTTCTATAAATATCAAAGGAAATAAGATATAAAGGATACAAAAACATATTGATTATTGATATGAATATCTAATATTTTGAAGATGATTGAAAATGGCAATGAAACTAATGCACAAATTATTTGTATCCATTTTTTGAAATTAATACGAAGACTCTCTTTTTTGTCTAGGTTGAGGATTGTAAGTTCATTTGACCTTTGATTAAGTTAGCCCTTTGTAATTATTGATTCTCAATCAATTGCTACCATTTGAATAAATGTTGAGTTGCAGTGTTAATCTTCAATCATCAAAAATTATATACAAAGTGTTGTCTATATAGCCGCTCTCTAGTTGGTTTTCTCTATAAAATTAAATTCAATTAGACTTAGGTTGGTAAGTTACAATTTTTTTTTTAATATATAAGGTAGTAGACCGTGTTATTCACTATTTCACAGAGTTCTATTTGAAGGCTCAATCAAGAATTGACTCTATCTTCCTAATTTTGGATGAAGGGTTGGTCTGGAGATTATTTCATAATTTAGGGAATACTGATAGTTGCAAAGTTCATTTGTTCTATAAAGAATATTCATAATTCACAACTTCACACCTTTTTTACTTTAAATTATTCATAAATAAGAAATTCAAATATTCAAAACACTCATTCAAGTTGTAATTTGGTCACTCTTGAGAAACACTTGCCATCATAAGCAACCAATCAATTTACATATACTATTATCTATTATAAAATTCCTCCAACAAATAGATTAGGGTTGAGGAATAAGTTCACTTGCCTAGGTCTTGTAGAGATTGAAGTGTAGGGGAGTAGGATCTTAATTAATTACTCTTGTTCATTGACCAAGTCTAATTGGAGTTCCCAAAATTGAGAGGGCAAGTTCATAGGATTTCCAATGTATTGATTTGGGCACTGACATAACATATGCATTAACAATTATGGTACATATGCTCAATGGGTTTGGCTAATCCATATGGAGCATTTGATGATAATGGAGGTGGTACATGTGTTAATCGACCCTCTTCTTTGACTTATTATGTGCCATGCTCAATAATAACATCAACCAATGATGTAGCTACCTAAAGGGTCTTTAAATCCATAGACTCCTTTACTACTAGTATGAATGCAAGATGAACTATGCTATTTTTTAGCTAGATGCCTCCTATGTTGCTGCTCTACCAGCCTATGGCCCCCAACTCTATCTTGCACATAGCCTCTCCCTCTACCCTAGAACTAATAGATGTTAAAGTAATTTTGGTTTCTCATAGAGGATAAATTCACAATACAACTTTCTTAGAAAATATAAAGAAACCTCCCAAGTATTATAGGGTGGCTAGTTAAAGACCATATACCACCTATCCTAAAATGCATCTCTCATACTATTATAAACACACCAATGTATAGGAAACCAATTTGTAGTTATTTCTAGGGAGTTACTAGTAATAAGGTCAATGAAAATGGAGCATACGTTATCTTTAAGTATCCCCTTTTTTTCACCCAATCATATGGAAATCATCAACATAAAATGAATGACATCTATTCTTTTGTGAACCCCATGTTTTAACCTCCCTAGACACCTCATTCACACTAGAGTTTGCTCTTTCTAAGGTAGTGACAAGGGATGAGTGGTGCACAAGACTAGCAGACCTCAACCTTTTAACCAATACATGTATTTGGGCACTATTTTGTCGGAGGAAATTTATAAGGTCCTCTTGTGTTGCATCTACATGATCTATTAGAGGATTTGGAGGGTTTGCATTTAGGTTTGGTAATGGATTTGGGTTTTGCAAAGGTCTTTATTGTTGTGGGAAAATATTTTGAGAGTTTTCTTCTTGATCGTTTGCAACATTATCAAGACTTTCTCGTGTTCAAAGAGGTATTTAATATTTATTTCGTGGCTGGGGATTATTTCCCGAATCTAACATCAAATTAATTAAAGAAAACTTAAATAACTTCAACAAACCCTACCCAATTGAAATTAAAAAGAAAAATTCTTACCCATTTGACGATGTGACATATTTTCAAATTGGTCAAAATGGAAATAAAATGAAATTACAAAGATTATGCACTCAGGTTTTGATATTTTTCATTCCTCTTATCTCCTTCAAATGCATTTTTAGGCAAAAAAGGCACACACCGCGAGTTTGTATTTTTGTATGATACTCAAAATGCAATTGTGTTTTGAAAACACTTTTTTCTTTACAAAACGTGACCATGTTTTGTAAAAATAAATGTTTTTTAATTATTATTTTTGTCTTAGAAAAGGCTCAACTTTGATAAGCCTAGTTTTTTAAAATTTAATTAAGCGATCACATTATGAAAAGTTTTTTTTTTGAAAGCTAGCCACTTTTTTGCACACCATCTTGGTGCACTCACCCCTAATATGCTCAAAATATTTTTCCAAGAGAAAAGCATGAGATATGTAGAGATTAAGTAATTCGATGTCTATAGTTCTGGTTGAGTGTTCTTCATTAGCTTCAAGTGGGAGAAAGTTACATATCTATAAAGAAAATGAAGTAATAATTTATTGATTCCATCGATTCATGCTATGTTAGTTGCATGTGTCAAAGATTTACATTGACAGATGAAGCATTTATTATGATGTTTGAATTCTTGAAGCTTCTAGATGATGTCACCTAGAATTGTATTTCAAATTAGTTTTTGGCACCATGTTTATTATTCTTTTATTTTATACATCCAATGTACCTCATGAAAGAATGTAATCTTGTATGAAGAGCTTGAATGTAAAAAGTATTCCCATATTGTCTCAATTTTCTTTGATCTTACACTTGCTTTGTTTATTGCTATGTCATTTACTCTTATTTGTTTATATAGTTCATCTATTACACACTTATGCTACCATTTTTCTTAATAAAAACAACATATGAAGATGAATTTTGCAGTAGCCAGTTTAACTTACATCACAACCATTTTTGTGGCTTGCAAAAAATTGGCCATTCTAATAAAATATATTATCAAAACATTCTAATACTACTCAGGAAGATAATCCCTTGTTGCAAGTAAGTCTCTTCATCTGCTAAAAAGGGACTATTATCTTATCATTGTAGACCATATTGGAGATCAACTTATTATGAAGGATGAATTTTCAATCAGTTTGGAAATAATATCATGTTTAATAGGCATCGTAGAGGTTAATTATTTTCATCAAAAAAATAAACACATTTGGAATAGGTTTCTATTTTTGTAACATATATTTTTAATGTAAAAAATACACAAGGTCTTTCTAGTCAAAAATTAAAAAAATACTAATTGCAACAAGAGCTAAGAAATTTGGTAATAAGAAAGAAAAAAGAATTAATATAAATCATTGGTTAGGCTGATGGATTCCATCAATATTGGATTGATTTATCACAAAGACTCTACCAAGTCTATATTTTTCAAGTTTAGTCATTTCTCTATTTATCTATTGAACAACTTATGAAAGTTTTTCTAGATGTAATTTTATAATTTGAATATTCTTATGTCTACAAATTCATCAATATGAATAATCTTTACGTTGAAAATATTCATAAAAACGTATTTATATATAATTAGCTACTAAAATAAATATGCATTTAGATGAATTCAATACTATTACTATGAAATCCAAAAATTGAAAAGATATTTCTTCTTTGCTATAAAAAATATAAATAGGAAAATAGACCGGTTAGACAAATGAAATAGAACACTAAATATGTCATTTCCATAAACTAAAATTATGCATATCAATTGTTTAGTATTGTTTGAAATATTATTTTTAGCTTCATAATAATCCAAAAAGGATAGGAAGTCATTATTAATGTTATATGAAATAGAAAGCTACCTAAATAAAGAAAAAAAAATAGTTTTGATATATTAGAGTTCTTGTGTGTATGTGATCGCATGTGTCATGCCTTCTTTAAAAAAAAATATAATTGATAAAACAAATTCAACATTAATTTTCATGCATATAAACAACCATATAGATAAATGTTACAATATTTGCATAATAACATTTTCTGGCGAGATAACTAGTTGATCCAAGGGCCTCTTCACAATATTCTTGAATATGAAAGATGGAAAAATATTTGTGTTCAGAGGTATGGAAGATTTGTTAGTGACTATAGACATGGTCAGGATTGGAGAGACCTTTCTTTAATATCTGGGGACCTCAAACCTCTGATGGCTATTCTTCACTCAGTGGTTTTGAATGAGGATCAGGACCAACTTGTTTGGGAGAACACTTCTAATGGAATATACTTGGTGGCTTCAGGGTACCAAGCTCTTGTGAGGTAGGATTCAGACTAGACTGGGCTAAGGCTTGGTTCCCTAGCCTTATCTCTAAAATCAACATTTTCTTTTGGCTTTTACTCTAGAACAAGATTCTCACAATAGACAATCTAAGCAAAAGAGGTCTTCTTATTCCAAATACATGTGTTCTGTGCAAAAACAAGGCAGAGTCTGTGGACCACTTGTTTATCCATTGCTCCTTGACCAGAGAGGTGTGGTCTATTTTCAACCAAGTTTTTGGGATGAGCTGGGGTGCTCCTACCTCGACCATTGAATACTTCAGGTAGTGGGATGACTCTTAGAAGGAATTTGGACTCCAAGCCATCAGCAAATGGGCTCTACATCACTTTGGTTGGGAATATGGAAGGAACACAATATTTGTATCTTTAGGGATGCCTGCCTTCTAGCTAAAATTGTATCTGGTAAAATTCTAAATGCCCTATTGGAGAATTATATGGGATGCAAAGGATCTAACTCATTTTCAAGAGATACTTGAAGTAGCAATGACACTTAGAAAAGAAGAAAGGAATGTCAATGGTCTTTACCCTTAGAGGGTTGGCATAAAGCTTAATTTTATGGTGCGGCTAAAGGTAACCCGGGAGCTACGAGTAGTGGAGGGGTGATTAGAAATTGCCAAGGGTATGGTATTGCGGTGGTTACTTTCCTTAGAGGGTAAGTGCACCAAGTTGTGGTGCCAAAAGGGGGGTATAAGTGGACACCTTTTTTCTAAAATCAGCAATTTCTGAACTTCAAGAAGAATTTGAAGATAGTTGCACTCAAAATTTTAAGATATGACAAAAAAAAAAGTAGTAGTCCTTTGAATCTAGTTTCTAAAATACTAATTTTTTTTCAAAATGGTTCAGTTTTAGGTCCTCAAAAAAGGGGGCCACAGAAAGTGGCACTATTTATTCAAAAAAAACATACCACAATACAAAGTGTGGCCCCTTTAAAATTTTAACTTTTTTTTTGAAATTCTTTAATTGCTCTAGTCAAAAGTTACCTAACACTGTGTAGTTTATCTCAGATTTTTTGAGTAATTTTATAATGCGTATTTTTTTAAATTAATTTTTTAATTGGACACATCCCAAAAACGTGAAATATTTGTGTGCTCCACCTAGAAATGATTGAAAACTAATCTAAAATCAAAACTTATTTTTTTCAAAGTGTGTAGAATGGAATCTAGTTTCTATAAAATTAAGTTGTTGCAAAATTTGATGAACGAGCTAAAATCTGCAGCCCAATTAGTACATGTTGGTATTTGACAAAAAATGGACATACATTCAAAATAAATTATAGTTGAAAGGCTTGAAATAGTTCAAATAAAAAATAAATTATATGGTTATATACTAACATAGAGACCTACAATGTCATGTAACCTAATTTTATCGATGCTCAACCACAAGGAAACTTGAAGGAGAGCACACAAGAAAAATCAATCATTTTTTGTATGTTTGCAGCAAAACACATCTCAAACTAGTTTAGAGACTCCAAACCTTTGGGTTGGATCCCCAAGGAAAAATCAAGCCTTAGGCTTGGTAGAATGTAAAGCTTTGAATAGCGCGTGCACACTATAGTGCATATGCACTATTCAAAGGATTTTTAAATTTTGATCTTAATAGCACTTGCACACATTAGTGTGTACGTGCTTTAGTGCGCATGCACTATTAAGACCTAAATTTGGAAGGAGAGAGGAAAAGCGAGAGCAAGAGAGAGAGGAGAGGTGGGGATGGGAGTGTGTGTGTGTGTGTGTGTGTGTGTGAGAGAGAGAGAGAGAGAGAGAGAGAGAGAGAGAGAGTAGGGGATGGGAGAGGGGAGAGAGAGAGTAGGGGATGGGAGAGAGAGGAAGTGTAAGAGAGAGAGTAGGAGGTGGCACACAGAGAGTAGGGGATGGGAGAGAGAGAGAGAGAGAGAGAGAGAGAGAGAGAGTAGGTGGTGGGAGAGAGAGATCGTGAAGAATTTTTAATAATGGCTAGTGAAGAGACTATGTGTAGACAACGAAGAGTTAAGCCAACGAAAAGGTAACACAACAGAGGGGTCTTGACTTTGTAACTACAAGATAGTGAAGGGTCTCGGCAATTTTATATATTCTTTAGGAGGAATTAAAGTGTGATAGAGATAGACATCTCTTTTTCATGAATATTACTTTAGCTTGAGCCTTATATTTGGGCATATTGTATTTTAAACTTCTACTTTTTCATCAATAAAATAATTTTACTGTGGCACTGGGTTTTCTTCCCTTAAGTTGGAGGGCTTTCCCAAGATAAATAGTTGTGTCTTAGCATTCATTTTTTTTTTCTGCTCTTTATCTTTCATTTCTAAGATGAAACATTAACACACCATTTCCACTCACCATTCTCATCCACCGACAACGTTGTTCTAATTTTGAATGTTCTTAAATCATTTTCTGTTACTTGTACCTTTATTATATCCACATGCATCCAATAAGATATCAATACAAATATTTTTCATGCATACTCCTAGCCTCTATCAAAATGAGACCTTTACAACAGTGGACGTCCATCATTAGTACTAAAAAGATGGTACACATATGGGACTGTTGGAACGAGATATAGACATTTGTGATAAAAAAAGAATTATAAGTAAATAAATTCTTGTGTTCAAAATACTTTTGTGTAATGACAAGTTAACTAATGAAAAATAAACAAATGTTTCAATACTTCTCCTTCTTTATCTCCTTAACCCCCCCCCCGCTCTCTCTCTCTCTCTCTCCCTCCTTATTGCAAACACAAGCCTATTGATAATGACACATGATTGTGTCCTTCAGAGGTTATGTTTCACTCATGTTTGGATCTATGTAAATAGATGGATGGTTAAATTAAAGATGTTGCTTATCCATCAAGACTTTCATTGCATACATAATAACAATTGGGAAATGTTTACTTTTTCAGCATATTACACAAATGCATACAAACAATAGAGGAAAAAATTCCCTCTTTAGTCTTAATCTTACATACCTCTTTGACGTATCCATTGCACACCAAGGTACAATTGCTAGTTACTTTTCTTTTTGTAGAAGTAAGGTAAACATGTGATGGTGCAATGTATCTTATATGGCTGAGCGCACTGAAGATGTGATGTTCATTTGCTTTTCACTCAAGAAATCACCTAGTCACAAATAGAGAATAGCGAAAAAAGCGTACTAACCTTGATATCGATGACACACTGTACCACTGTGTCACTTAATTTTCTTTATTCTCACTCTTAAACCTAATATCAAATGAAATTGGTGATTTGAAATGAAATTTGGCATGGATGAATCAAGACTTTGTTAGATTTCTCTTGTAGGATGACTGCCATTAGCTCCTCTTTCCCCGCACCCTCATTTATGTTTCATATCAGACTGGTTTATGTGGAAAAACAAGTGTTATGTTTGGACAACTCCCGACAACCTCATATGGTCTCATCAATAGCAGCAATAATAGAAACACTACATAGGAGGGCCTTCCACTTGATGAGGGGAAATGAAATGTGGTCACTAGTTGTAAATGGGTACCTAACAAGAATTGATGTTGGGACCCATCCTTTCTAGATCATCAAAGATATGTAAGATAATTAATTTATGGAAGGAGGTTAGAAGATGAATTAATTATCTACTATCCACTATCAGCCTAAACAAAAGAACTGAACAGATCATTTCCACAAGCAAGCTTCTACTTTTACTGTTTCACCGATTATTCATAATTGCTTCACCTAACTGTGGTCTACAACTTAAAAAGTGAATTTATTATGAGATTGTGATATTTGAGCCCAATTTGGGTCTCAAATACTGCTGTTTATTCGAATTCCTGCACTTGTTAGCTCTTCTTTTCCAATCAGAAGAATCATTAGGCGTGGAGCATTTGCCATTAAAACACTGGAAGCTCAGAATTGTATGGCTAAGCTCAGGATGGCTACTGAGATAGAAGCCGTGCCTTGCATTATGAAGAAAGTTGAGAGGAACTACTCTACTGAACCAGGCTGGCGTTTGGCGACTTTGCAGGAAGCATCTCACAACCTTGAGATGATTAAGCAGCAGGGCATTCTCCAGCAATGGGAGAGAGCTCGTCTTCTCGACGGCTGGATAAGCGGCCCTGGCTATCACTTCCAAATGTCTGATGACTTCAGAAGCTGCTTGGGACACATGCTTCTTGTACCAGTCCAGCCATCAGCGAGATATAGCTCGGGTATGTCCTTTTCTTTGCCTGGCTTATATACTCTCTTTGAAACTTCAGATGTAAGCGATAGGTGAGTGTATTGGTGCCTGGTGCACTCAACTAGCATTACAAAATGTTGTTCAGGTAACTTAGATAATGCGGGGTGCATTTATGAAGGTGTTTCCCTGACCGACAAGGGAAGAGGAGTCGCATTACTTTTGTGCGCTGAAGACTGGAATTACGAAGTTGTATACTGGCTCTTCAACTTATGGGAGAAAAAAGAGCTTTTTAACTCACTAGATGTCAGACAGGGCAACATACCTTTCAGCGGTAGAACTACATTTGCAGAGATGAACAGAGTGATATGTCGTATGGGCAGAATACTTGGAGAAGAGCAACTTGCCAGTTTGAAAGCGACAAGGAAGAATTTATCTCGAGAGTCAGTCAAAGAAGTGATGGTTAGCATAGGAAAGTCTTGTTGGGACAAGTTCAGTCAGGACGATAAGAAGATCCTGGGGAAAACTTTTCTTAATCATATAGAACGTAGGAGCACATATGTAAGTGAGGATGAGGAATATTCTAAAGTGAATTGGTTTCGGGAATTTGCCTCTCAAGGCGGAGACACATCAGATGATATCTGGAATTTTTTGTGGCACATCATCTCTTGCTTTTCTCTAATGCTCATAGTAAATAAGAGTCTTTGTTTACTGATGGAAGAATGGAAGAATGAAGGGTGTCAGACACGAAGCCGAAGGGATTTCATTATGTCCACCGCCATACTCTTTCATCTCTCCACATATGTAGGATCTGAGAGGGGAATGATATTTAGACAGGCATGCAAGGATGCAGCAAGTGATCAGAGGCAACGTTTTAATGATACCCTGAGAAAGACATCCTTCGCCTACTGCGACAAAGCTACAAATCACGACGTTCTCAACAAGATTCTAATTTATGCAGCGCGGGATAAGGTCAGTGCGGTGGTGAAAAGGGTATTAGAGTGGGGCGCACAGCCACAAGCGAACCTTGGCCCAGACCAACAGAATATGGCTCTGTATTATGCTATATCATGGAGCAATAATATGGAAATCGTGAGGAGTCTTTTCGACAAATGTGATTCAAAAGAGCAGTTCGCCAATGCAGCAAACGAAGACGGAATGACTGCTCTTCATTGGGCGTGTGATGGATATAAGGCTGACCCAAGGATGTGTAAAATGATTGTTGAATACGGGGGAAGGCCCGATGTTGCAGACAACAGAGGCCGCCTCCCCCTCCACTACGCAGTTAAGAGAGGGTGTGAAGATACTGTCGATGTGCTCATTGGGGAAGGCGACAGTGATACAGTGCGGAGTTCTCAAGATTGGGCGAAGATGGTTACTTGGAAAGACAAGGATGGGGTGAGTCCTCTGGATATGGTGGTCAAGAAAAACAACATAAAGTTGATGGTGAAGCTATTGTCAGTTTCTCAACAAGCGCTGGACACATTTATTAATAAGGTGGATTCTGCAAAGCTCCTGCGTGAGTTTACCTCTCAAGGAAATACAGAAGTTGTGAATAAACTCTTGGAGAGCGGAGCAGATCCACTTGCCTGCGATGAGCAGGGCCAAACTACTTTGCATTACGCCTCTATGTGTCAAGATGCATACAAGGCACGTAAGTTATCTGAATCATTGCTCGAGAAATGTAAAAGCGAGGAGGAGAAGAAGAATTGGGTCACCAAACAAGATGATATGGGTAAAACGGCTCTCCACGTTGCAGCCATGAAAGGACATGGAGACCTCTGTAATTTGCTTTATATAATGAATGAAGACATTCTACAAAAAGAAGATAGCGATGGGCGAATAGCTCTCTTCGAAGCAGTTAAAGCAGGCCACGATGATCTCTGTCCGAGATTGCTATTTTGGAATACAAATTATGTTGATTCCATTGTTGACCACAGCGGCCTCACACCACTGCATGTGGCCGCTTCAGAGGGCAGAATGCACATAGCTGATCTACTTTTGAGAAAGTCAAAGAAGCCTAAAGCTTATGTGAGTTCAACAGATGTGTTTGGACAAACAGCGCTTCATAAAGCCGCAAAAGGGGGACACGCGGATATCATAAAAGTTTTGTTGCACTGGGGAGCTCATCCCCTTCTCGAGAGAGATTGTGATGGCCGAACGGTATTCCACTATTTAGTGCAATCAGAATTAACTGGAGAGCATGGAAAAGAAGTTGCCAATTTGTTGTTAATGAAATGTGGATCTGATGAAAAAAGATTGCTTTTACTGTGGGCTTTCGCTGCTGGGCTAGGCACTGCAGACCAACATCTCAGGGATTCCCCTCTCCTAGACTTTCTTTTACAACAGAAGCAACATTTCACTGAAACAGCAGCGAAGGAAAACAATCTGTTAAGAATAGCTGCATGTGTAGGTGATGTTCAGATGACCAAAGAATTGCTTACTAGGGGTGCTCAAATCGACGACATTAAAGATACGATCTGGAGAGATTCTTTAACTGGAAAGGATGAACGACGTAATGTTGACACAGGTATTCCAATAAACTTCAGATTTTGTTTACAGCTTAATGATATATTTATGAGGCCAATATTATATTATTATTATGCGCCTGCTTGTTTGCAGTTTGCAAGCAAATTAAAAGTATTGCAGAGCAGGGAAATGATACGCCGACTATATCCGATAATCTGGGTAAAATATAACCCGTTTTCTTTTCTAACTAAAAACGATACTGAGATATACTCTTTGAGCATGCTTAATTACAGTGTCTATCCCTAATTTTACAGGAAGAAGTGATTTTGCACATGGTCTTGCCGCGTTGCTTCTAAACCCTTATCTAAAACCTCCTATTACGGTGGGCATTTCCGGCAGCTGGGGTATGGGAAAATCAAGCCTAATGGTGCAGGTAAATTCAAAATCATAGATTTGAATTTTTATTTCTTACTCAATTTTTATGTTTAGCCTAACGTACTTCATTCGACAATCTATTTCTACAATCTATTATAAACTTTAGATAATTTTCTGAAATACATTATCATTTCGAATCACACTCAGGAATCCAACATTAAAATGAAAGAAAGTGCATCATCATCTAATTTTTTTTCAATCAATACAGACAGAGGGCGTTTTGTTGAAGACAGCTGCACAATTGGCGTTATTGCCATCTGAAATGCCAAGTTCTCAAACGACAAGTTCAAGATTTCCCGGTTTTCAAATTTTAGAGCATACCGATAAGGGCAGAAAGAAATACCGCCAGATTCAAAAAAGTGTAGAACTATTGCTCCGTGATGCGAAATTAAAGACTAATTGTTTTCAGATTCTAAAGAACAAGATAGTTGAATGTTGGAGATGGATAAAATCTACAGTAGAAGACAAACCAAATAAGGTAAATTTGTAAATTTATAAAGTAATATTTCTCCTCTTCTTCAACCATCTCTGCTAACCCTGTGTTAAATGTGGTTGTTAACTAGGAAGGAGACTCGCTTCCAGAATTTTTGAATGAGTACAAGTCTAAGCATCATCATATATTTAAGTCACTAGCTGCTATGGGTAGCAGTGGCATGGTAAACATCTTAGTTTAAGAAACGTTTCAGTGTTGTCATTTGTTGTTATCCGTGGTAGTAATTTTCTATTGTTAACTGTTTCTCACTTTTTATACTCAGTTTAAAGTGAAGGGTCAACAATCAGTGTCCGAAATTGAGGTGCCTGCTATATTAACAGTCCGATATAACGCTTGGAGATATAGGAACGAATCAGAAGCGCTGGCGGGCATAGCAGTGGAAATTACAAAGGGAATGGAAGGAATAATGACAGATGCCCAATGGTTGAGCACATGTGTGAGAAACACTTGGAGAAAGCAGAAAGAGGCCATCTTGATTGAAATTGTGTTCCCATGCCTGCTCGCGGTTCTATTGGCAGCCTCGTTTACCTGGATCTTATGGCTGCTGCTGGATAGATACGAGGTCAAGGAATCATTGCAGCTAAAATACGCATCTTTTCCTCTAACCGTGGTCATCATGGTATGGACTCTGGTAAAGAAAGTGATGAGCACTGTGCATCCAGTGAGTACTCAATTAATGAATTATATGAAACTTCCAGACCACTCTGCAAATCTTGGATATCAGGATCGGGTAATCGCAGATATTACTTTCTTGCAAAAGGAAATCAGCAGAAAACCTTATTCCTTATGCTCCGCTGCTTCCTACATATGGGATTTCATAACAGGGCCTGCGTCTTGCTTTATTTCATACAGTGGAGAGAACATAGCCAGTTGGATACCCAGTGCCGATCTTAGAACAATTGTATTTGTTGACGATCTCGATCGATGCCAGGAATCCGTCATTCTTCAGGTGAATTTATTACAAATTTAATTTCAACCCAAAAAATTAAGAGCCTATGCCATTGACAATGTATTAAGATAAAAAAAAATTAATGGGACGCAGGTTTTGTCGGCAATTAATCTTGTACTAGCTGTCTGCGAAATCAGCGTAGTTCTGGGAATGGATAAGGGACTGATCCAACGGGCAATACTGAAAAGACACGGAGATAAATCTTTAAAAGATACCAAATTAGCAGACAAGTATTTACAAAAGATAATACAACTGCCATTAGACCTCCCCGACCCCAGTGAAGTCCAATCTAAGAATTTCTTGGATAGGCATTTGGGAGTGTTCCAAAAACTAAATACTGGAGGGCTTTCTGATTCAGAAGCTGATTCCGTTGTACCAGAAATAGATGCAGCATACAATGCTCTCTTTTCTCCATTAGAACGATCAAAGGGATATTTGGAAAGTGATATTCTTGAAGAAATGCTTGGGTCAGTGACTAGTCCTATTTCAGGTAAGAGATGAAATAAAAGTAACGATTTCTATATGCTTTGCGATTTCTTAATGTTTTAATCAGAGCACCTGACTGCAATTGCTTTGTACTTCCTCAAGAAGCCAATAACTCAGCAGAACCAGAAGACAATCCATCACAAATGAAACCAGCAGAAGAAACTGCCATAGATATTCAAGGTATAGATGGAATTCAATTATGTCCACAAGTTTTTAAAATATTCTGATATCAATGTAGGATATGTTTCCTTTGTATTTTTTGAATGTTGTAAACGGAGCAACTGATAGACACTACTTTTTTATTAGGAGAAGCTAGTAGCTCGGTAAAACCACTTGACGGTGCACTTGAAAAATGTGAAAAATCAATTATTGCAGTCACTGATTATTAATCTTCTATCATAAACGATTATTAAACTGCTGAAAATAAATTCCCAGCTAATATCGAAAAATAACACAACTGCAACTTCACTTATAAAATATGGAAAGAAATGCGCAACACAATGAACACAATATTTTCGGACAAATTGTCCCTAGAAAAATCCCTAAAGGAAAACCAGTTCTACAAATGAGAAATTATATTAAACTTCAGCAAATCAAGAGATACAAAATTCCTTGCCTCTTACTGGCAGAACTTTGACAACCTCCTAATTTCTCTCGCTGATATTCCCCACTGCTATCCCCACGCTAACACTGCGCCTTTGCTAACATTACAAACGTTTCTCCAAAACTTATCGTTCTCCAAATGCCCCCTGACCTCCTTTTATACTACTCCTGTTGGTAAACCAACGGCCTAAATTAAATCAAACCAACGGCTGATATTAAGACAACTCGACAACCAATTATAGAATTGGTTGCAAGATGTCCAAAAAGGAATCACTAAAATCAGTAAATAATTATCCTTGCAACAACCATTTACTAATTCTTGGCAAGTGGACAAACAGCTGTCCAAACTACCCATAACTAATGTTGCTATACTTAGATAAGGACGAACAACTGTCCAAGCTACCCATAAATACTACTGCTATTTTCGAATCAGAAATAACAGCTGTTCAACTAACAATAATTAACAAAAAAACAACCATTTGAAGGAATTCAGGGCACAAATGGAACAAGTATGCTCGTTCAGATTTACAATATTCTGATATCAAATCTGCTTTACAATTATAATTTTAATCTTTGCAATTCACACTGCTTTCCTTAATAATAATTGCGCCTACTAATGCAAAGCAGGTGACAAAGGTATGAGAGAGTCAAATCCCGTAATTCCTATAAGGGAGTTGCTGTTTCTAAGATACAGTGAAGGAGAGCGAGAGACATTTTGCCACTTTCAAAGGATGGCTACAAATTTCCGAAAGTTGCCTCGAGAGTGGAAGCGCTTGCTTACCTACCATCGACTGGTCTGGAACATTTTCATCATAAACAATGAAACCAAGCATTTGGATGGATGGCAAGTACAGTTGATTACTTGGATATTCATCTGCTGGGAATTTGAGGACAACATAAATATTCTTGTAAAGGTACATGCATAAGTTTATTTATATACATATATAAAACCATTTGATTCCAATGAAGCTCATGAACTCCGCTCACCTTTTTTAGCAGAGATGGAATGAAATTGATCTTCTCAAAACCTATAAACCGGAGTCAGAATCAAATTCAGAATCAGGGCCCATTGGACCGTCGCTACGAGCGATCGTTGAGCACTGCATAAAGAAAGAAAGCAAAAAGAGCGAAAAGGTAGCTGCGAAACCTTGTAATCGAAGCGATACAAATAACGAACCACCAACAGAGAAACCAGAAGTAGATGTCAAAGAGAAGAATGGTAAAGATTCTGAAAATGCAGAGGTTCCTGAAAGCAGCAACATAGAGTGCATGAAATTGAAGGAAGCTGTCGATGACGAAATGATATCAGTAACTGATGATGTCATGAAAGGTGGAGATTCTCCTAAAAACAGTGAAGTGGCAGGACCAGAGGACTTCATCAAAATTGTGAAAGAAAAAAATGATAAATTAGAGAAATCATTGTTGATGGAACTAGATGCCCTCAAGAAAGAAATAAAGGAGGAAACGAAGCAGCAGTTGGATGCTCTTATGAAAGAAGTAAACCTGCTGAAAGAGCAGGTGGAATCCCATGAGGTCAACAAGAATGAAAAGAAGGCCGAGGAAAAGAAGTTTAAGTTAAGAAGTTGGGAGAGACTGAAATCAGCATTGGACAGATATGATGTGTCTATGGCGGGCATACAAGCTTTTCAGAGGTTTAGATTTTACTGTGAAGCGGGGGATCTCCCATGGCCATTGCATCCACAGGAATGAAGGCGAACAAAGGCAGAAGAAAACAGATTTAAAGTTGCAGCTTTTTGTTTCCGTATTTTAACTGGTTAGAGTTGTCTCTTGTGAGAGTGGTCCTACAAAATTCGAGAGGCTAAGATTATATATGCTAAGAATAGCAATTTTGCTGATTAGAAGTACTTATACGTTATTATCAGTTCTGTGGGAGAAACCACTCGGAGCTCCACACTCCCCTTGATTTCTATCATTATTTGTTTCAGTATTTACAATGGCCAGACTTTTGCCTTAAATGTTCAAATATCTATTTTGCTAATGCCTTGGAAAATATTGTTGCTAATTGTTCTTCATAGTTGTACATGGATTTCTCCTGTTTACTTGCTCTTGTATCCATGATTTACTTTTCTTGTGGAAAATATGATTGTGATATTGCTATCTTTGTGATTTTGAGTCAAACTCATTGGATCTAGGTGATGCTCACAGGGGTGAAGCACGGGGACTATCCGAGAGGTTACCCATCCCAGTACTACTCCAGCCTGAACGTGCTCAACTACAGAGTTTCCTCTATAGTTAAAACACAATTTTTAAATAATACATTTGTAGACACCTAAATTTGTCCAAAACCCGTTCCTAGCCAATTAAATAAATATTCATTATTTATTTAATTCCCCTACCTTAATTAAATAAATTGTACATTTATTTAATTATGTTTGCCTTACCTTGATTTAAATAAACCAAGGTTTATTTAAATCCTAACCAATTCCCACTTGCATCTAATCCCTTTCACTTTAATTAAATATGTCATTTACTTAATTAATTCCCTCCTAATCCCACTAGGAATTAAATATTGCACACTTGTCCTCTTGCATGAGAATCAAGTTGTCTCACACGTGTGAGAAGCTATGTTTCTCACACCTCTTACACCTGTCATTGACATGTCACCATCTAAGGTTGCTCACACATGTGTGAGCATATTGCCCCCTTTGGATAGTCAAAACCCTAATCCACCTGGAGTCTACTTGGCCTCCACCTCATTGACACCTCATCAATCCTGAGAGATCTTAGCCCTCCATCTTGCATTCAATCTCAGCCATCCATTTTCCTATAAAACGAGAGCCCTCTCCTCATTTTCATGAAGCACTATCTACCTTATTGTTATGCTGCTGGACTTGTGAGCAATCACATTCCACAACAATGTGAAATCATCAATCACTTGATGATTTCATGAGGTTTGCATAGTGGTATTTTGATAGTTTATACTCTTTTTTTGTTTTATGTTGTTCATTTACATGTCTTCTTTCATATTTTGAGGTTTTGCATAATAATGTAGGAATGTGCATTAGTTGCTTAATGTGTTTTCTTTTAGTTACATTTTTGGCACGCCCGGTGGGAGCCACTTCATGGGTTCAAACTAACGATCTAATGTGTTTTTGAGTGTTTTGTGAGTTTTCAAGTTTGTAGGTTGAAAGCTTGCATTTGGAGATCAAGTTTCATGAGGAGCCTTTAATCAAGTCAAGGAGCCCATCATTGCATTTGGAGGACCTAAGGGAAGTTTTTTGACATAAAACACTTTATATCTTGCTTATTGCTTTGTTTTCAAATTTTAGAGTACATATACATTGAATATCCTCTTCGTTATTAGGAAAATTTAAAAAAAAGTAAGAGGGGGGTCTTATTTTGTTTCATATATGTTAGTTTAAATTAAATATAAGGGGGTTAGATTAGTTAAAAATCAAAAATTTAAAAAAAAAAATTTAAAAAAATGGGGGGTTAGCATTGTTTGTTGATTTTATATATATATATAAATTAAATTCAAAAAAACAAAAAAAAAAATTTTAAAAATCAAAAGTCAAAAAATTTATTAAAAAAAAAAAAAATCTAAAAAAAAAAATAAAATAAAATTTTAAAACACAAAAAAAAAACAAAAAATTTAACCTGCATTTTTTTTGCAGGTTCAGCCTCCTGCAGGCGCCACCAGTGGCGGCGCTTGCGAGTGCTGCCCCTGCGGCTGCGGCCCGCTGCAATTTCTGCGCCCCCGACGAAAATCCTCTCCAACCCTCGCGCCACCGAAGATTCCCGCCACCGCCCGCGATGCCACTGTCGTGGCCACCCCTCCGCCGAGCTTCGCTGCTTCGTCCGCCGCCCGCTACCCCCTCTGCTCGCTCCGCCGCTCGGAAACTCCTACGTGTCTGTAACTCTTGCAACTTCCTCCGCGGCTACCCTACGGCCACCCCTCCGCCGAGCCTCGCCACTTTGTCCGCCGCAGCCGCGGCCCGAAGCAGCCACTGCCCGCTACCCCCTCTGCTCGCTCCGCCGCTCGAAAACTCCTGTGCGCCTGTAACTCCTGCGACTTCCTCCGCGGCTACCCTGCAGCCACTGCCTCTGCCATCTCTGTCCCCCGCCGGCCGAGCTGCTCCTCCCCGCAACTCCACTTCGACCTCCGCTCTGCTCCTTCCGCTGCTACGCCTCTTAGCTGCCTCTACGCCCGCGACCGTCACTTCCACGACGCGGCTCTGCGTTTCCTCGCTCCACAAAACCCTGCGGCCACGCCGCCACCTCTCTGTGCTCACCCACAACTCCCATCCTTGGCTGAGCCACCTCCGCTCCCAGACTATGCCATTTCAAACCCTCCTGCCACCCTTGTTTAAAAACAAAATTCTTTATTTTTGTCATTAGTACTTATATCTTCATCTTTTTTTTTTACACAATAAAATTTATCTTTTTTTTTAATATACAATCTAAATTTCCATTTATCTTTTCAGGCAAAAAACATCACAAAACAAAAAAAAAATTTGCTTGACGTTCTCCTAACCGTCGAAATTTAACCTCGCAGGTCACTGATGTCAGCACTGCATCAGCAGTCCACATGCTTTATAAGCCATAAGGAGCAGCCTTCACGTTTTTGCTCATAACTTGAGCATACGAGCTCCGTTTTTTAAAAACAAAATATTGCCGAAAACCTGAGTCCGAGCCCGTCATGATGATATTGGTTTCATGAAATTTTGATGTAGTTTAGGTCTCTGTTTTTTCTGTCAAAGTCCAAACTTTGTGCTAACCTTTTCATTGCAGGGTTGTTTCATAGTTTTGATGCACTAACTTATCTTTTTGCAGGGATATTTTTCTCACTGCTCATATTGCTTGCAATTTTTTGCCTTAATTTTGTTTTGAAATGAACGTGTATGCTTAAACACTCATCTTTGAATGCATGGTTAAACGTTAAAATAATCAAATTCAATCTTGAATGCCTTAAGGGAATGGACATGTATGCCTAGGCTAGACAACATTTGGCATTGGTGCTTAAAACGAAATCACACAATCTTGAATGCCTTAAGGGAAATTGATATCATTTTCAGCAATTTTGCTTATGTACATGCTCGATTTACTTTCTTGTTGACGAATTCGCATTTCATTTACGTTGACCACGTTTTCAAATTGGAAAGAACATTGTATGCTTTAAACACGTGTGTCTTCAAGTAGATTACATAACTTAAAGTTTCATTTGAGAACGAACGCGTGTCTTTTTGAACCCCAAGGCCACTTACGTATTCTCTCCCCTCGCGCCTTCGGGTGATCTTGGGTGCACAAGAAATAAATGGTCTTGTTTTTCTTTTTAGGAGGCCTGCTTGGGGATTTCATCACCCCTTGGGATGACCTCAACTCCAGCGTTCTGGCGGAGTATAAAAATCAGGAGGTGAATCGAAAGACACCTCTCTTGGAAGTAAAATATTGTCAGTCTTGGCTAAGCCCCAAAGAACTTTATACCTTTGGGAAGTGAAGGAGGAGATTTGGGTTACCGTCCCCCCCCCGGCTATGTGGTAGTATTTTATTTCATCTACAGATTTGGGCCTCACGTACCTTGTGTATATCGAAGATGCCCTCTAGTTGAACCTTGTATATCCTAGTTGCAACCTTATAGGTTTGTTGGTGTGTTCTACGTGCTTGAATGTTCAAAAACCTCCCCATTCGAAGGGGACAAACACCATCTAAACTTGCCTTGTACATATTTTATTGTATATATTTTGCATCTTAAACCTAAAAAACCCAAAAACATTATAAAACGCAAAAATCCAAAAACATCATAAAACATAAAAACCCATAAAAAACCATAAAACATAAAAATCCAAAAAAATCATAAAAGTTCATAAAATCCAAAAAAATCAAAAACAAATTTCAAAAACAACAAAAACAAGTCTTGGTTCAAATCCCCTTAGTCAAGTTGTCCACATCATTCCACGTCACTTCCTCTTTCTATCAGAGTCATCACCCTCATACATCTCATCTTCATCATTCAAACCATTCCTCCACGTCTTAATCATCTCCATTTGTCCAAATCATTTCCTCGTCATTCAGTCTAATTCCTAATCTTCATCCTAGTCATGATTCATCATCATCTAACTTCAGTTTCTTCTGCCAATCTCATAATGCATTCTTAATTCAATCCTCCACATCATCATCCTTCTAATCCAATCCCTTGTCAAATTCATTCCTTTCTAATCAATTCTTAATTCAATCCATTTGCATATTCCTCCATAATCCATCTTCCTAATTTCATTCATCTTCTTCTAATTCAACTTTGCATTGCATCTTTCTACTTTGGTCATAGGAGCATTATCACTAACATTGGACTTTCATTCAAATCTAACATTCACTTGTTCGCAATATCATAGGGTTTTTATCAAATCAAATCAAACCCTTATCCATATCATATCCAATCATATCAATATCAAATCAAATTCAATCAAATCTAATTCAAATGAAATCAACACAAAGTCCAACATTCGCTCCTAGTCCTAAGTTCATATCTCATTCCTTCATCATCAAATCTTTCATCACTCTTCTTCTAACATCCATGGATTTGAATTTACTTAATCAAATGGTTGACAATCTTCAACGACAATATGGAGTTATACCTCCCGTTCAACCTACATATCAAATCCATCCTTCACACTTCATATCCAAATCTAATCCATCTCATGTTCATTATTCCTCTACCTTTGACAAGGAAAATCCACCTCCTTACCCTTCCACTACATACGATTCCATTCCTAGCTCACACATTTCCTCCAACACAAATACCCTTGCCATGGAAATTGAACAATTAAAGAATTATTTCTTGGCAAGACAACAACAAGAGGCCACCTTCCATGCCATGTGTCCTCTTCCCCCATGTTTCGAAGATCATAGTCCTCATGTCCCATCCACCCCCAACCCTCCATGCAATCCCTTAACCATAGTTCCACCTTCACACAATCCTAATCCTCCAAAAAAATCATCCCCACCTCATAATGGGTTTTTCTCACGTAAATTCTTGGCTAAATGTATAATACAAAATGAAGAGAGCCAATCACCCAAAGTTCTTCCTCCAAAGCATGTCACTATAGATTCCTCTTCTCCTCTAGATCCGAGCATTTCTCCATCCCATCCTTCCCCTATCCCTCAAGATCCATTTATCCCCCCTAGTTCATCTCATGATTCCCTTCCTAACCAAGATCAAGACATTCCATGTACCATGCACATTCCTCCCTCCATTCCATCTCACGAGTTAGCCTCCGTCAATCCTCCACTTCATGCAGATTCTCCTTCCACTCCATCCACTAGCTCTCCTCCATGTCAAGATCAAATCAATCCATTTCATGGTTCTATTCCCTCCACTCCATTCCATGATCCTATTCCATCTCACGATCCATGCATTCCACTCCATAATCCTCTTCTAAGTCAAGATCAAAGAACCCCTTCATTTTCTTTTCATGATCCCACTCCATCTCACGAGCCTATTAGCCCTCATCATCCCCTTCATGATCCTAATCCTCCACATGATCCTATCATACCTATGCAATCCACTCATGAACCCCATATACCTGGACTCACATCTTGTGTTGAAAATGCTAAGTATCCCATTAAAGAAACAATTTTTCAAGATGTTGGTATGCCTTCCACTCCTTTGAAATCCAAAATTCCTTTATCCAAACCTAAAGCTTCCCATCATTCATCTTCCAAGTCCATTCTAGGTCCTTATCTTCCATCCCTTTTAGATCCCTATATTCCACCACCAAACCCTTCATCCCTTCCATCCATTTTGGGCCCTTGCATACATCCATCTACCATATCCATGTTTTCCCCTTCATCCCCTCATGCTCCTAAAGATCAACAAAGGCACACATCCTTGACTTCCTGCCAATGTTCACCATCCATACGCTCTCCATCCCATTCATCTTCATGCACCCATACTATGACCAATGGAAACAAATTGGATGCTAAAGAAAAAGAAAATAAAGCTAAAAACCCACAAAAGCCCAAGGATCAACATGTCCCCTCTAAACGACATGTCCAAGAAAAGAAAAATCTGATCCAAAGCAAAATCAAAAGGCCACAAAGGCTGAAAATCAAAAATGCAAAAATTTTGTGGATACCAAAGCTAATTAATGTAGCAATGAATCTCAAAGAAAGATTCAAAATGGCATCTAATTCTGCTAATCCAAAGGCTTCAACATCCATTTTGGGTCCTTATGCCCCAAAATCCACCATCCTAAATCCATTGTCACCTTCTTCCATTTTGGGTGCCTATATCCCAAAATCCAAGCTTACATATCCTCCACAATTTCTTCCTTTCCATCACCCTTCAAGGTGTGTGCCAATGAAGATCTTTCCACTTCCTTCACAAGTCTTCCAACCTAGTATCCATCAACCATATCTTCCTCCCACCCATTCATAAGTCATTTTCCTCCATTCACCATCCTACCAACATCTATGAGCGAATAGTAAAAATTCCTTGAAAATTAAAAAAGAAGAATATCAAGGGATACCATCCATATAAATAGATGCTCGAGTCCTCCCTTCATTTTCCTATCATGTATCCATAATCTTCCACGTCCGCTTATTCATCCATTAACTTTTCCTTCTTCCACTTGCACTCTACACTGGGGGCAAGCTTTGGCCATAGTACAGTTATGTACATATCTTGCATGCTTCCATCTACCATTCATATTCTGCTTCCATCTTTGATCTTGACTATCCTATTCCTTCCATCCACTCATGCTTACCTTCCATATCCCCTGCGCATCATCCATCCATTATCCTATATACTTCCATAATTCTTCCATATATTTGATCTTGACATCCTTCTCCATATCTTGTATCCCATAATCCTTTTCATGATTAGTTCATCCATTTGCCCTCCATACTCCTAAATACTTCCATTCGTCGTTCATATGTCCTTGATCTTGATTATCCCTTCCATTTCATCCCCTTCATATCCCACATTTCATTCATACTCTTCATATCATTATCCCTTTTTCATACCCTCCCTCACATATCCCTTCTTCATTCCACTTTCATACCCATGCTCATGATCAATACTAGAGGCACAATAACAAAATGTTCATAATGCTTTAGAAGAGCACATGCTAGCCTTTACACTATCCTTTCATTTTCATGCATCCTTTCCCACCACATTTTTCTTCCATTTTCCTATCCTTGGTATGGGGCATTTGTACTCCTTTGAAACATGGTCCTTGGTTCCGTATTTTCTGATATCATATCATTTGGCCCCTCATATCCTTTCACTATTCCTGTCATCCACCACCTCACGTTGTTTTTCCTCCATTTACCATACCTTGACTCTCCCTTGTCATTGGTTCCATTCTATTCATTCTATCTCACATTCATTCAATCCATTCATTTTATCCATTCTCTCACACATTCGTCTAATCAATTCATTTCTATCCATTCTATTCGTTCATATCACATTCAATCTAATTCTTTCATCCTCAATTCAATCAAATTCATTTATCCTCTAATTCAATCAATTTTCAATTCTTCTAATTCTTTAACATCAAATCTATTCTCCTCTCATCATTTTTCATCCTGTCAACATCTATTCTTCCACTCTCATCCATGTTCATTCTTCTATCCGCCATAAAATCAAAAAATCAAAAAATATATCAACTATGCAATCAATACTAATTCAATCAATCTAATTTTGCAATCTTGTACATCAATCCCTAATCAATTCATCAATTTTACCCGATTAGCTGATAATCTATTTATTAAATTCAAACATCATTATTATGGGATGAATCCTTCCCAATCCTTGGATGTGCATTACGCTTAGCATTAGCTTTGCCATCCTTAATCAATCATCATCAATCAATCCATTCATGGGTTTTCAGCTTGACTAGGGGCAAAATGGTGGTTTGCTTTTGGTCTTTTGTGCATGGTTGCTTGATTACTTGTATGCATTAGCATTTTTTACATGTATCATGGTCTTTGCATCCTATTGTCCTAGGAATCATGGTCTTCCATATCATGGTTTCATAAGGCATATGGTTGTATTAGACCCCTTTTTATCACGTACTAGACACATTGTCATCTTGGTTCCTCATACTTTGGTGCATAGTGTTAAGTACAATATCAAACTTAGGTTGTTCACACCATTGCAGCATAACCCCCTTCCATCTTCCTTCCATTTCGAGAGAACATCCGTGTTCTTCTAACCCGCATGTCCTCTCGAGGGGGCATACCCCTCCACCCTCGTCATCCTTCCTCATCCTTTCATGACTGGGGCATCATGCTACTAGTCTTATCCTTTCAGCCACTATATTTTATTCTTCTTTGATATAACATTACTAATGCTATATCAAAGATGGACAAAATGTAGACACCTAAATTTGTCCAAAACCCGTTCCTAGCCAATTAAATAAATATTCATTATTTATTTAATTCCCCTACCTTAATTAAATAAATTTTACATTTATTTAATTATGTTTACCTTACCTTGATTTAAATAAACTAAAGTTTATTTAAATCCTAACCAATTCCCACTTGCATCTAATCCCTTTCACTTTAATTAAGTATGTCATTTACTTAATTAATTCCCTCCTAATCCCACTAGGAATTAAATATTGTACACTTGTCCTCTTGCATGAGAATCAAGTTCTCTCACACGTGTGAGAAGCCATGCTTCTCACACCTCTTACACCTGTCATTGACATGTCACCATCAAAGGTTGCTCACACATGTGTGAGCATATTGCCCTCTTTGGATAGTCAAAACCCTAATCCACCTGGAGTCTACTTGGCCTCCACCTCATTGACACCTCATCAATCTTGAGGGATCTTAGCCCTCCATCTTGCATTAATCTCAGCCATCCATTTTCCTATAAAAGGAGAGCCCTCTCCTCATTTTCATGAAGCACTATCTACCTTATTGTTATGTTGCTGGACTTGTGAGCAACCACATCCCACAACAATGTGAAATCATCAATCACTTGATGATTTCATAAGGTTTGCATAGTGGTATTTTGATAGTTTATACTCTTTTTTTGTTTTATGTTGTTCATTTACATGTCTTCTTTCATATTTTGAAGTTTTGCATGATAATGTAGGAATGTGCATTAGTTGCTTAATGTGTTTTCCTTTAGTTACATTTTTATGCAACACAACATTTGTTGATTTATCAATATTTTCCTTTTTAACTAATGCATTTGTTAATTTGTCAATACCTTCCTCATTCAAATTGTTTGACCTGTTACTGTCATGGTTGGTACATGTGACTGACGTGGTTGTTACATATTTTGTTTTAGCTAATTAAAGCATCCCCACAGGTGGTTTCTATGATGCAGATGCTGGCCTCTTTTTCTTCAATTGGGATTTCAAATGAAGTCTTCTCGTTATCTCAGATGCTGGGCACAAGACTAATTATCTTTTTGTTCATCAAGTGGACTTGAAAGTTTGCATGCAGGTCAACAGATTTGATTTTCTCCATAAAAGTGTGAACAAAAGAAATTATGAACTGCTTTGCAAGGATCAGAAAATTATGAATTTTCCTGCAAGGATCAGGGCTTTTGTTGGCTCAAAATTGAGCTTCCAATTAGGGACACAAGTCTTTATTACACCTTCAAAACAACTTTGTGAACCAGTTTCAGTAAGAAGCTTTGAGATGCCATTCTTTTTTAGGGAGGACAGAAATTTCTGGTTTATTGATTTTATTATATGGGTAAAAGAGGTTTTGGGTTAGAATTATGAAATAGCATAGTTAAAAAATCAGCTACCCTGAAGCAACAGCTGATGGAGACCAACAACAATTGAACTAAACTGCCAATACAATAAACAAGAATGGATATACCCCTGATTCCTACCTAACACTCTGGACATACTTGACCTAGATGTATAATGTGGTTAGGCAGAGATCTCTGGTTCATTGTTACTGCAGTTGGAAACAAAAATAAGTTAGTGGTCAATCAAAATATCTAATTCATCAAGCAGCTACCCAAGTTACCATTTGAGGTGCTGTTTAGCTTTAATTTTACAAAGCCATGGACAGGTGGACACCAGTGACCTTGTTGCCTATAATTGTTCTGATTTGGATGAGAGTCAGCTTTGCCAAAGGGAGTACGACAAGGTGGACACTAGTGACCTTGTTGCCTAGAATTGTTCTGATTTCGATGAGAGTCAGCTTTGTCAATCGTGAAGAATGGTTGATTCCTAAGCTTTACAAGGTCTCTTGAATCAACTAGTTATGTGACAGTGTAGAATCGTTGATATATTAGTGGGTTAACCTACAAGTAACCTACCAAACCCTCATCTCAAATCCCCAAACATAATGGGAAATATGTCAGGCGGTATTTCTTAATGACTGCAGGTTTAACTTGGCTTTTGTTTGTTAGTGCCAAAATTGGAGAGGGGAGTGTACAGAGTGACTAAGGCGATATGTTTGCCACCATACGAAATGTCACCCCGTTTTGTGCTGCACCAATGGTTGTCTGCAAAATGAAGCGGGTACGAAGAAGAGCATTATCGAATGTAGAACCATACTCAAAAAGTACGAGAATTTTCGAAAGCTACAAATGACACCATGGTAAGGTATGCGTTTTAGTTTAGGATTTAGACACGCCTGCCTGGGTATGCCCCCCATCCTCATGCTTCCTCATTCCATTCTGCGTCCTGCGGCCGTACTCATACCTGAGCGTGACAGAGGGAAGTATGTCAGATATGCGCAGAGTGCAAAGCATTGAAGTGACAAATTTATAATGTTTTTGCCTTGTGCACATAATTTAATATTTTCTTTTATTTGTTTATTTAAATTTGTAATTTTTTTATTTATATTTTTTTAAGTTTTATATTTTTTCTTTATGTTAAATTCTATGAATTGCAAATGTAATATAACTTTGGTTATTTTATCAAATTGTAAATTAAATAATATTAAAACATAAAAATGTTTTTATAAAATAATATATTAGATTTAAAATATAAAATTATATTTTTTACATACTAAAATCAAATAAATTTATATAATATATATGTGAGTTTATTTATCTACTTTTCACATATTTTTAGATGTTTATATTTTATTTAGACTTTACATTTTGTGTACAACATCTTTAAAACACTATTGTTTTTTATATTTTTTATACAAATGATTATTCTTAAACAATTTTTAATCTTTTAGAAGATATTTAAAAATTATATTTAAAACAACCTAATCTGGTGAAATAATGTATATTTTAAAAAATCATTGACATCATAACCTATTATGTGAAACTTATTATGTGAAACAAGTTTGGAATTAAATTCAATGAGAAAATGGTTTGAAAGTTAATAATATTTCTAAAAATTATTTGTTGAGGGTATAGACATACTACATGTAAGACTAATAATTCAATATTAAAATTCAAATTATGAACAAATTACATTTGTAGAATTGTTAGAAGTTTATCAATAAATCATATTTTTAATTAAATTTAGTTTTGAAACATAAATATCAATTTATAGGCCAAGGAAGTGATTTTTTAAAGGATAATACTAAATACGTGATTTTTCATGTTTTTGATAATATTTAGAATTTTCGCTCACTTAAATCATATGTGATCAAAAAATATTTCTTTGGAGAATTCAAAATTTAGCTATAAACTTCAAGAATTTTTCATCTACATTATTAACGCTTTTATGTCAAATACATTTTTTGTTGTTACTCTATTTTTTTTATCATGATCTTGCACTTAGTTGTAATTTTGTGTAAATTTAGACATGATTCCCTAGCCTTTATGTATTGCAATACATAAAAATTGATACTTAGCCCCAACCTTCTCCTTATACATCCACACTCAAATGCATCACCTCACCTCTTATTTCTTGAAGAGATAAGTAGACGTTCATTCTTCTATCCATTATTCATTGAAGGTTGATTGTTTCCCACCCACATTTTAATTTGTAGTCACAAACATGATTCATACCTTTCTAAAATATAAAATTCAAATTTGATTAATTGATTACCTTTATTTTTTCAATTTGAGGTGAATAAGTGCAAAATTTTTAAGGCTATTGCTTTATATTATTATTTTTCTTACTTTAAACTAACATGTAAAAACATTCATTACTATTCTATAGTTCACAATTCCTTTCTTTCTTTACCATTACAAGAGATCTAAAGAGTCAAACACTTAGAATTGGTAGAATAAATGGAAGAACAAAATCATATGTATTATTATAAGAAAATAGTCTAATATTTTTTGAAAATTTGCACATATTGTTATATATTTGAATAAGGAGAACACAATTCTTAATGAAATAATGATTTATAAATATTGTTTTTGATTAGGTAAAACAGGTTTTGAAGGGTGCCTGAAACCCTGTACAAGACTAAAGATTTTCATTGAGTGCATAGACCAAAGGTACAACAAACAAACGTAGAACTGGTCACCCCCCAAACTAAGGGTAACCAAGGTGATAAAAAAGTCTATCACCAGCCATAAGAAAAGATCCAGCAAGGAGGTAGGGCAAGATACATCATGATTTTCCCTTTGAATTAGAGCCTCCCCTGCATGATCGAAGATTCATTTCTAAAGGAGGAGCAGATGGCCAAGATTTCTTTCTTTTCACTGTAGTCCAACCATCCTCCACCTTGTCTACCTTAGCAGTCCAATCCCCTGATGAAATAGAATGCCCAGGGGAATCCGAAAAAATAACAAACTCCCTAGAAGAGCTCGAAGCTAGCTGGACGCCCATTGAACCAGGAGGAAAGTCCAATACAAGGGCAAGGGCAGGAGGGGAACAGGGTCCTGGCCCCCAGTAGGACCAGGAGGAACATCCAGAATTGGGGCGAGAGAGGGAGTAAGAAGTACAAACTCCACCTCCACCGAAGAAACATCAATAGAGGAAGCATCCATAGACAAGGGTGGAATAAAGGTGGGCTCCAATGTAGCAGGAGAGCCATCTGGGATAGTAGGCATGGCAGCCACCTAAGAGTCCAGAGAAGAGACACCATCCCCAATGGTAGGGCCTTTGCGAACAGTGTAGTGATCATCCGAAGCATTCTTCCACCAAGAAGGAGAATTTTTTGGTCTAGATTTTTCAGAGGAGCAATGAGCAGCAAGGTGACCAGTCTTGGGGCACTTCCTGCAACGGAAATGGATTCCTTCATAATCAAGACACTGGACCCATGGTCCAATCGGAGAAGCCAAACAAATCATTGCTATGAGACCCTTGGAAATGTCAACCTCAACTAGGATCCGAGCATAAGTGATGCGATACACATTGGAAGAAGCAGAATCTACAAGCAAGAAATCCCCAAGGACCTCCCCCACTGCCTCCATAACAGAATCCACCCAAAGGTGAAGGGGAAGATTCAACAATCTGACCCACAAAGGGAGCTTGTTAAAGGATTTCGTCAATGGGTCAAAATCCTTGAACCAGGGTTTAGCCATCAAGGGAAATTTCTTACCCCAAGAGAAACCTCGACGAAGAATAGCATTTCTATCTTTAGTTGAGTTAAACTACACAATAAAAAACCCCCTGGCAACAGGGTATATCTTAGCTATACCTAAAATAAAGGTTTTCCATACACAACCAATACATGCATGCAAGTCCAATAATGAGGGCCAAAAACCCTTGAAGTGGAAAATATCAACCAAAGAGGAGAAATCTTCCAACTGTTCAAAAATATCCTCAACAATGGTTGGTTCTAACTCCAGAATCAATGAGTTGCTAACAACAACTGGCACAAAATTTCTGGACCCCAACCACGCACTCGAACCCCTAAAGCTGCCTTGGGAACCTGACCTCATGTTTAGACCACCTAAATTAGCCTCGTAGGTAGCAACATCCACATAAGATAAGGTAGATCTACGAGCCTTAGTCATAGACCCAGCAGGAACAACCAGAGGAGAGGTTAGGGCACCGCCGTGCAACCCAAAGATTGGGGCAAAAGGCGATAACAAAGCAGAGGTGACAAGGCCAGGGCCAGGAATAGGCACAGGCCCTTGTAGAGGCAACACAGGAAAAACTGGCTCATCCACATTCTGTGTAGGCGACAACAATGACGAGAGTGGGAGCTTCAGAGACGTGGGTGGGAGCTTCATTTCAAAAAATTTTGATTTTTAAAAATTATTAACCCTTGGTTGTAAGCACTATAGGCAAGAAGCCCCATTATTTCACCAAGGGTCAATGGAAAAACATTTTCAATTAAGATCCACAATAGAGAATGGCCCTATGGGGACTTGAACCTTGGTTGTAGGCCCTACAAGCAAGAAGCCCCACCATTTCACCAAAGGGACAAGCCCATGATTTATAAATATTGTTGATTTCTATAATGAATAAAGAAAAAATAGTCCCAATGAATAAAAAAAGAAAAGTACACATTAAAAATGTCAATTCAAAATTCAAAAAATGATTTTGTAAGTACAAAACTAAATCAAATTATTAAATTTGACTCTAAAAATATACCTAACAAGGGCTCTGCTAGAGCTAGAGTCCTTGCCTTTTGGTTAGATAATCAAATAGTAAGCCATTGATTTGAACTATTTCTAAACAAATAATTGTTGAGCCATAAACTAAAATAAAATTAGGAAGGGAATTTTGAGAACAATATGTTTTAAGCTGCAAGTGCTCCCTACAAAGATGTTCATTGTATTGAATAATAGGAAACATTGATTAACACATAGGGTAAGTGCACAAAGTTGTGGTGCCAAAAGGGGGGTATAAGTGGACACCTTTTTCTTGAAATCAGCAAATTCTGGACTTCAACAAGAATTTGAAGATAGTTACGCTCAAAATTTTAAGATATGACAAAAACAAAAGTCGTAGTCCTTTGAATCTAGTTTCTAAACTACTAATTTTTTTTCAAAATGGTTTAGTTTTAGGTCCTCAAAAAAGGGGGCCACAGAAAGTGGTACTGTTTATTCCAAAAAAACATAACATAGTACAAAGTGTGGCCCCCCTAAAATTTTAACTTTTTTTTTGAAATTCTTTAATCGCTCCGGTCAAAAGTTACCTAACACTATGTAGTTTATCCCATATTTTTCAGGTAATTTTATAATGTGTATTTTTTTTAATGAATTTTTTAATTAGAACCATCCCAAAAACGTGAAATATCTATGTGCTCCCCCTAGAAATGATTGAAAACTAATCTAAAATCAAAACTTCTTTTTTTCAAAATGTGTAGAATGGAGTCTAGTTTCTTAAAAACTAAGTTGTTACAAAATTCGATGAATGAGCTAAAATCTACAGCCCAATTAGTACATGGTGGTTTTTGACAAAAAATGAACATACATTCAAAAGAAATTATAGATGAAAGACTTAAAATAGTTCAAATGAAAAATAAATTATATGGTTAGATAGCTAACGTAGAGACCTATAATGTTATGTAACCTGATCTTATCGATACCCAACCACGAGGAATCTTGAAGGGGAGCACACAAGAAAAATCAATTATTTTTTGTATGTTTGCTGGAAAACACGTCTCAGACCTGTTTATAAACTCCAAACCTTTGGGTTGGATCTCCAAGGCAAAACCAAGCCTTAGGCTTGGTTTTAATGCAAAGCTTTGAATAGCGCATGCGCCCTATAGCACGCACGTGCTATTAAAACGCTATTGAATTCGAGGTAGTGCGCATGCGCTATAGTGCGCACGCACTATTGAGACCTAAATTGCAAACCAAAACCAAGAGAGAGCTAGGGGGGGTGGGGCGAGGGAATGGCTATTTGTGTGTGTGAGAGAGATAGAGAGAAAGTAGGGGATGGGAGAGGGGAGAGAGGAAGTGAGAAAGAGTAGGGGTGGTAGAGAGAGTATAGGATGGGAGATAGAAGAAATGTGAGAGAGTAGGGGTGGCAAAGAGAGTACAAGATGCAAGAGAGAGGAAGTGTGAGAGAGAGAGTAGAGGTGGCAAAGAGAGAGTACAGGATGGGGGAGAGAGATTGAAAGTAGGGGATGGGAGAGAGAGGAAGTGTGAGAGAGAGTACAAGTTGGGAGAGAGAGATTGAGAGTAGGGGATGGGGGAGAGAGAGAGTAGGTGGTGGGAGATGGAGTGGGAGAGGAAGAGCGAGAGAGAGGAGGATGGGAGTGCATGTGTGTGAAAGAGAGAGAGTAGGGAATGGGAGAGGGGGAAGATAGAGTAGCTTGAGAGAGAGTAGGGGATGGAAGAGAGAGTAGGGGATAGAAGAGAGAGTAGGCGATGGGAGAGGGAGTGGGAGAGGGAGAGAGAGAGGGGGGATGGAAATGTGTGTAAGAGAGAAAGAGAGAGAGTGTGAAAATGTGAGAGAGGGTAGGGGGTAGCAGAGAGAGAGTAGAGAGAGAGAGAGAGAGAGAGAGAGAGAGTGAGCGTAGGTAGTGGGAGAGGGAGAGCGAGTGAGAGAAAAAGTAGAGGATGGGAGAGGAGAGAGGGGGGATGGGTGTGTGTGAAAGAGAGAGAGTAGGGAATGAGAGAGGGGAGAGAGAGATAGAGAGAGTAGGGGATGGGATAGAAAGAGAGTAGGCAATGGCAGAGGGAGTGGGAGAGGGAGAGAGAGGGTGGATGGAAGAGAAAGAGATTAGGCAATGGTAGAGGGAGTGGGAGAGGGAGAGAGAGGGGGGATGGAAGTGTGTGTAAGAGAGAAAGTAGGGGATGGGAGAGAGTGTGAGAGAGAGTACGAGTGGCAAAGAGAGAGAGTGAGAGTAGGGGATGGGAGAGAGAGGGAGAGAGTGAGAGAGAGAGAGAGACAGTAGGTGATGGGAGAGGGAGTGGGAGGGAGAGAGAGAGGGGGAATGGAAGTGTGTAAGAGAGATAGAGTTGGGGATGGGAGAGAGTAGGCAATGGGAGAGGGAGTGTGTGTGAGAGAGAGAGGGGGGGAATGGGAATGTGTATAAGAGAGATAGAGTAGGGGATGGGAGAGAGTGTGAGAGTTTTAGAGAGAGTAGGGGGTGGTAGACAGAGCTTGTACAGGATGGGGGTGAGAGAGAGAGAGAGAGAGAGTAGGGGATGGGAGAGAGTGTGAGAGAGAGTAGGAGGTGGCAGAGAGAGAGAATGGGATGGGGGAGAAAGAGAGAGTGAGAGTAGGGGATGGGAGAGAGTGTGAGAGAGTAGGGAGAGGGAGATAGAGAGAGGGGGATAGGAGGCATGTGACAAATCTAGAGAGTAGGGGATGGGAGAGAAGAGAGAGGGGGGATGGGAGTGTGTGTGTGTGTGTGTGTGTGTCTATGAAAGAGAGAGAGTAGGGGATGGGAGAGAGTGTGAGAGTGTGAGAGAGAGTAGGGGGTGGCAAAGAGAGAGTACGAGATGGGAGAGATAGAGTGAAAGGATGGGAAAGAGTGTGAGAGAGAGTAGGAGGTGGTAGAGAGAGAGAGAGTACAAGATGAGAGAGACAGAGTGAAAGGATGAGAGAGAGTGAGAGAGAGAGAGTTAGGGATGGGAGAGAGTGTGAGAGAGAGTTGGGGATTGGAGAGAGAGAGAGAGTAAGAGTAGGGGATGGGAGAGAGAGAGTAGAGAGGGAGAGAGAGAGAGGTAGTAGGTGGTGGGAGAGGAGAGAGAGAGAGAGAGCAGCCCAAGAAAGAGAGAGTAGTGGATGGGAGAGAGGGGCGGATGGGAGTGTGTGTAAGAGAGAGTAGGGGATGGGAGAGAGTGTGAGAGAGAGTAGGAGGTGGCAGTGAGAGAGAATGGGATGGGAGAGAGAGAGAGTGAGAGTAGGGGATGGGAGAGAGTGTGTGAGAGAGAGTAGGGGATGGAAGAGAGAGAGAGTAGAGAGTAGGGGATGGGAGAGGAGAGAGAGAGGGGGATGGGAGTGTGTATCTGTAAAAGAGAGAGTTTAGGGGATGGGAGAGAGAGAGTAGCAGATGTGAGAGTGTGAGAGAGAGTAGGGAGATGGGGGAGAGAGAGAGAGAGAGTAAGAAGTGGGAGAGGGAGGATGGGAGTGTGTGTGAGAGATCTAAAGAGTAGGGGATGGGAGAGGAGAGAGGGTGAGAGAGATAGAGAGAGTAGGCGGTGGGAGAGGGAGAGCGAGAGAGAGTAAAGGATGGGAGAGGGGAGAGAGAGAGAGTGTAGGGGATGGGAGAGGGGAGAGAGAGTAGGAAGAGAGAGAGAGAGTAGGGAGAGAGAGAGAGAGTAGGGAGGGTGGAGAGTGATGTGTTCTCACATAGTGCGTACGCGCTATAGTGCGTACACGCTATAGCGTGTACGCACTATGTGAAATCACCTAAAAATGGTCAAAAAGCAACTTTGGGGCCCATTTCATTCATTCTCTGCTTTTGTTCTATTCTGCACTTTGTTATCCCGACAGAAATCACGGGTTTCAACACAACAAACACTCTTTCAAGGTGGCAAACACTATTTCAAGCTAACAAACACTATTTCAAGGTGGCAAACACTTTTGGAAGCTAGCAAACACCAAATTCAATCATTGGATACACGATTTGAAGACTTTTTGAATATTCCTTGTATAGAAAAGGTTAGTGCAATCTATTTTAAATATTGTTTGTTGATATATAGATACAAATTTGATTATAATTTGACATGTTGTTTAATATATAGTGAATTCATTGAAATTTGTATGTTTCAATGAAATGTTATTTCGAAATGGTTAGAAATTTGACAAGTTGTTTTATATATATATTGTGTATTCATTTAAATAATTATAATTTTTATATGTATTTGAATAATTTGTAATTTACACATTTTAAGTAATTCAAATGTTTGAATAATTTGACATGTAGAAATCATCATCATGCCAAGGAAGAAACCAAAAAACAAACAAATGAAGATAGGGAGAGAGATTTGGCAATTAAAAGAGATAAAATGAAATTACTATGTGAGCAAAGAAAATTGCAAAGCAATAATGAAGAATTGACTTTCGAAGAGGATCAAGAACCACCGGTACCAAGAAACAAAGAGGAAGAATTGGAAAGACAAAGAGAACGAATGAGACTGTTACACTCAAGAAGACAATTGAATTGTGAAGCTACACCATCTTCTAATGTTGGAGTCATATCGTCCGCTACACCATCTTCCAATGTTGAAGTCATATCGTCATCTCATGTTGAAGAGACACCGATTTGTAGATCCGACGATATACACACTCCATCATGTCATGTTGAAGGCACAACATCAACACATCAAGTAGGTGATATTCCATCTTTTGCATCTTATTGCCAAGGCACATCATCTTCGGTTCAAGGTACGCAATACACACAACCTTATGTTGATATTCAAAATGTTGAGAGAATTGAAGAGATTATAACACCTTCTAGAATTCGTTTTAGAAGACCAAAATATTTGATTGATATTGATAGTAACATTTTGAAATCAATGCCTGACAAGATTAGCAAGCGTACTTGTCAAAAAAAAGTTAATCGTATGTGGAGATTATTTTTTGATGAATTAAATATTACAGGTCAATGCCAATTATTTGTTGAAATGATGAAGAATTTAAAATTTAAGCCTATCATGAAGATTATTGGGCTAAGAACGATGGATGATTCAAATGAAAAAAATATTGTAAAGAATCTAATGAATGCTTATGACAAAGTGGGTTCTAAATCACGCACCAAAGATAGTAATATCGCAAGACGAGTACTTACATCGACAATAGTAAGTAGCCAAATGAAGAAAGCTCAACTCATGAGAAAGACAAGCAAAACATTAAAAATTGGTAGAGGTACTCTAAGGAGAGCCATGCTAAGGCGTGAGAGATTGGAAGATCCAACAAAAAATGAGTTATGGACATTTAGCGGTAGACTACCGCGAAAGGATAAAGAAATTAGTGAAGCTTTGAAATCATTGATTGAAGATTTTTGGAAAAATAACACACGTGTTTCCCCTAATCAAAGAGATGTTGTAAGAAGGAGGATTGGTAGCCAAAATCGCGAGCCACATGCGAAACATTTTTTGGACACAACTTAGACACAATTTTTTGCAAAATTTATTGGAATGTATCCTCAAATTTGAATAAGTCAAAGTTTTTTTGAGATGGGTAAACCTTTTTATGTGAAGATAAATCACACACGCACAACTTGTTGTTGTAGGATACATATTGAATTTTCTAACCATTTTGATGTTTTTAGGCATATATGCGTAATTTTGCATTCTCAGTTTGTTTTGCAGGATTGTGACATAAATGAGCCACCAAGATCTTCAAGGGAATTCATATCCAACATTTTATGTGAAATAAGGGACGGCCAACAATTTTACAAGACATCATGCTTGGATGGTACGTGCTTATTTTGTGGTTCTTTGCAACTTTTATCAACTTGTCAACATATGGATAGTACACATGCAATTGGAAATGAAATAGTAGATTACGAAAAATTTAAGACAGTGACATATGCTCTAAAAGATGGGAAACATGGTAAAAGATACGATTTAGTTATTGAAAAGATTTCAGTGTATGAGTTCATGAAGATTTTTTGTGAAAACATTATTTACAAGTATGCAAGGCATACCCATAGAGCTCGATGGCTGGATTTGCAATTCAAGTTATGCAAGGATACGTTTCCACTGGATACCATTGTTTTGGTTGTAGATTTCGTAGAGAACTACACACTACAACCACAAAATGAGGTGCAAGCAAAGTATTATACTTCTCAACAGGTTTCCATATTTGTTCACATAACATTCATGCATTCACCTACAAGTACAGAGGATGACAGGAAGATTTTGAGGGAGTACCATTTTTACATCACCGATGATCGATCACATTCTACGAAGTTCGTACATGGTTGTTTTCAACTATTTTATGGAGATTTGGGTAACAGGGGCATCACATATCGTCAGCACATTATTTGGTCAGACAATTGTGCATCTCAATTCAAGAATGCACAGATGTTCTATTGGTTGAGCAAGATGCACAAGTTGTGTAGAATTCAATACATGTGGAATTTCACAGAGGCTGGTCATGGAAAGGGAGAGCACGATGGTGTAGGCGCATGCATCAAAAAAGCCTTAGCTTGTGAAGAACTAAAGTACAAAGATGGAGCAATATTGACAGATGCAAAATTCATCGTCCAGTGGTGTAACGCTATAATGGGTCTAGGTAAGGAAGGTGAGTCTATGGTTCATAGATTTTTTTGGTTGATAGATAATACTAACATTGCACGATATCAGGATTGTTGCACACTAACAGGATCCAGTGAGTTGCACTCTTTTAGAAGCTCTGATGCATGTTCATGGAGTATCCACACACGAAAAATGGCATGCTATTGTCCATCATGTGCAGAGAAAAATTGGGATGACTGTGAGTCGACTGAATGGGTGGACAAATGGGATATACGGGTTTTGGATCCAATTGACACCTATCGTCCCCCACAAGCACTGGAAATGGTACAGATGGAATCGTCTATTGACTTTGATCGCTTGTCTGATCTAGTGCAACCTGGTAATATATATATATTTATATATCTTTGTAATTTCAATATGTAACTTATAACTTTTACGCAAGTATTTTCTGAATTAATGACCACATTTTGTACATTTGTCACTGCAGGCCATGTTTTTGCTGTTATTGCACTTGAAGACAATGAAGAAGGGATAGATTATTATTTGTGTCGTTGTGTTCAAACCAAACAAAAATTGGATCACTCGGTTATAGATGGTGAATGTTTAGAGTACCATGTTGGTGCGGTGGTTGTAACTGGCACATGACTTAGACGATATTCTATGAAGAACCCTAACTTGTGGTTATTCGAGGATTGGCAAACAGAGAGGAAGATTCTTCATTATTCAAATCTTGTTGTCGCATCAAATGTCCACTTGATAAAATATGGTGGAAAACCACATAATAAGAATCTTTGAAAAGTTCACGAGTCAGACCACGAGGCAATACTTGAGACATTAAAATGTCGAGCAGATCTAGTTGGCTCATTAGATTGAATACAGAGAGAGGGAGAGAGAGAAAGAGTGATCAACTGGATCCAAATACATTGTTGCAACCTCTTCCCCAAGACTGTCCACATGACTAAGGTGGACCGTATTGTTATGATGTGTAAGTGATGAGATTTAGTTTAAATCATAGATTTTATGTTTTGATTTGTTTAGAATCTAGATTTTATGTTTTGATGTCTCCAATTTTTTTAAAGCTAGAACAATATTTTTCATATTTTCTTATTGTGACGATATTTTTCTTTCATTGCATGTTCTCTTGGATGACAGGAGGGAGAGAAGAAAAATAAGTAGCTTTCCAAACAACCAGCCACCCTTCTTCATGTAATTTATTCATTTAAGGTAAAAGTCCCATTTCCTTTGTTTGGCTTTGGTATTTGGTTATTTAAAGTCATTATTCTAGTTGGACCTTCGTATGTTTGAATTTGGGATTGTTTAGTGTCTATTTGTTATGATTATATTGAATTATTAATTCTATGATGTTTCTATTATTTAATTATTTAAAATAAATTAAAACTTTTTGTATAAAATTATTATTTTTTATTTCTATCTATTTGTTATGATTATTTCTATTATTTAAAATAAATTAATTCTATAATATCTCTATGATGAACTATTTATATTTCTAAACTTTACATATTTTAAATTAGATATCTCTCGACTTAATGTACCAAAAAAATTAATTAAAATTTTAGGTATGCTAGTAGTACACCATGACCTACAATCAAACTATTATAACAATACAAATACATTTAAATAGTAATGTAAGAATGGTTTAGTTCACATAAAAAATAAGTCTATCTTAGATATTCTAAATACATCACAAAACTTTATCGCTTCAAAAAAATTGGAATTTCTCCCATCTACTTGAGTTCCCATCAATTGTCCATAAAATTGGGAAAGGGAATAGGTGCTATGCTCCCAATCCTAACATCCTCCTGTCCACTACTAGGAGATGTGTGTAATGTAGGATTCAGCTCCATCAACTTAGTCATTTTTTTCACTAGTTGATTGGGACTCTCACCATTTGTTGCCAACTATGGTGACAATGCTTGGGGTTACACTTATTAAGTAAGAATATTTCCTAATCTAGGGATTAGAGCATTGAACATATCAGAATGTGATTTATGCTATGGGAGAAGAGGTATGTTGGGCATTAGCCTCAAATATTTCTTCATGTAAAGGTATATCAGAATATTTCCTTTGTGTAAAGTGCATTAGCCTCAAATAACTTCTTAGTCTCTCTTGTTCCTTAGAATTTTGTATCCTTTTCTTTGGTAGCTATAGGAATCTACTGGGTAAACCACTATGTTGTTTTCTGTCTAGTGGCATGTAATGTATAAAATCAACATCTCCATCATAGTCATTTTGGGCCTGGGTATCAAAAAATTGTTAACTATTTATTTCATCATGGTTGCCACCATTTGCAAAGCATTAGATGACGTCCTTGGGGTCAACATGTGGTGGGGATGGAATTAAAAGGGAAACATTTTCATCCCCACAAGTATTTGGTTACCAAAGGTTTGTGACAACCTCCTACAACCAATCTGGTTGTGAATCTTGCATTAGCAAGCTTAATCTAATATCAATGTTTGTTGTATGCTCAAGGTTTTATCTCCTATAATAGTCCACTGGCTGGTTCAAGTTTTCTGGTTGGGTATTTTTAGGTGCAATTGTACCTAGTCCCTTCATATTTTGTCCATAACTCCTCAACAAAGTGTTAATTGGTTCATCTAATAAGCCATTGATTTTTAGGAAGGATTCAATAGTGATTTCCTCCCCCTCGCTTTACAACTCATCAATATTTACATCATCTATAGTAGTTGTTTCTTCTGATCCACTACTTGTGGGTTGTGGTTTAGATCCCTATTTTCCATCCTCTTCAACAATGAAGCACTTTCTTGGGCCTATATCATTCACTAAAACCTCCCTATTCAAAAACCATATCCCTATCCTATGGAAACCACTCATTATATTATCGGGTGTAAGTGCCAAATTGGAGGCTTTGCTAGATAACATTCCTAACTCCTCATGACCAATATTGATTTGAGGGTTCCTAGCCAACCACACATTCCAAATATGTTTTAAGTAAGATTTTAATGGTGAGAAAAAACTAACATCCAATGATTGACACCTATAGATGGTATACGCTACAAGTGACACACAATCTATGCCCAACTTCTTTGCTTTATCAATTATTTTCCATGTCATATGGATTCCATGATCATCAAATACTAGAAGACACCTTTTTGAGAGAACCACCCCACATGGAATTGTTCTTACAAAGTGGTCTAGCCAATTCAAGAATAATTATTTCATCATCCATCCATGTACTTGGACTGCCATGTAGGCCTTGAGATCATAATTGAAAATGTAGTTTTTTATATGTCTCTTAGCCTTGAACAAATAAAAATTGGAATTCTCTAACCAACAGTAATGTAAGGAGACCCACCCTGCTAGTTTAGGCCACAATGCCCAAACTAACCAATGACTTCTTCTAATCCTATAGGGTTTCTTCTTGACCCTATTCCCAAGAGGATATCTCCCAACTATCCCCTTCCCTAGGATCTATGCACACCAATTGACTATGTCAACTTCAATCACCCCAATATTCAAATGAAGGCATTTTCTCTCTACCAGGAAAAATTGGGCACAAACCCCAATGCAATATCTAGGGTTATTATATGGTCCTCAACTTGATATTTCCAAACTCTCCTAATCATCACAAGACTCCACTCACCAACCCAAATCATAGATGTCCTTTTCTTTCTTACTTGACCTACTAGGTCTAGAGCCCCAACTAGGCCAAAATTTTCAAACTCACTAGGTGCTCTTGCACCATTCTCCCCATGTGACAAAGAACTCATGGTGGATAAATCTGAAGGAATTTCGTAGGAATACCTTTCTTTCCAAAATCACTCTCATCTATCCATGTTACTTCAGATTCTGGTTGATCCTTCCATTTGATAAGATGCTCCATATAGGTGCCATGACAAGTCTTCTTCTTGATTCTTGAATCCATAACCTTTTCAGCTTTTGGCTGAGATTATAATGGGATAGTGACTTCTTCAACCTTTGATTTTGTTTGTCCTTCTATGAATGTAGGCCCTTTATATTGAACTTAGTCCTTGACATTAAAGATAAGGTAAATTTCCAAGTTTGGTGGGAGTTCTATTTTGTCGGCATTAGAACCATAATTTGCAAGTACCTTACAAGGTCCTATCCTATGCATTTGTAGCTTGGTTGGAACACCCTACGCAAGTACCAAAACTCGTCCTTGGCATCATATCATGGCCTCAACACCTTGGATCATCTCAAAACATCTCATCTAACATGTTCCAACTTCTTGCACACTCTCAGCAACTCATCTCTTACACTTTCTCAATTTTGCCTCTTCTAGGCTTGTTCCAACTAGCCCTTGCCAGTCACTAATTTGTTGTTTTCTCCAAAATTTTCCACAGAACTTCCTAAACTATTGGGTGATTAAAATACCCTTTTCCTCACTCTAAAATATAATCCAAAAAAAACTACACTTGTTTTGTAAAATATCACTCAAAACTGGCTATTTCAGTCTGCCAACTAGGCCTAGTTTGAGGCCATTTACAAAGCAACTCACAATCCCTTGACTTTTGGAACTCCCATGACCCATGAAAGTCTTAAGAAATGACTCAAATGCAAGGATTCTTCTATTTTTTTGGTCTCATGATCAACTTTACAATGGTTTTTACAAAACCCTCCTTTCTAGTCCCTTTACCCTAGGGCTTTCTAGAACTCTTACTTTGCAACGTCTCTAGAACCCCAAAATGGTTCAAACACCTTCTCTTTGGTTATATTAGATGACTTCAAACATAAAATTCAACTCTTGTTTGGAGAAAACACTAAATCCACCTTGGGAGCAATCACATACCCCTTTTTATGCACTCAAATTTTAGGGAAAACTATGCAAATACTTCTTAAATGGTTTCAACACTCGACTTTTCAGATGGAAATGGTTATTATAGACTCAAACCAACAAGAAAAATCCCAAACTTGAGGTTTCTCAACACTCAACAATCAAATTTCAAAACTGTTACCAGCACTTACTACTAGGACAATTTCTAGTTTTAACGGTCAAACTCCCAAACCATACAAAGGACCTCCCACTGTTTTTGCATTTTTAAACACTCTTTTTGGAGACCTACAATAACCTCTCTCAGTTTTTGGAGATCACACTCCGTTTTCATTTTACGACGCCATCTCGGGTGATGCTGAAACTTGCAATACCGACTAGTACAAAGTTGCCAACTGCCAAATCTCTCTTACCTTTCCTCGTGGGATCGAACTGTCTACTCTGTTAGCTCCGTGTGGCCGGGTAAACCCTATACCCAACCTCGTCCTATCTCCTTTAGTGCTCGAACGTTCTCAGGCACGCCAATCCAGAATGTCCCCAAGGGTCACTAAATGTGATAGGGCTGCAATCTTTGACGGGGCATATCTCGGAGCTCGTGCGAGGTATGGATGTGATTCTAGTTCCTACAGAATCATGTTGTGGAGACCTAAAATAACCTCTCTCACTTTTTGGAGATCACACTCCATTTTTTTTTTACAACGCCATCTCGGGTGATGCTGAAACTTGCAGTGTGGGCCAGTACAAAGTTGCCAACTGCCAAATCTCTCTCACCTTTGGTCGTGGGATCGAACTGTCTGCTCCGTTAGCTCTGGGTGGCCGGGTAAACCCTATACCCAACCTCTTCCTATCCCCTTCAGTGCTCGAACGTTCTCAGGCACGCCAATCCGGAATGTCCCCAAGGGTCACTAAATGCCATAGGGTTGCGATCTTTGACGAGGCATATCTCGGAGCTCGTGCGAGGTATGGATGCGATTCTAGTTCCTACAAGACCGTGTTGCGAAGACCTACAATAAATTCTCTTTCTTTTTGGAGATCACATTCTGTTTTCATTTTACAATGCCATCTTGGGTGATGCTGAAACTTGTAGTGTTGGCCAGTACAAAGTTGCCAACTGCCAAATCTCTCTCATCTTTCATCGTGGGATCAAACTGTCTGCTCCATTAGCTTCGGGTGGCCGGGTAAACCCTATCCCCAACCTTGTCTTGTCCCCTTCAATGCTTGAATGTTCTCAAGCACGCCGAACCCGAATGTCCCTAAGGGTCACTAAATGCCACAGGGCTGCGATCTTTGACGGGGCATATCTCGGAGCTCGTGCAAGATATGGATGAGATTCCAATTCCTACAAGACCATGTTGTAGAGACCTACAATAACCTCTCTCACTTTTTGGAGATCACATTCTGTTTTCATTCTACAATGCCATCTCGGGTGATGCTGAAACTTGTAGTGTTGGCCAGTACAAAGTTGCCAACTGCCAAATCTCTCTCATCTTTCGTCGTGGGATCAAACTGTCTACTCCATTAGCTCCGGGTGGCCGGGTAAACCCTATCCCCAACCTCTTCCTGTTCCCTTCAGTGCTCAAACATTCTCAGGCACACTGAACCAGAATGTCCCTAAGGGTCACTAAATGCCATAGGGCTGCGATCTTTGATGGGGCATATCTCGGAGCTTGTGAGAGGTATGGATGCGATTCCAGTTCCTACAAGACCATGTTGCAGAGACCTACAATAATCTCTCTTGCTTTTTGGAGATCACATTCCGTTTTCATTTTACAACGCCATCTCGGGTGATGCTGAAACTTGTAGTGTTGGCCAGTACAAAGTTGCCAACTGCCAAATCTCTCTCATCTTTCGTTGTGGGATCAAACTGTCTGCTCCATTAGCTCCGGGTGTCTGGGTAAACCCTATCCCCAACCTTGTCTTGTCCCCTTCAATGCTTGAACGTTCTCAGGCATGCCGAACCAAAATGTCCCTAAGGGTCACTAAATGCCACAGGGCTGCGATCTTTGACGGGGCATATCTCGGAGCTCGTGTGAGATATGGATGAGATTCCAATTCCTACAGGACTGTGTTGTAGAGACCTACAATAATCTCTCTCTCTTTTTGGAGATCACATTTCGTTTTCATTCTACAATGCCATCTCGGGTGATGCTGAAACTTGTAGTGTTGGCTAGTACAAAGTTGCCAACTGCTAAATCTCTCTCATCTTTCGTCGTGGGATCAAACTGTTTGCTCCGTTAGCTCCGGGTGGCCGGGTAAACCCTATCCCCAACCTCTTCCTGTCCCCTTCAGTGCTCGAACGTTCTCAGGCACGCTGAACCAGAATGTCCCTAAGGGTCACTAAATGCCACAGGGCTGCGATCTTTGACGGGGCATATCTATGGGTTGTCAATACTTTGACTATACTTTAAGTCAACGATTATCAATATGTGAAAAAATGGAACTCGTTGTATTTTGAAGTACTGAGAAGATGGCCTTGCCCTTCCCCAGGAGTTTCAGAAATGGGAGACATTAGGTAAGAGAGTGAAAATGTTACTATCACTTCAACGCACATGACACAATTGGAAATGCAAATTTTGATGGTAATCATTTTGTGATAAGGGAGAGAGTAGGGATGATCATTGTTACTATCTCTTTAATAGTGGAATTTTGTTTTCTCTTGAATTTGGTCGTGGGGGATCAGTGGTAAGTATCCTTGGATATTCCTTCTTATGATGTTAGTGACAAGTGTTGCTCTTTCAAAACACTTGTACAATCTTTTTTAAATTATTAGATAAAAATAGAGAATTGTAAGTATTAAACATGATTAGCCTTTAGTTCCTAGAAGATCTTTATTTCCCCATCAATGCATTTAGAAAGTTAAGTTTTAAGAAGATCATAAATAGAAAAAATTAGAGAAGCGATTTAAACATTTATATTGATTGGAAACACGTGAGTCTTGAGTTTCCTCTACCTTTTAAAGAATGTTCCTTAGCTAGTAGACCTAATTCCACATTCCATAAGACTGTCATTGCACTAAAGATTTAGGAAACCAACTGCTCTAAGATAAAGCTTCCCGGTCAATAATAATCTAGCCTATTGAGGAACATAATACTTCTTAATTAAACTTGTGTTAATTCAGTATTAATTTTGTAATTAACTACAATTTCAGTATCTGTGTATAGGGGGTGACTGAGAAAACTATTTGAGGTCCAATTTGAAAATATATTTGTAAGGATCTCGACCAAGGTTCACAACTTCGATGATTAATACATTCATTCAGGCCAGAACCTCACTACAAAAAAATAATATATAAAAAAGGTAGTGAATAACGTCATGTCTAGACCCAAATCAACCAATGAAAGTCAAATTAGCATAATGTGGAACAACAATATATGCATTGAGTGGGTTGTCATAAAAAAACTTCATAATAAAATTCATGTCTAGAATTAAAAGACCTTAAAGAACATTTATGCTTGTAACACAAATGGCCATTCAAAACTGAATATGATTACAATATGTGAAATAGCATTACAAGAACTTGTAATGCTCTTGTGAACATCGTGTTAATTCTTGTAAGAATCCCTAAGATGCTTGTTATACTCAAAATTTTGTTGAAATTGAATTAATTTTTATCCTGTCGGTTAATTGGCTTAGGGTGATATATGCTTCTTAGATGGAATAATGAGTTCGTGATTAACTCTGTATTAAGATTCATAACATCTTCTAGTTATTTGCAAAGGAAATTTATAAATTACTTGCTAATGTCATATGGCTTGCTTGAGAAAGATGTCTGTGTTCTTATTGATGGGTACTAATGACTATCCACATTTAGTTCTTCAATATCCTATTTGACAAGCTTTCCATAGACATTTCTTTGCCATACTAAGTATTTTTTAAAACATATTTGAGTAGAAGGACTACAGTCGATACTACATGATGTTTTAACAAATAAAGTAATGGGTTAAAGACTATTATTTCCAAGGTATTATGTCATAGTATTTTAATTGTAATGATCTTAGACTAATGATATTCTTGAAGGTAATTTCGACATGCAGCAAGAAAGACAACCTATAGTTGAGGCTATATTGTGCCTACAACCAAAGCCATAAATGCTCACAGCCAAAGCCACTAGTGCACATAGCCAAAGCCATGGATGCTTATAGCCAAAGTTACAAGTGTTCGCAGCCAAAGCCATGAGTACATGAAGTCGATGATCACAATTGTTTACAACTATTCACCAGAAATAGCTTCTTTGCAATTTTTGAGAAATACTAATAAAGCAAAAAAGAACATCTACTAGTTGGTAGACATAATGGCAACTCTCTAGCAATTGAATTTAATTTCATACATGCACATATCTAATTTAATGTCATACACAAACATATCTAATTTAACGTCATACATGAACAAACATATAATATAAAATGATAACCAATAATGTCATATACATTAACAAACACATAATATATTATGATAACCAATAATGTCGTATATGAACAAACATATCATATATTAACCAATAATGTCATACATCAAATATGTCATACATCAAATATAGAATGTCATACGTACATCAAATGTGTATAGAATATGTCTCTCAGATGCCTATATATATACATGGGGAAGGAAACAAGTCTCTATATATATGTATCAAATATCTCAACTACATCTTTTCCTTCCCACGAGGGGAAGGAAACAAGTCTCTCGACGTCCTCTGCCGTCGTGTGGAGGGAGACAGTGGAGATGACAGGGCCCTCTTGACACGCTCACTTGACCTCTTGTTGAGGCTCTTCTCCAGGTCCAACTGATACAAAGAAAGTAGATATGAATCAATATTTATTATACATTGAAATCAAATATATGTACTCACAAAATTAATTATTTTCTTACCGCCAACAAATAGTCACTCTGTAAGTCCACCTCAAATGCTCGTGGACGATCAGGCGTGACAAGACCCTACAAAAATTCAATAAATATAATCACTTATAAATAACATTAGAAATTTTGAGATTAACTATTATAAACAACAACTAAAATGAAGAAAAATCTTTCATACCTCCGTCAGTGGCTGTGTGCTAGCCACAGCTGCGACCACTCTACTATCAACAGACTATCGCAGATGAGGAGGTGTGTCCGACATCATGAGCTGCATGTCATACAATACATGTTATATCTAACATGAAACATGGAATAAATATAATCAAATGAATTAAATTAACATGAAACAACTGTACCTGTGTGAACCTCGTATGATGTCTTGGCTCTACGTCTGTGGTAAAGGTTGAGGGTCCTGTGGAGAACTGATGCACATGCATATTTTTTTTGGTCAATCCTTAATATGATTACGTAATAAATATATGTATTAATTAAAATGATTAAATTGATACATACCTCAGGACTCGTCGAAGGGACAAAAAATGGGCCTGGAGGATCGTTGCTAGGCCCAGGAACACTTTGACCCTAAATTTTGAACAATGTCAATAAATCCTAATTAATTAATCATTCACTATACGTATGAAATGTGATCAAATTAGTAATTTATCTGTGTGTCAATGTCAAATGTCTCGTTCAGGAACTGATTGGTGACAAGCCCATCATCTGCACCATCTTCGACATGAGTGCCAAATGTGCATAGGGATCCGCATGAAGTGCACATGTGACCACGACATATAGAAAGCTCCCCCTCAACTAATGGGCTTGTGGAATGGATGAGGGTCTGTGTCAAAGCATTAATGGTCCCTAGAGTGCTGGCCTCTACATGTTCCTTCACAACTGAAGGAATAATCACATGCTCGCGTTGTGGATGGACCACGGCTGCCCTAACTACATTAGGGTCATGACGTGCTCCTGGCCTCTCAAATGATGACCCACCACCTCTACCCTGGGAGTCTAACATATCAAAATAATTGGGGATCTCCCCAAGGACAAACTCACAATATAATTTCTTCAAAAAATATATGGGGACCTCGTGAATGTTGCAAGAAGGGGCATAAAAAACCATCCACCATCTATCCCAAAAATTATTTCTAATAGCATCATGTATGCACCAATGGATGGGGAATCATTTAGTACCCTCTCTAATAGTATTTTTCTCACCGAGTTTTCTAAATAATGCACATATACTACCTTTTGGTATTTTCTTTTTTCTAACATCTTCATATGATAATTTATTTGCATAAAATCTTTTTTGTTCATCCCTCTTAGCTCGCCAAATATCTAACTAACCACTAACTGAGGCTATTTGAGTGTTAATGGATTCGAGGGATGATGCCAATTGAGCCCTCATTGGATTGGTTTGTCCGGATTCTTTCAACCGAGCAATGATTCCTTCTAATTCAGTTTTGCCTCTCTCTATTTCATTTCTTATATTTTCTTGTGTGCCTGGTGGAGGTCTTGCAATTGGTTCGGGTTGTGGAATTTGTTCTTCTTCTTGAGGAGGGTTTTGGTTTTGGGGTTCTTGAGGGTTTTGATGTTCTTGTGGATTTTCTGGTTGATTATGAACATTTCCTGATAAAAAATCAATTGAAATTCAAATAAATAAACAAATCTAAATGAAATTTGTAAAAACCCTACAAAAGAATATAAAAAACTTACAAAACAATATGAAAAATATATCAAACAATGCAAATTTAGGTTTATATCACTTACGACGTCGTCGTGGGTGCGCTTGTGGTCTTGGATTTCGTTGACGAGGAGGTATTTTGGTAAATGGTGGTGCAAATGTTGAGTCTTCAACTCGCGTCACTAGTACATTTTTCGACCATTAATGGTCAAAATTTTGACCCAATTTTCAACCAAACTTCGACCAACTTCAACCAACCCATTGGTCGGAATTTTTTCGGTCGAAATTTTGACCAACCTTATGTTGGTCAAAATTTTGACCAATACGTTGGTCGAAAAACCTCAATTGCCATTTGCAAGTTCTGACAGGAATTGGTCAAAATTTCGACCAATAAAGGTAGAAATTTCCACCAATGAAGGTCGAAAGTTTCGACCAAGCAAGGTAGAAATTTTGACCAATGAAGGTCAAAAATTTTGACTGGTGAAGGTCGAAAATTTCGACCAATGAAGGTAGAAATTTCGACCAACGAAGGTGAAAGAAGTTGAACCAAAAAAAAGTAGAAATTTCGACCAATAAAGGTCAAAAATTTTGACCAACGAAGGTAGAAATTTCTACCAACAGAAAGGTGTAAATTTTTTTCAGGCATTCTATAAAACAGTCACATGTCTTGCGTATGATATGACATTTTGCTTGCATCCTGCACTCTCTCATCCAACTGATGATGGATTACGGAGAGTGATCTGAAACCATGATGCTAAAAAACACACACAATCAAATCCGAAATGAACTTGCATTACAAATGGATTGTGGAAATCTGATATTGTTAATTTTGCATGAATGTCTACCAGGACAAATATATGTTTAAGTTGTGATTGTCCTGGTAGACATGCATGCAATTTTACCAATATTAGATTTCCACAATCCATTTGTAGTGCATGTTCATTTTGGATTTGATTGTGTGTTTTTTAGCATCATGGTTTCAGATCACTCTACGTAATCCATCATTAGCCGGATGAGAGAGAGTGCAGGATACATGCAAAATGTCATATCATACGCAAGACATGTGACTGTTTTATAGAATGCCTGAAAAAATTTTTACCAGTGAGTTGGTCAAAATTTTGACCAGATAAATTTTGACCAATGGGTTGGTCAAATTTGGTCGAAAATTTGATCAATGAAGGTCGAAAAATGAACCCAAATGCACTAGTATGCTCGCCAAGTTGACTCTTTGAGTTCGGTCATCAAGTCACCCCACCAAAGTGCCTCAACAAGGTCAATCTTTAGGTCTGCTCATCGAGCTTACTCCCCAAGTCAGCTCGCCATATCACATCTCTAAGTGGCCTCGCTAAGTCGGCTTGCCAACTTGCCCCACCAAGTTGCCACTTTAAGCCCACTCACCATGTTAGATCGCCAAGCTGGCTCCCAGCCAAGTCATCTCACCAAGCTGACAATTGAAGTACGCTCACCAAGTCGACTCTCTAAGTTCGCTCACCAAGTCCGCCCCCTAGGCCAACTCTCCAGGTCAGCTCACCAAGTCACCCCCACCCAGTCACCTCAACGAGTTGACTCATTAAGTCAGCTCACGAAGTCGACTCACCCAATGGTTTTACCACCTTGCCCCACCAAGTGAGCTCACTCAGTGTGCTTACGAAGTTGCCCCATACAGTTGCTTCTCTAAGCTCGCTCACCATGTAAACTCACTTGGTTGGCACGCCAAGTTTTGTCATCAATTCACCCCACCAAAGCACCTCATCAAGGTTAGTCTTTAAGTACACTTAGTAGGTCAACTCACCAAGTTGCTTCGCGAAGTCGCCTCACCAAGTGGCCTCGATAAGTCAGCTCACCAACTTGCACCACCAAGTTGCCACTTTAAGTCGACTCACCATATCATCTTGCCAAGCCGACTCTCATAGTCAGCTCGCCAAGCTGACAATTCAAGTACGCTCACCAAGTCAACTCTTTAAATTTTCTCACCAAGTCCACCCTAGGTCAACTCTCCAGGTCAGCCCACCAAGTCACCCCCATCGAGTCACCTCAACGAGTTGACTCTTTAAGTCAGCTCACCAAGTCTACTGTTCAAGTACGCATGCCAGGTCGGCTCGCCAAGCCCACCAAGTCATGTCACCAAGTTGATTGTTCCAGCTTTGTTACTTTTATACCAACTAAAGCTTGTGCTTGGACTATTGACTTGACCTATCAGAGGCTCTACAAATGATTCTTCTTTTACATTGACTGAAGGAAGTGTATAGCCTAAATTTTTTTTTGTACTTGCAGAGTTAAGGGCACTACTGAAAAATGGCCCAATTCCTGATGTTGATGGTTGAACTTCCTAAAATAAGAAAAGACGACATCAATGCATCAAGCAAATTGTTATGTGCTCTACTTTTCTAACAAAAATATTGGAAAAGCACCCAAATGCTATTGTAATAATCAATAAAGCACACAAAATAATAATATGAAAGATTAAATTGTATAATGAACATATAACCCAGTCAGACTTAAGCCAAGAAATATGACATAACTTCACATTTCATTACTTTGTAAGTCCAATAAGCAGGAAAGCCAACCTGGTTTAATATAGTTTTTCCAATTATAGTTACCTTTTGGTCAACTTAACTAAATTGCTAATATAATAATATTTTTAGCTCAAAAAAGGGACATGTCCCCTTCTCAGTCTTAATGCATATTAAAAACTTGGTGTATGCAATGTAAAGGCGAAAGGCGATTCAATGATCATTAGCCATGCCATTCAAAGCAGGAGATTTTCAAACTGGACAAGCATCAATATTAAACAAAAACATTGACTTATCCTATTTCGTTAGAGCCCTTTCCCTACACCATGTATATAAACTTTAGAGAAATCAATGATGAAGCAACTAATCAACTAACTATACCATTGATAAAGAAGTGGAGTGCGTAATTGACAAACATGTAGATGTGTAGAAATCTTTTGATACTACGAAATTATTAAAAAGTTGCTGTCTCCAGCATTGATCTTCAATCATATAGTTTGGCAAAGGGTAAAATTTCATAGGATTTGGCCTTACACGATAAATTATTGATGAGCAGCATTGGTGACTTGAGAAGCATGCAAATAAACTGATTTCATAAAGAACCATAATGGGTGAGTACAAAAACTGTAATGACATTTATGTAGGAAGAATTATGAACATTAAGTTGAAAGTGACATCTATGCTAGTTGTGATATTCATATCTGTTGATATATGACAGCTTCGGTCAGATTATCTTCATAACAAGTCTGAAACTATACCAGCTTCATATCTAAGTAAGTTGAATCATGTGCATAATATATATATTCAATATCTTGTATATGGATCAATTATATTGGATTCAGTGAGTTACTAAACACCAACTAATCGTGACCTTTCACAATTAAGAGCCATGACCGATCCTAAAGTTTCTATTGAATATAATATATATATGCTTTCCTGATGGGAAGATACACATTGAAATCAATAAATGTGACATACTTCCTACAGTTCAAAGATCATCATATTTGCAGAACAATACTTATCATCTTAATCAACTATCTCATTTTAGCTGGTATCAGAGCAAAATCTGGGAGACATAAAAGTTACAGTAGGATAGTCAATTGGTAGGTGAAAAGGATTCTAGTTGTCCTATATGAAAATAACTTCATGAAGTGATAATGGAAGAAGGGCATTAACATTAGAGGAAGTATTTCAACACCTTCTTAAAATTGCAATATGAGAGCCACTCGATCTTAGGGGTCTTTCGAAGGACTAAAGTTGAATAAAAAATGGATTGCTGATAAACTTGAACTTATTATGAATATTTGGAGCATAGGTGGTGAGACAAGGAAGTGAGAGCACATGTCCCAAGTTTCAGATCTCCTGCACAGTGTTGTGAGATCAATGTTTGGACGTGTACTTGTGTAGGTCATAGTATAGGATGGAAAGCTTCAATGATGAATCAGAAGTCTATGTCACTCATGAATGTATATACAATGCTTCTTCACTCTTCGCATGGATGTCTTAGCATCTGTGGCACATTTTGGGACCACTTGTAGCTCCCAATCTATGTTCAGGTTGCTGAACACTACAAAACTCAGGCGAGTTAGGCAATCAATTATCAATGTTGTGATAGATGCAAAACATGTTCAACATTCTTGTTTGCACTTCAATGATGCTGAAGGTTGGAGGGAGATAAGATGGACAATGCCAAGAAGAGATATTGGAGAGTGTTCGATGTCAATGCTCATGGGCACCACGACTTGGGAATGTTAGAATGCCAATGGTTGATTAATGTCAGTGCTCAAGTCAGCACCAAATGTGGTCAATGTTTGATGTTTGTTCTGGCATTGCAGATTAATCAAAGTTTGGATCACATGATGCTTGAATATGGTTGCTTCAAGGAAATGTCACATGATGTGCTTAATCTGCTGAAACAATGTTCTGGGAACATTCTGCACATCAAATGTCTAGTACAATCAACATTGAGATGATTTCTTTCAAGGCGCAGTAGAATATACTGAGCACTCCCTATTTAAAGATGAGGATTTGCAATGAACACGGTAGATGCTTGCAGATGATGCAAATTTAAGAGAAATACTCATCTTTCCAAGCACTTGTTGAATGGACTTTAGGGATGACACGACAGTGCTGAGCTGGAGATGTATCGTTGGGTTTGATGGATCTATATGCTATTGGGGGATTGGGCTTGCTGGGTGGATGTGCAATGCTATGACAAAGCTCTGCAATAATTGACTTCTCTAGATTGAAGATAAAGATTCATGGTGGCTTGGTGTAGATAGCTCAGCCACGATATGAATGCTACCTATGTGACTCAGCTGATCATTTGGAGTAGATTGGGTGGTTGCCAGGAGAGATATAAAGTAATAAACTTTGCATCAAATCAACCGGAGCTCTTGATTAACATCTTTCTTGTGATTTGATTGATTGCATTTGTACCTACTGAGAAATCACCATAACATATGAGGCAATCATTGTTGGGTAGTACGAGAAGTCATCTAAGAAATTATTGCCATGCAAGATTACAGAATCATAATAAGAAGAAACAGTTTCATTTCTCAATAATGTTGTCCAATCTGCAAACTTAGTGTAAGAGAGGTCGCAGGGAAGGACTTCCATCAAGCCAACTAGCTTGGAGGAGAAGTAGGAAATGAAACTAAGACAATTCTTGAAGAAGCGTCTGATGAAAACTTTCTTTCAAAATCACAGGCTCCTGTGGCATTGAATGAAGAAGAAGTCACTGTTGTAACTTTGAGGGGGTTTGGGATCTTGCATTTGAACACCCTCATTCATTTGAAGGCCCAAAGATATTTTTTTACAGGCACTGTACTTTTGAAACATTTACATGAACAGCTTAAAGTTCTTTCCTTAAGTTTTTGGCAATCCAGTAATCTAAAAGTCTCCAACTTACCATAGCTCGAAATCGATACAACAAACAAAATTAATCTGTCCTCAACTCCTTATATTCTCAATGAGACTAGCAAATTCAATGGTAGAATTCACCACAATTGTTTATGATCACTACGCGCCTTGCTCAAGCTCGGTTATAAGAAAATGTTTTGATAATGCAAAATGTGGCTTTTTCAAGTCAACGTGTTTTATAATTGAAAGTGGTGAATCCAAGCCACATGCAAGCTAATTTACAGTAGTTTGGAGTGCACTGAAAAGTATGGTTAAAACAAGAACATTGATTATTAAAATTATTGATAGTTGAATTCTTAGATAAGTGCAACCAAGTCTATTGTCTAAAGTAAGGACACAATGGCCTGAAAAAATAGTCTGAGCCAAATCAATAGCAATTTTTCACCAGATCACTGTGGAAGGTGGAGTTAAAATCTGAAGAAGCAATTTTTTATGTCATTAATGGATTACTAGTCCAAGGGAAGATAAATGTTCATTTTTATCGGTTTGACTCAAACATTGAATATGCCAACTGCCAATTTCAACTTCCACAAGAAGACCTCTCACAAAATGCACAAGTCCTCAGTTACCATACATAAAAAGGAACTTTAATCAGAGTGACAAACCAAACAACTCATAAGCAAATAAATTATAAGTTTTTTAATTGGCATCAAAACATTACTCACATGTAACTCACTAAAAATTAAATAGTCATCTTTAATAGATTGCTTCCGTGTAATTCACTAAAAATTAAATAGTATCTTCAATAGATTGCTTCCGTGTAACTCACTACTACACTCCAAAAAGCTTTTGTATCAGATACAAACAGTGTAAACAACTCAATCAAATGCAGAAATAACCTCTCATCTAGAAGAGGGATGTTCCCTTCCCCTTCTTATCTCCACCAATCTCAAAGTGTTTGCATCGCTGCAAAACAAAAAGATATGATAAAGGCATGTACTCATGTGTAAAAATAATGTAGTTTTAACTTTATATACTCTTTGCCATCAAACACCAATTTGAGACTGAAAAAGAAAATCTCATAGCAACTTACCTTGATTGGATGCTGTGAGACATGTTTACAAGACTGGCATTGCAACCTCAACACAATCTTCTTTGTTGTTTTTGCCCACAACATTTGCAAAATAACAGAATCGTGAATTTACTAATCTAAGGGCTTTATATGTCGAACAGTCCACCATTAGAAGATCATAATATTATAAAGGCAAATCATATTAGTAGTCATAAAGTTCTGCTTACTTTCTTGTGAAAGACAGGTTTTGTTTGGCCTCCATAGCCTGATTGTTTTCGATCATACCGACGTTTTCCTGAAAAAATGAAATAAAACCAGTGATCTAATTTCGCTGTCTTACCCCAAAATAAAACAAAAAAGCAAAAATAAAAATAGAAAAACTTTGGCTTTTATATCTAGATAATACAAAAGGAAAGACTCACCCTGGGCTGCAAGACTATCCTTGCCTTTCTTGTATTGAGTAACCTTGTGCAAAGTGTGCTTTCTGCATGCTTTGTTTTTGCAGAAAGTTTTCTTAGTTTTTGGAACGTTCACCTATCAACAGATTAGCATAATACAAGGTCAAAGAAGTATTAATACCTTGAAAAACACGAGCATGAACTAGTCATGTTAAAGCAAAAGTTAAATGTGGAGATTCATTACTAATCTCAGTAGTGTGCACTCTTTCAATTAATGTTCTGATGGGAAACTCAAGAACTGGTGATTTAATAGTTTAGAACTGTTTAGTATACAGAAGTCAATACTAATCTAAGCACAGTATACTCTCTTCAAACTGTGAACACAACTAGTAATAATTTAGTTTCGAATTCTAACAGATTAAGCAGTTAACCATAAAATATTCAAGCACCATTCTAATTATGGCAGCAACAATAATAAACACTTAATTGGGAATTTAAACAGAAGCTGCAGTTCACTGTACACATTCCTTGAACACCAATCTAACTGTGAATATGAATGATGCAAACTTGTGAAGATAAAAGTATATTATTAATACCCCTTACTTGGTTCAATTTGTTTGCTTAATATAAAGAAAAAGATTACAACCAAGTCAATTTCCACTCAGAAGAAAACTACACCATATATGTCATTAGTACATAAAGCTTTCTTCTTGATGGCAAAGAGTATATAAAGTTCAAACTATATAAAGATTACACCCAAGTCAATTTCCACTCAGAAGCTTCCAATTCCACATGAAATCAACAGGCTTGTAAGCATTTTCCATACATGCCATTCAATATATGCAGGGAACAGATTTCGGGAGTAAATAGAATCTTTTAAAATCATTTGTTTAGACCTTGAATCAAGTCCTCCAATGAACAGATTTCACTTCATGAAAATATGGAAAGACTTATCAAGCTTCCATGAGCTCATTTTCTTTGGTGCTTTTTCTGCCAAGGCATCCCAACTATTTAAAGGGTCAGACAGATGCCAATTTCCCCACATTCTTTGCACCACAAGCTATCAAACTAGCAGCATTGAACAAATAATATGTTTCTCAACATGTTCTATTGTTGGATAGATTTACCAGTAAATTCGGCACGGCGTGTAACATAATCAAATTTGTCAAATCTCCTGGGCGCACACAAATTTAATTTTAGAAAGAATGAAGCTTTTGATTTCCAATTTTCTATCACCAACACAGTTCTCTCATATCTTGCTTAATGCATAAGATAAGTGCACGTGTAGAAAGTCTGTCTTGAGATGGAACACCTATAAAACTATCTGGATGGGACAGGTAATGTCCTATGTGTATATTGGAAACAAGCAACTGCTGGACTGATGATCAGTTGTTCAAATCCCAGCTGGTCTGTGAAAGTTCAACATTGTATCAGAGTCAGGCAAGGTTAGGAGGGCCAAGCACCTCCGGTGTAGCCTAAGAAGATTCACTCCAAGCAATACACACCAGATCAATTATAGGCTGGCCATAGAAGGCTGGCTAATAGCTCAATAGAGCACTTCAGCAGCAAGTCGAAGGACTTAAGTTCAAGTCACTCCAGATTTGGCCTCTGTCAGAGGTTAGATGCCAGAGCAATCAATGTCTTATAGCTAAGTTGTCAATGCTGGTTTTGATGCAGGGATGCGGGGATTTTTTTTTGAGGATTTTAAGTGCGTCTATCTATATATATAATGCAAGGATTTTTTTTTTTGAGGATTTTAAGTGTGTCTATATATATATATATATATTCTATAATTTATGTCTGCAAAGAAATGAGCAATGAATGGCCTATATTAGGGCCATTTTATGGTTTTGGGGCAAAAAGGAGAAAAAATATAATTTAAAAAACAATTAAACACATGTTTTATTAAGTCACTTAAGTGACTGGACACTCAAACAAGCTCGATGCTCTGCAGATTCGCCCAGATGCTATCCTGATTCTCTCTGGCTGCTTTCCCAAGAATCCTGCATGTATCCTCAGGCAGGGAATGCGCTTCCTCCAAAAGCATCTGCGCATCAACACCCTTGCATCCGCCCAAAAACCAAACACCTCGATATCTTAGCCTTATAGTATCATACTTATTTCACTATATTCCGAGAAGCCTTCCCAACACCTACTTATTAGTAGTCACCTATCACCTATCATTGTGAAAGCATCATTGTTCATGTAAACGTTATGAGGCCTATGGCTAGGGGTATCGGATCTTGGGTATGGTCCAAAAGGGTTGATATTGAAACTTAGGGAGGATGCATAGATCCCAAAAGGGTATCTTAATCAGGTTTTAGTTTCTGTAGTTGTTTGGGAACTATTGGAGAGAAATCCAAATTAGTGACTGGTGAGGGCTACTAGCTTTAAGGCTAGATATGAATGTTGGGTAAGAGATTAGTTGTCCAAAATGAATGGATGGGTGGAACATGGTGGAAAGGCCACGAGGAGACGATTCACAAAGGAAGAATGAAGGTTGAAGCCTTGGAAAAAGTTATGGTGTTTGGGAAACTCTAAGTGCACTTGGGGTAGCGTGGAAGGTAAGTCCTTGAGGGGACATTGGAGTAAAGAGTTGTTGCTAAATGAATGGATTTGCTATCTCATATGAAGAAGATGGATACCACACACCACCTCTGCATCATAGAGTAAGAGTGCATTGCGCTTGTTATGGCACTTGGGAATGTAGTTTCTTCATGTGATGCATTGGTCTTGGGGATCAATCTCGATTCAGTGTCAATGTTGGGATTTCTCAACAAGAAGCAACGGAACTGGTTGGAATTCACTGGAGTGACCTTGGAAGATATAAGGATGAAAGTTTCAGACGTTTAGGTGTTATTCACCATTTGACTAGTCACTTTGTGTCCCTATTTCATCTAGAGATTGATTGGGACAAGATTCTCAATAAGGATTGGAGCATTGATCAAATTGGTACATTTGAGATCGTTGCTTGGCAATCCTTGGTGAAGGAAGGCTCACTCCTTTAATTGTGAACTTATTGGTTGGTTGCAGACTAGCCACACCACTCTGTAGTTTTCCATAATAGTAGAGAGTTGGCAAGTTCTTCTTGGCCAAGGCGGGGAGAGTTCATAGTCTCAGACTTGTGCAGGCTTCTTCCAGCATCTTCTGAGGCAATTTGGACTGAGGCATTACTCAAAATTCATGTTAAGACTATAGGACACTCCTATGCTTCGAATAGAGTGTTGAAATTGGTGATATCAAAATGTATTTCACAAATTCATGTTATGGGCAGCAGTAGTCGTGGATCATTATAGACCTACCACATGCGAAGTGACCATTTTATGTTAGTTTGAGCTTCACTTGGTTTCAAGAATACTATAATATTCTCTACTTAACAAGGCCAACCACGTGAAGGTGGAAGCTCGTCTAGCCTCACCCCCTCCCCCTAACATCAATCTAAAGTACCCATTATCATCTAATTACATACTTCATTGATTCATTCATCCATTTATGAACCATAACATTCAATCAATACAATCACATAACATTCATTAATATGATATAAAATTCATTAATACACAATACTAATCAAGACTTCATTAAGACAACAATATTCATTAACATAAGATAAAAATCAGTATTAATATGCATCATTCATACATAATTACTTAAAACAAAGTTCTTTCATTATCCAACAAGGTTTTTGAAAGAAGATTTTTAAAACATCATTTCTTCTTTTTGTTTTTATGAGCTCTCTTAAGAAAAGTGCTCATAGGAGCATCCATATCTGCATCATTCTCCTCCTCTTCTAGCACGTGTAATGTCAAATTATGATGGCTCCTTCTCTTTGCAGGAGCAGGAGGCTGCTGCACTAAAGGGGGCTCTATTGCAAGAACAAGTGAACGGGATAAATTGGCATACTCTTTTTCTTTTTTTAACTGTTACCAGTCTATAATTAAGTACTAGTACAACATAACATGCATTTTTCTTACCTGACAATGCCACATCATGTACATTAACATTTTGATCCGCTGCCACGTCAACATGTTGAACACTTGGAACATGTTCCACTCCTTCGACATGATGTTCAACATGCTCTGAAATATTCAAAAAAATATTATCATGAGTGATGGATTCATTTTGAGCACTGCACATGAAATATGAGTCAATAAATTTGACTCAAATACTACACAGTTAAATCATGATAGCAATATCAAAATATTTACTCTATGAGATTTGTTAGAACAAATGATTTATCAAAGTACAGAGTTGGAAATCATTATCAACTACTGATCAAAAGCTTAAAAATCCCTCTTTTAAAATAATGAATATGTTTCAGCAACCAGAGATAATCTTTAAAGTAGTGTTAGAGAAATAAGAACAAAACTATGTGAATGATCCAAATCATATAATAAATTGCCTTGCCAATCTATAAACCTGGTTCTCATTGCTCAAGAATACCCTAAATACATAATACAAGAAATGCAAACTACTATGATTTAATAAACAACAAATAGCCAAGAGAAAAGTCTCAGCTCAAACAAACAAAATCTCATGTACACTGCAATGGAATTGAGCAGCAACACAGACACACCTTTCAGTGATGAAAACTATACTTATGGATTTTCAAATCATACAGTAAAATAGCCTCAACGATCTGAAGACCTGGTGGTAATGGCTCACAAACTAATATCAGTCTTTAAACAATACATTTTCTAAAAGATCTGCACAATGAGCATAGAATATATGTTTCGATAAGAGCATGCTTGGACAATAAATGGAAGGAGAACATTTCATATTTCTGATTGCATAATTAATTTCCAATAGCAAATTAATACCTCCACCACTATAATGCACATTATGGCCTTCGTCACGAGCATGTTCTGTGGTAGGATATGAAGGCTGCAATAAAATGTTATGCACATTGTTATGTAGTCAATTTACGTTCAAAACTAATACCAAAAAAGAAAAGGATCAACTATTCAATTTCATTTACTTTTCATCTAACCAAATTACCTGTGAGATATCATTTGGTGAACTGGATTCTTGAGCAAGGCTTATAGATTCTTTGAGTAGGCGTGCAGCCATGAATTTATAACCTTCCTTCAAGGCAAGTTTTCTATCTTCATCTGTGACCTCCACATTGAATTCTGTGCCCTGTATTTTTTGCTTAATATCATCAGTTTTGTATGTATGGTTTCACTAAACAAAATTGTTTGCAACATTATATTAAAAAAAATTATTTCATATCATTGCTCCTACTTACAACTCGAGACTGGAGATTCATATAGCCACCAGAGCCAAGTTTGTGTTGGCCAAACTTTTCTACTCTCGCTTTTGTAGCCACGGATGTGTCCTGCAATCTATGAACAATTTCAAACATCTTAGATTATATATTTACAAATATGAATAATTAGTGCATGATTACAATGTACTTAATACTATCATGACATACCTCTTTTTGCCTTGTGTTGCTTCATTACCTCTATCTTCAGATTGCCTTTTCTCCTTTGCATCTTCTACTATTTCATTCCACTCCATTGGTGGAATCATAGCTGGACGGTCGTACTTTGGGTTATCCTTAAGAGCCCTTCTATATTGATCCCTCACAGTCTTTGTATGCTTTGCTGCTCTTTTGAGAAGTAGGCCATTGTCAAACATGTCTTTTCCAAATTTCTCATCAAAAGATGCAATGAGCTGATTTTTTAATTCCATGGTTTCTAAATTCCACCTTTTTAAAAACAAATAGATTGTTAGATCAATAGCTTTAATATATTACAGTAAATGAAAGAAAAGAAAAATTATGTAGAAATGATATGAAACTATGTACCTTTTATGTATGGTGGGTCCGAATAGTCTCAATGTCATATGAAAAAGATGTTCAAAGAAAACATTATTACCTACAAAAACATAAAGGATTTATCAGTCCAAAATGAGTAATATAAAAATAGATTTTTTTTACACTTTAAATAAAAACAATTTTAAAGCACCTGGAAGCTTTCGTTCTCTTAACGGAAACATAGTTTTCTTATTCAGCAATAATGTCCCTTCATATGAACCAATACTAATGACACGAACTGCTCCAGGAAATGGATCAACTTCACCAGTACTGCTCTCTGCTAGTCTATCAACTGAAACATCGTGACAATTAAAGTAGACACCAAATGAATTAAAGCATACTTATGGATATAATCAAATTGAAGAAATTGACTAGAAAAAATGTTTTTTCCTCCCATTCCATTAAGGATTTAATTCAGGATAATCAAATAGTGTATTAAAGATACCATATTTTTAGAATTCATGATATATTGTTGTTTATGTTTATGATAAGATAATGTGTGATTTTTAATCATCTATGTTTAGGATAGCTTTCAATGGTCCATGGTCTGTTATCACAGTGACAGTTCAAGAATATAAAAGTATCTATGCACATACATTGTACAGAAACATCGTAGAGAAACATAAAATACAAAATTAAAAAATATTTTTTAAATGATGTTTCAGTTTACTTTTGGATTCAAAGGTTAGACTGTTTTTTCCATGTGAATCTGAAACATTAATTCAAAAAGTAGCACAAAATCTTGCCTACGTAGTACAATATATGTATGTATGTATGTATGCATGGTGTGTGTATGCATGTGTTTGTGTGTATGCAAGCTTCTGTAGACATCATTTAAGCACTGATATACTACTTTGTTGTTCATCAACTTGTACAAATACATTACAAAATATAGCAAAACAAGGTTTTACCAGTTCTAGTGGGCATAAATGAAGATGTTTGCATGGCCCTTGTTGCCGACAATGCACTAGGCAATAGTGGACCGACAACCGAAGGAGGAGTTCGCACATCATAATGAGCTGAGGAATACAATATTGTTAGCAAAGACATTTGCAATGGATAAAGATCAAATCGGATACTAGCTAGAAATGTCCACAAAAAAAAAGTAAGTGTTATAATGTTGATGAAAACAAAGTGCTACTTACACGAAGGTTGTGCGCAACGACCATCACCATGTTCACCATGTGATGTCACAAATGGCACAAATGTCTATACAAGTACACATAAAATTAGAGATCAAGATCCATAAGATAGTATAAAATATTCATATCTATTGAACTTCTATTATTGCTTTAGTCGAATTACTGCTTACCTGCAAAGATTGGATTCTACGGCCCAATTCCATTCTCAGTGCCTCTTTCTCCTCACTTTTGTCACCCTCGATGATAATGTTAACAAGTTCATCAGTGTATCTTTGCTTGATTTGCTGGGTGATGAACACAGGTTCAGTACTAAGGGCGATGTTATGTAGATATGAAGCTCGTATTTCAGATCGCATTTGATTAGCAGTCATTCTAGCTTTTTCCTATCATTTGTGACATTAAATATCAGTAAAATTTCATCAAAACAACTCCAAAGCCATAAAGAAAATAACATAATAATATGACATTTGTTTCTATATTAACATTTAAATTTATAATATTTAATGTTTACCTCTACTGAAGGTGTCTGAGATGGTGCATCCATATCGCCCTATGAAAAAAATTAGTAACTCTTAGAAATCAACAGCGAAATCAAAGTAATAGACTTACCAAAAAAAAATATTAATAATAAAGTAGATTGTATATGTAAATCATTTGTCTTAAGTTAAAAATTTAGTGTAACTAATGTGTATATCTAAATTTTTTTTGACATGTTCTACTTAATGTTTATATGTGCACATATAGTTTACAAAGAAAAGTTTGGTCGTACAAAACCCCATCATAGTTGACATTGATCCTAGCTGGACATTTCATTGATCATCATGATCTTCATCCATGTCGTCATCATCATCATCATCATCATCATCACCATCTTCATCTTCGTCATCATCATCTTCATCACCATCATCATCATCACCATCATCGCCATGATCATGATCGTCATCAACATCGTCATCATCATTATCACCATTATTGTCAGCATGACCAAAATAATCACCATCTTCTTCATCTTCACCACTGGGTAACTGTTGTTCCTAATAATCATTTACTTCCTCTTCTGCTTCTTCAATTTCTTCTTCTTCGATCACATTATACTTTACCGGCCTTCCTCTTGGGTCATGTCTAACAACAAATGACCAACCTAGTTTCTATGGAACACCAAAATAAAACACTTGCTTGCACTAGCTTGGAAGAACATAGGGCTCATCTCCGACTGGCTCAAATGACCTTGTATTAATCATAGTAAATCCACTATAATGTTCAATAATAGTCCTATCAGGATCATTTCGATTCAGTCGTAACTTGAAGCATTTGACGACAAATAGAACTATTTTGAATGAATTAAAGTCACACTCAAGTATATCATCCAAAATGCCATAGTATCGATTTTCAGATCGTTGAGGATGTATGTCAGTTCTAGATGAAATATTGGTGACCGCGAAGACAACACTTATCCCAGAATCACACGTTTTCTTCGTTTCATCTGACTTTTTGGTGTGGAATTTATAGCCATGGTAGTACATAGCTTTGTGGTGTTTGACCTGCAATTATTCAAACATGTCAAGAATATTTGCATCGATCTGTGAGTTGATATTAAACTTATGTGTGATGATTACTAATCTTATGCATACCTTTGTATCTCTTAAGCCATATATTAGATCAAGTACCATTTCTGTAACATTGGGATCTCCATTACGATGAGCTTCTTTAACCAACGATACAACACCATCCCATGTTAATGAGCAACCATTTTCTTGAGACTGCTCAATCCACACTGTCATCAAATCAAGATTGTTTGCAATATACAAGTGCAGTGCATCCCACTCACGACCAACTATAAGGAAGACAATTACACTAGTTAGAAACAACTTATATATATTGATAATGAATAATAATTATTAAACTACAAAAAAAAAAAACTTATAATTACCTGTCACCCTCCTCAATCTACCTTTCCCCCTCAGGTACTCCCCTTCGAATTTTTCATTAGAGTTGGGATCCCAAATGCGATCTACATGGATATCTGTTGCAAACTTTGGAAGATATTCAGTAATGTACACCATGGTCTGGTATATCATATATCCCTCTCTCATAGAACCCTCAGGACGTGCTCTTTGTTGAACCAAGCCCTTCATAAATTTCAAGTGCCTCTCAACCATCCACATTGATCTAGCTTGTACAGGTCCACACAATTCAATCTCCTCAACTTGATGTATGAGGTAGTGTTCTTGAGCATTGAAAAAGGTTGGAGGTAAACAATTTTGCATTTCACACAAGCTGTGGAATTTTTTTCTTCCAGTATTTTATGTCTTTTTTGTCAATTTCTTTAGATGATAACCACCTAAAAGAGATTCAACACACAAAACCACATAAATGAGATTTCAAATAAAATTATACAATAGATTTAAGAGACATCTACAAATCTAAGAAAAAACACTTCTAACCTCGTGTATTTTCCAAGATCATATATAACTTGTTTAATACTGTTGTCAAACTGTTGTGGAAGGGATAGAGGTAGGACGAACTGCAATCATTAAAAATGATCATTTCAATATATTATTAAATAATGCAATAGTTAGTACATTCAATCTTACAAATATACTGTAAATGGAGAACATGACTTACCTTGAGGAAGGTATGCCAATCATGTGTTTTCAACCCAGGCCCAAAATCACCTTTCTTTGATAGAAGAGTGCTTATATTTGCAGCAAACCCTGTTGGAAATTTTGTTTTTTTTATGACTTCTTTTAATGCATCACTTTGTTGCTCCGTTAATAACCAAGGAAGGGCGCTTGTATTTATGCAGTCTCCATTGCTATTTGATTCAATGGAAGCTTTTAGTGCATGATTGGATTCATGAATGTCGGTACAAATTTTGGCAATTTGTTCTCTATCACGCCTTCCATCCAACATTTTCCATAGTATCTCTGTTACATTCTTTCCAATATGCATAGTATCAAACAAATGCGCAATTGGGAGATCCTTGTAGTACGGTAACCTACTAAATTGAGTAGGATAACTTTTCATTCCTCTAGGAAGTTGGTCATTGATGCCTTGACGACCTTCACAAGCATCAATTACAACATTAGTAACTGTAAGACAATATCAAAATACAAATTTTAAACTTCGGACGAAAAATTGGATATTACCTCGACAATTTAGTCGATCATATTCCAACTTCCATAAATGAGGTGTCATTCTTCGTGGCCTTGATGATGTCTCTTCTTTCCCATTGAAAAGATGTTTTTCAGCAATTCGATACCTATGATTACTGTGGAGAAAGTGTCTAAATTCATCAAACACCTGCTTTCTTAAAGTTCTCGAATGACGAGATTTCATCTTCGGACCACAAACTGGACATCCAAATTTTCCCTTTGTCTGAAGACCTACAAGATCATGTAGAAGTGGATCATGTACAATTATCATGCGCAACTTAAACATTTGATAGTAATGTGTAAGCATTATAACAGACCAAAAATATGTGATATTAACAATATAACATACCACAAAAATGAGTTAACCCAGGGGCATCATGTATTGTCCATACAAGCATTGCATGAAATTGAAATTGTCGATGTCCTATCGGTCTAGAGATGTCATACATAGTGATGCCATTCCATAACTTCAACAACTCGTCAATCAGGGGCTCAATATACACGTTCATATCTTTCACTTGGTATTTACCTAGCAATTGAATGAACATAAACATTACATTATTATTATGACCATTTTCATGTGCTATTTATAAATTAATTTAGATAACTATAAAATGATAAAAATACCTGGCACAATCATTGACAACATTATGTGCTCCCTCTTTATGGACATCCAAGGAGGAATGTTATTATTAATAACAAAAATAGGCCACACTGAGTAAACAAATCTCATATCTCCATATGGATTGACACCGTCCGCTGCCAATGAAAGCTTCAAATTACGAGGTTCTTCTTTAAAGTGTGACCATGTTTCTTCTATCTCTTTAAATGCAAAACCATCGGCAGGCATTCGCATAATGTCATCCTGACTTCTATTGCGTGCATGGTAATCCATAAATTGTGCCAAGGTAGCGCACCTGAATAATCGTTGAAGACGTGGAATAATGAGAATGTACCGAAGAACCTTGTGAGGCACTTTTTTTGTTATTTGATCTGACCAATATCTACTACTATGACAATCAGGGCATTTTGCTGCAAATTCATATTGATTATGATATAGAATGTGATCATTAGGACATGCATGTATTGTTTGATACTTCATTCCAATCTAATCCATAATGTTAGATAATTCTCGGTACGAACGAGGCAAAATGTTTGATGGTGGTAATAAAAACTCACTAATCAACCTACAACAACAAATATGCATTGTTAATATAATGAATAGTAATTGTATGCTAACATTGAAAATGACAAAAATGAAATACCTTAGCATACGTGACATTGCTACATTAGATATACCATTCATAACCTTTAAGTTCACCAACAACACTATAGCCAAGAGTAGACTTGTTTGGGAGCCTTCGTATAAGGGCTCGTGTGCCTTTTCAAGCAAAGATATATCAAGACCATCTTCATCATCATTATCAGATTCGCGAGTACCATCATTGTGAGCCTCTTCATCACCTGCCCCAATACAATCTTCTTCAATCATGTCCTCTAGCACATTATCATCTTCTTCCATGAGAGTGTTATCCTCAGCTTGGATATTCACACCTCCATCTTCCTCCAGTAGGAAATCCACATTCAGTAATGGACAAAAATCGTGGCCCCCTTCAACATGACCATGTTGCCTACAATGACTCTGGGCTGTTGTGATTAGAATTCTTCGAGTCTTTAAGCCTTTACACTTCTTGCAAGGACAATAACATTTATTAAGTTTTCTTCGAAACTGAGCCCACAATGCAGCCATTGTCTCATTTTGTTCAGCGTTCATATTGTCAGGCGTGGTCTTTCTTCACAAGAAAATATATCTACAAATAAATTGGACATCATGTGATTAATGTTTATATCTGCACATATGGTTTTTCTTGATTAATGTTTTCAAATGTAACTAAAATGATCCTATAATTTCTAGAAGGCGTAGATGTTTGCAAAATGTGCAGTATCACCCTTCTACCAAAAAAACATACCTAGTATAGAATAATGGATAAGATCAAGACAACAATAATATTGGTCCTTCTATTGATACACCTTTTGAAGGTTGAATAAGGTCATAATTTTGCTAACCCACTCTGTTTTATCTTCTATACTTTCTGCTTTCAGCACAATTGCACTATGTGCTGGAATAGAAAGCCATGAAACAAAGATCAGCAACCATTTGAGCATAAAAGGTGCCAATTTAATATACAAATATGTGCACTTGCAGTTTGAAACTTGAACCCCAAAAAGAAACACACCTTTTAGTACTATTCTGTATGAAACCTTGTTGTTGATTTTGAATGTAAGACTTATAGCTACAGCATTAGAACCATTTGCCTTTTTTGAGTTTTTAGAATTGATTTAGCTAGAGCTGGAGAATCAGAAGTACCATCATTAATTCATTTATTCAAAGACATTAATTCATTAAAAAATTTTGTGGTGCTTGCTAGATAATGAAGAAAACCAAATACTCCATATAAAATTACACAATGGATAAACAGACAGAAACAATCAATCTCATTTTTTTGTTACTTGATTTAGAAGTTTAAAGGTTCCAATTACAAAACAATTTTTGTATCCTTCGGGGAACTTTTGAAAAAGACCAAAAGCCTTTACAATCACAAGAGATCAACTTATAGTATACTTAAATGTTAGTAAAGATCTGCATTGTAAAGTTTCCTGGAAGTGACTGGCGCACATTACAATTACTATGCCACTTAGGCACCACGATATTGCCACATAGGCACTACGATAAACTTAACCATTTCTATTACTATGCCACTAGCGTAAGATTCCTACACCTTATCAGTCAAATCCTACAACTCTTGTCATCTTGGTGTGACCCTTGACTAGAGGTGTATCCAACATCTTAGGATTTTCCTACAGTTGAACTAGTGTACCTAGGCAAAGGATTTCAGAACTATGAAGTTAACCTCTCATCCTATCCCACTTGAACTTAAGTCATGTTAGATCATGGGGTTACTAAGGAATAAGATTCCCTCCTTTGGTATTCGAATCCTAGAGATACATGAATTTAACTTCTAATTACAACTGCTGAAGAACATCATCTCATAAATTATAATGATTCTTGTCCATGGATTAGTTTGGTAAGTATAATTGTAATTTAAAACTTGGCTCCAATGGATCAAATGTCACTATACTTGGAATTGCCCCACATCTTGTCCATTTGTAAGTTTGATCTGATAATTTAGAATTCATAAAATAGTTGAAAGTGTTATAATTTTCTAAATAGAAGAAATATCTTCTACCATCATGCTACATGCTAGAAGGGAGAGAGAACATACAAAATTTAGTTGTGTTACTGGTAGAGTCCTTTGACTGTTAAAGTATCACTTTCATATGCTTTGACTTTTGAGACACAAAAATTCAAAGCTCATTGTTAAGATAGTTTCATATTATAGCCGATGATTTTTTTTCCATTTACATATTTTATTTTCACATTAAATTCAGTCTCTTTGGTTTTGTCCATCCTATTGTCAACTGATGCAATGGTTTCTTCTTCTAGAGTATTTAGTCAGTTTTCTTATTTAAAAACTATGGTGATTAGCACTACCATTTTTTATTAACAAAAAGGATATGCAACATACTAGTAAATGATGTCATTACAATTTTCTCAAGGTTTATTATTTCTAGGTTGTGTATGTTACTATCTAGGCTCAAAAGTTTAGTCTTTTTGAAGATTATCTTATAGGAAGAATTATTAATGTTTATATTTCAAGAAGAATGTAAAGTAAAAATGTAGACATGAATACCTTCTTGGGCATGCTATAACTATAGAAGATTCAAGATCACATATGGAAAGTTTTAAAGTAGAATAAAGAATTGATAGTCTCTAGGGAGCTACAGCTAAGAGGTTAGGAATTTTGTACATTCTAACTATATATGTTAAGGAATCTTAATGGAAAGATCAAATTAAAGTAAGATTTTAGAGAGATTGGCTACAATTAACATGCCAAAACCTTTGAGAGTTATACAAGGCATAGGTGACTTGTAGATGGAAATGTATGCTAGAAAACTTGGTGCAGTTCTTTATTACTTGAGAGGGGATCTCAATGATAGCAATCAATCACTACCTGTGCAGTATTCTAAATTAATGCAAACCTGCACCGAACACCAGCAAAAGGAAGGAAACAGAGCTGAATTTGCATAGTCTACTCATAGCACCCACTTGTAGACACTTGGACCATTCTTGGCTCAATTTGTAAATCTCATTAAGAATGGTTCCAATTTTTGCCATCGCTAGATAACAAAGAGGGATGTCAGAGTCATTGCCAGTTTTTTCACCATTCTTTATGCTGAAACAAAGATTCAGAAATGCCTGTAATAAAATCTATCGGATCGCACGTGTAAAATTCAAAATAATATACATCCACTATTCATGTCACATCATCCCCAAAATAAATGAAGATGCATAAAATAAATGCAACAATACTAATAAAAAGAGGATGAGGATAAACTAAATGTAGAAAAATGCTTCTAAATTGTCTAAAAGGCTCACTTAGATATAAACAGCGGGGAAAGACTTCTTTTGAAGGCATGGAAGACTGGATAATCATAAGATAACCATAGTAAATTCTGGCCTAAGATATAAGACAGTTCTGATATGCATAAAGGGAGCATAGGAATTAAGGAAGGATTGATGGAAGAAGGGAGGGGAAGATAGTAAGGAAGTACCTTCATTTGGTCAACAATGATGAAGAGTTTGACCTTATTTGAAGGGTAGTAATTGTGAAAGGCTGTGACCAATGCAAGGGGCACATGTGGTGAACAGAAGTGACTCTTACATTGTAAGATATAAAGAAGAGGTTTTGTTTGAGGAGGGCATCCAAGGGAGATAAAGTTGGGGAATAACATATTAATTTAAAGTGGTGATTCAATTTTTATGACAGGTGTTGAACCTTCCACGAATAATATATAAAAGAAGAAATTCTTTTATGATCATTTACCATTCATCACTTCCAAATACATTAAATCAACACACAATCATCACTCCTCAATTTATGAATTACAACATTCATTTAGTTGTACTTGCATCGTGTGTCTTAGTTTTTTTTAGATTAGTGGAGTTGTGCTTGCATCACCTGACTTGTATTTTTCTAGTTTGGTGGAGATATTCTGCATGTATGTGACAACATCTCCTATCAACCCACATTGGTTCTACATTTGTATCTTTTAATGGTGTATTCTATATATCCCCATTTGCATCTTACTGTGTAAAACTGATAATAGATTTTTTTGTATTGGTTTTGTACATCTATTTTATAAATTTGTAGAATTTGGTCAAGGTGTTTGATCTCTTTAGAAGTTTCAAGAATACAGTAGTGAACAAGAAAGTATTATTAGAAAATTTATGGTTTATTGTGGTTGATTCCTCTTTTAATTGTTGGGTGTTGTATTGCTTCTTTTATTCATTAGTTTCAAGAATTGTTCTACATAGTTTCTCCCACATTATTATAAACAGAATTTGGGCCTAGACATATCCTTTTTTGAGTTCTTCAAAGAAAGCAAAAATTGTCCTACTTCTCCATTAAGCTTAGTTCTGTAGGTGGGAGTGTAGGTGCAATAGTCTATCCACTTGATTGCTGACTGATTGAAATAAAAAACCCATAGTTTAATGTTTATGAATTGTTGGTTACACAGATCTAAGGATTTAAAGATATCAAGGTGGGTCTTAAACTCAGGCCGAGTCTACAAGAATGAATCAGTTTTAGTATTTGATTCCTTCTCCAATTGTTGGCATGCCATTATGTTTCATTTGTTCCTAGGCTTGATACAAGGTTTTACATAGATTCTCCTATGAGGGGCTCAAGGGATCTTCTGGTTGGAGCTCTAGAGGGAAAGCTATATATAGATTCTCTGATCTTAGTATAAATGGACAGGGACTCAAAGGATCTCTTGGTTGGAGTCTTGTAGAGAAGGTGATAGATTGTCTCATTTCCCCATCAATGGTAACTTTGTGCATATGCAACTATTTAGCCATTTCATTTCCAATTTATTGAAACAAAATGCCCAAAAAGTTTCAACTTTTATTCATTGGTTATGGATTGAGTCTATGAAAGGATTTGGGGATATTTAGCTTGATCACAAATTGGGGAATTTTTTAATTTCCTAGAATAGATTAGATCCTTTAGTGTGATAATATTGTTTTTAATTTTTTTCTAGGTGGAATAATTGAGTGTGTTCACTCTCAGCTCAACAAAGTGATGCTTTATCCTTAAAGCCATTAATATTGGCAAAAATTAACAAGACATGCTACATTGGCTATAAGGTTGTATTGTTCCACTTTTGTAGCTTGGGTAGCCTCTAGGATAAGAGCAAGCTTTAGTATATTTAAAATAGTTGAGTATCTTCCAATTGATGATTTATTGTAACTTCAAAAACTTGATTTCCTCCTCAATCACTAGTTTAGCAGTGTATTGTTGTTCATTTAATTGATAATGTCAGGGTGCCAAAGTAATTCCTATTGGAAGAAATTTTTTTTTTATTGGTAGGGTTTTTGCTGACATCTTGGAGATATTCTCAAGGACTTTAAATGTAACGCCAGTTTCGGTCCTTTAAATAAGGTAGACAGCTCTACTAATGTAAATAAAAACAAGATAAGCTATTTCCACATTTCATTTATGATACATTGGGGTCCCAATGCAGACCCATCACTTCTAATGCAATCAAAGAAAAACTAAGTGAAAGGCCACCTTTCAAGTAACTCTTTACACACAATCTCTTCTAACATAAAGAAGGAATATAAATAACTCATAACTTGCGTTTCATTTGAGCAACCAAGATCAACATAACATAAAAGTATTCAAAACTCAAGTTCTAATTACAAGTTGTGATCCATGAATCTAGTTGCAACTACATTTATTGGCACTTAACCAGCATACAAGGTCACCAGACTTTAGTACCCTTATTTTATGTACTATACTGTTAACAAATAACATCATCCTCAGTTTCTTTTTCTAACAACCCTTGTCGTTCTTTCAACACCATAATTGATAATATCACTGTTTACCTTCAGTGTTACCTCTATCTTTTCTTATTTTTAATCTACCTTGGCAGGATTCTTGGCTTATAATTCCACCAAAAGTAACCCATCTTTTTCAATGCTTTTTATCATGTATAGTATAGTCATCTACATACATGGTCAATATGATCAGATGCCAACAACTACACTCAACCTCCACTAATATTAGTTGTAGATAATTGTAGGTAATAAATATTATTATCTATACCAACTTCATAGTCAACAGTTAGAATATTGCCTAACATTCTTTAAAATGCTCAATAGTATAGTTGTTGCTATCATAATAGTTGCCAAAGGTCATGTAGTTCATAGGCTATGCTTGCAGAACTATCCCATTAAGAGCAAGTAGACATGAAGTTTGAAATGATAATATCCAATTATAGTTCTTGCAACAATAAAGAGAACCCAAGAAATTGCAACAAAGAGAACATATAAACATTCAACCAGATTAGCAACAACGTTTAGTAGGAATGCACAAAAGGTCCAAATGATCTTGCACCATCTTATCCTTATTGAGATTTCAAGTCATTGGTTCTTTTCTTTCAAGGAAACTAGCTTTTAAGTCTTGTCTTTGTATGGGTACACCATATTCTCCATTCTAGAATGTCCATGCTTTTTGGTACATTTCCAAGATATCTCTTTGAACAAATGATTTTTAATGCAATGAATAACCATGGTACTAAATGGTGCAGACGTTTGAGATCCTTGCTTGGGGTTTACTTATTAGGCATGGATTAGGAGGGTTCAAACCATTAAGCTTTAACATGTGATTTAGTGAAAATAGATGGTCCCTTGACGTGCCATCTAAACCAAAATTTCCACCCCACCTCCTTTGCCTCAAGAATATCTTCAAACTCTCTTAGTTTGTATATAAGTTTCAATATATAGGTGATTATGCTTCATCCTTTTTTGACATTTCCTTCCTCTTTGGAGATTCTCCTTGGGTCCTCCAAGCATTGGTGTTCTTGGTTTTTAAGGTCACTTTTATTTTCTAGTCTATTGACATTTCTTTGGAGAGGTTTCATCGTCTTTCAATCTAGAGGTTTCTCTCCTCATCTCTTTTTGGCAAAGAGGTGAGCAATCAATCCATTATAGGATATATTTATTGTTGACACATCTAGATCGCTTGGACCTCCCTTTGAATTTTTTCATCCTCAAATTGGCTTCCAATACTTTTGACATGTTGTAAATGGGAACATAGTTGGACCCAACCATCTTCAATATCATTGTTCTCATGGTTTATGGATCCCACTTAGTTGATGAATGTGTATTTACAAAAATTATAAGTTGAGACTAAGCACTATTTTTTATAAATTTAAAAGTGTGTCACATTGTTCTTTCTAGGAGTGGAAATTTGGGAGGATTTTATTTTTGTAGTGTCTTGTTTGCTTTATATGTGTGGGTACCATTGTTTATATAGAGATTTTGGTAGATCTAAAATGCTTCTGTAACCTTGATTCGAGATGCTTGCCTCATTTTATTCTTAATGTCACCACACTTTGTCATATCTATCTTCATGAAGGCCTAGAAACTACAAAACTTATTACTTCTTTATTTTAACTTCTTGTAGATGCATTTAAGCACAATTCCTAGACTTGCCAAGTCTCACTAACTCTTAACATGTTCTTAGTTGAGTGACCTTGGTCGAGTCCTAGTGGTGCATGAAAATCATCTAAGATAAAACTCCTAGAAACTTGTTTTTTGTCGAGTCCTACCAAGTTTTAGCTAGTCTTGTTGAATTTTTTTCAAGTCCTGAGTTGGCTTAGCCTTGCCAAGTCTTGAGTTGGTTCAGCATTACTAAGTCCTAAGCTAGTTTATCCTTGCCAAGTCCAAGACTCATTTCTAATCATTTAGTGCATTTTCGATACTCTCAATACAATCATAGACATTGAAGTCAGAATGATTGCATAAGCAGGAAAGTGAGCATGCTTCTATTGCAGATGTTCTTTTAGGATGCCTCACCAATCCAATATGGTTATTGCATGTTGTTTGCATGAATGTTGCCCTCTGAAGCATAGGCATCGCATAACCTAAATATTTTTCAAAATGTTCCCCAATGGATCTAGAAGAGGCAACATGGATGTGCAGATCGAACGACTTCATAATTCCCTTGTTTTATGACGTGCAACCCTACGATGTTTGATACTCTGTTTTATGAGGTGCATTCGCTCAGGCATTCTAGAAGCATTGCAGCCATTTAGAGCGACAGGATGAAAACACTATCGAGGAATGGAAGAGAGCTCTTCATCAAATCTCTAGTTTCTTTGGTTGGTCCCTCCAAGAAGAATCTAGGTAAGTAGTTAACATAATCTTTTAATTGTCAGGTCAAGACCAAAGATATATGGCAGAATGGAAATAACCATGTACTACAATATAGAGAAAATTTTCCCATTGAGATGTATTTTACATCCTATTTTTCCTTCCTTTTAAATCAAGAGGAGTAGAAGCCATGGCCTTGCTTGCCTGAATATAAGTAGATTTAGTGTTGTTGAGGAGCTTCTCCATTTCATACACTAGAACTTGTATTCCTTCAGTGAGCAACTCTTCAATGGGGCTTTTGTATTTCTTACAATCATAATCTTCTTCATATCTTCACCTCCTTGAAATTATTTCTTGAGAGCCGATCCAACATTCTGTCCTGTTTTCGTGCCAGATTAACCATGACTATTTTCCCTTTTGTCTGAAAACCAAACTAAAATGATTGAGTAAAACTAGTTGTCAAACTTTCATTGTTAAGAGTAAAGAATAGAGTAGGTGTAAACCTTAATAACAAACTATAGCATGTATTGCGGAATGGTGTCAAAAATTGGTTCCTTTCCTCTGGTAATGGGAGATACACAATCAATAGCTAATGAATGCTACTTATTAGGGGATCCACCTTTTCCCACGCCTCATAACCTTACAATCCTATCAAATTTATTTCCTTTTCCCTTCGTTTCTTTCAGATCATTAAAAACAAAAGGACGTTCTTCATAAATTACAGAGAGAACACAAATTAATGGCCTTAAGAGGCAGCAGGCAGACCACTTGCGAGGTTTTTAAGAATTAAAGCTAACAAATGCAATGAAAGATGTATCTTATTTGGAATCTTTTAAAAAATAGTCCGGAGCAAATAAAAAATCAGATTACATTAAGTTATATAAATATGGCCAACTCTTTATATATTCACTTCGTATGAACTGAGAAACTGAGCGATGTAAATTCTAGCATTAAAAGTATCTGGCATGATACAGTGCTATATCTCCAAAGCATGAAAATATTGAGGGTTTTAATGAACGATGCAGCCTATCACTTTAAAAAAAAACATATATGCTACCAGATCAGGTAACAACATGGACTTACCTCACCTCAAAGAGCTCCCGCACGTGGTGCACATGCAGACAAACCCTCCTTCGGCCGGCGGCAAAATGACGACTTGTTTTTCCCTTTTTTTCATATGATGAACCTGAGTTGGTCGAAATTTCAACCAACTCGGGCATAAATGAGTTATGTGAACCCAAGTTGGTTGAAATTTTGACCAACTCGGGCATAAAAACAAAAAATAAATTATTTATCAAGCATTTTAAGAGCATTGGTCGAAAATAAAGGTCAAAATTTGATCTAAAATGTACTAGTGCGTATGCGCTGCTCGCTGTAGGAGTAGAAGAAAATGCTGATGAAAATGATGGGCTGCGGGTTTGCAGCCCATCATATATACTTTTTATTTTTTTAAAGCGCGTATGCGCTTTTTAAAATAGGGAAAAAAAAAATTCCTTGTCACCTTTTTGGCACCACAACTCGGTGCATATGCCCCATAACCATCCTAAGTTCATAAAGTTCTTGAAAAGTTGAGAACCAATATATAACATTTTTCATAAAACATGTAAGTCCCTGTTGTATTTACGATTGTTTTTAAGAAAATGAATATAAACATTTTCACCTTCTATTAACTTTGGACCATTGTTTATTTCCAAGTTTTAGATATTTTGAAATGACTTGTGTCTAGTTTGTAAAGCCTGTACTTAATTGGCCAAACATATGTGTTCCATTTTAGTACTTTTATTTTCTATAATTTTCTATGGAGGCATAATCATTGGTGATGGTGTGTTCATGCCTACAATTTCTTTACATTCTCAAACTAAAATTTTGTTACTATTTATTGCATTGTTTCAGTTGTCCGAGACATTAAATTGGATGTTCCCAATCAACTTGAAGAAACTTAAAATTGTTTCTATAATTTTTGAATTTAGGGGAAGTTGTTGATCCTTTCAGGCCTCTTCAGAACATGGAAGGCTTTAAATTATTTCTGATCCTTTTTTATTCATTTTGAAGTGACAGTTTGGTGTTGAAAAATGAATTGGATACACAGGATTGTGAATAAATTTGTGAGGAATTGATGGGGAGCACATAAGAAACTTTGAAAAATAGTTATTTATGCTCCTGCATAAAGTGGTGCATATCCTCCTCCAATACAATGCCATGTTAGAGACTGTAAAGTTCTAGACCCTCCTCTAGGCCATTGGGGAGCAGTGTTGAAAATGCTTGTGATAAACGCTGGCTTTTTTCAAAAAGAAGAATGGAGATCTTACCCTAGTAGGAGTGCTCGTCAAAGATAAGTAATATGTTAGAGCTAAGAAAGAACTTGCACGGCTAAAGAGTGAATTCAGTGTGCCAAAAGGCAAAAGCCAATGTAAGGTAATTAGTAAATGATATTAACAACAAATACAGTCATCTCATGTTGTGATTTGGGAAGCAATATATTAACAATGCAGGTGGTACCAAGGCAGCTGATCCAGTTGCAAAGCCCTGTAAAATGACTCAAATTTCAGATCATATAGTATATAAAATCACAAAACTATGCATTTGATCAAGGAAAGTTCTAAAAAGAACATATTTACCCTTGCCCATGGTAGCAGTGATATTGCTAGCTTCATCAAAAGTGTCAGCCCTTCTAAAAATCTTGTGACTCAAACCAGTGATCTTAACAGTTCCTCCAGTATTATCACTGAGGGTCCATATGAATCAATAGCTAACCTAGATGATTAATATTGAACATTTCTTAATGCAGCTGTTGTAATACAATATATGATAGCTAGAATAAAACTTGCAAATATGCTTTACTAAGATGGGTAAAATTGGAAAAACAATATCATATAATCTGTCATATATGCGAGCTGGGGATTTTTTGTTTATTGGTTGAGAAACCAAATTGAATTTTTACTATGAATATTAAGTACAGATTTATTGAGGCCTATAAAGTTGAAGAGCCACACATCTATGTTAAACAATAGCTTTTTTATCAGTAAAACTACAAGGTAAACATCAGAGAAGAGCAAGAAAATGCATGAGAAATACAACTTCATTTATGTCAATAATTTCAAATAATGATTAAATATGGATTGCTCAGCAATTTTTAACACAATGTGCTAATTGAAGCTATTTGATAATATCTAAGTCAATCACTAGTTTCTACTAATTAGTAAATAAAGAGTAAACTAATTTTTTTCTATATTTCAAAGCACAGAGAAGAGTAATAACCATACAACATGATGGAAAAGAAAGAGAGGCACGACCAAGTAAGAGACAATAGATAGATTTCTTCATTTCATTTCACTCCCAGCTTGTATAAATAGATAAGTGGCAGCACTAGCACAGAGAGGAGAACTAAGAGATGGTCCTTCAAAAAAACTTGTAAACATAGTTTTAATGAAACTTGTGTACATCAGAATTTCCAAGAAATATTAAGTAAAATTTATATTCTTAGTGGGTTGTTGTACACTGTCATTTCCAGTGCGGATTTCATGCAGTTCATATATATTAATTTGCAAGCTTCTTATAAATTAATGGAGATAGATATAGTAAAAAAAGGGAAGAAGTGGTCTAAAAAAAATAGAGATACTACAAAGAAGTGTAGGGGAACATATATTCATTGTTTGGAGTTGTTTTCAAAACTTTACAAAAAACACCTGGAAATGGAACTGTTTTTAAAATACAAAAATTTATCTGGATTATGCTATTACATCTTGGCATAATCTTATGTATGTTTAGATTTTAAGTGTGAAGAAAAGAAGCATCACAAAATACATTGAAACCCTCAATGCCAAAAGATATAGACATAAGTTTGTAGTTTTCCAATATTTTTTCTATTTATAAAAAATAATAGTATGCACAGTGAACTTGCTTGCATCCAGTTCTAGGACAGTCAATACATCTGCAGTTTGCAAAAAAAACTTCGTCAATCAAATATATTTGCAAGAAAGTTTTGTAAAGCCATAACTTCGCAAAACTATAAGAAACAAAGAAGAGAAAGTATTTGTATCTTACATTGTTATAAGAATATAGTCATAGTGGAAGAGCTTTGTAAAATTCCAATCATATTGCCCAAAAATCTACAAAGAGCTCACCTACGAAGTCAACAAATTTCAATACAAAGATTAGAAACTGTAGGTGTGAGTTGTTTCCTCTATTTAGAGGAGTTATTGATTGTGAAAAAGAAAAGATATCACAAACATGTCCTCTCATGCCCAGCTAGCGCACCCCTTTTGTGACTGCAAACTGGAAGAACCTCTGATTGATGAGACAAGAATATTTCTATGCTTTCTGAAAATTACGTATTGTCTGCTACAATTGTGTGGGGAAGCAAAGCTCTTAAAACCTAAAAATCATAAAAAGGATCTTTAAATAATATGAGAACTAAAAGACATACCTAGCAACCAAACGAAACCCTCAGAGCGGTTTACGTGCCTACATAAGCCCAGGTATACTTCCAGTTGTCCTCTTACTCAAATTCTTCAATCATTATACATTTATAGAATAATAATGACCACTTTATTTTTTCAAGGGAAATTTCAAACAAAAATAGAACTATCATATTGACGAGATTAGTGATAAAACTTGATAACTTTGATACGCTACTACAAGTGAGTAATTGAATGTGGACTTCTTTCTCATGTCAAATTTCTGACGACCCTGATTGTTATTAGCATAAACATCAGTTGTCCTATTCTTACACTAAAGAGGGGATTCGATTTATTGGCTCTAGACAAAGCTACCAGATCAATGGCTCTATAAAAATATTTACCAAATGGAACACTTTGGTTTATAGATTTGATGAGTCATTAGGAAAGCTCATGGTCGATGGCACCAAAAGAGCACAGGCTGTCGTAGATGAGCTATTTGAAATGCAAGGTAGGGCTGGGCAAGAAATGAGAACTTAAGAGTAAAAAACCAAAGCATATGAAGTATAAAGTTTGGCATATTACATTTGAAAAGGTACCCAAAAATAAAAAATCAATAATATAAGTCATCAAAAAAATAGAAACCCTTTTTCCCATGAAAGATGCCTCACTCAGTTTTTAACATGATGAAGATAACCTAGTCAAATTAGCAGAAACATTAATCTGTGCACAAAATTTGGTGTTAACTCTTCAAACCTGGTATGACTGGCAGAAATCTCAGAATGTAGTAATGAAAAATTCGTATCCTAGGAAAGCAAGAAAAATATATTATTTACAATATGGTTATTTAGAAAACCAAAACAACAAGTGCCATGTAGTGGCTTGTATTTGTCGAAAATTGTAATAGTTTAAGATTATAAATTTAATAGTTAGAAAATAATGAGTTGGGGTAAGTTATAATAGTTTAAGAATAAAAATTTAATAGTGAATGATGTTAATTTAATATAATTTAATCAATATGTTTTAAGATTAAAAAAAACTATCTTCACACATATTTAAATATTTGAAGAATAATAATTTCTAAAAAAAATTATAATTTAAAAAAATTATTATATAAGTGTAATGTTAGAATTTTTATCTTTAAATTATTAAAATTAAAAACAATTATAATTCAAAATACATATATCAAATAATAGTTTCTAACATAAAGGTTTTTTTGAATTTATAATATGTAACTATTATAGCTAAAAACTTATTTGATAAGTTTTATGAGTTTGATATAAGTCTTGTGTTTCATATTTTATATATTTCATCCTTAAATATGGGTAGTGGTTCCTAGAAATCTGCTCCTATAAGACTCAAATAATATGAGCCAATCAAACTAAATTAAAATATTTTTCATTATTTTACAAATTTAGATTTGACATATAAACATTAGAAAAAATCAAAGGATTAACTTAACTATAAAAAATACTTACATTTCATTGGTTGAAGTAGGAAGAATTAATCACTTGTTATGCACAAGTGATTGCAATAGTATGTGCCTTCGGCAAATACAATAATAGAAAGCACAATACAAACAAAAAGGTTACACAGTTTTTTAGAGAGGACAGATTATAAAATGAAATCATAAACTCTTATGGAGTTCAACAAATATAGTTATCTGGCCTCCTAAATCAATATAGTGCCAACATTGAAGAAAGTAACTCCTTCCTGATCTTTATATATTTTTTGGTTACAGAATTCAACATATTAATGATGAATCACAAATTTTGGGGAATGGCCAATTTGGCGGTTGCATGATGCACCACTTTCATTTAAGACAGTCTTACTTTGAATAGATAGTAAACATGGATGAAATAATATTAATCAATTTTTAAAAAAAAATTAAATTATTTAGAACCATTAGCAAAATTTGCCATAACCAATTAAAAAATAGCATTAAAATATAGAAAATATGCATTTTGGGGATAAACATGTAATATTCATTAATGTTTTGAGATTTTTCCACAAAAAAGTAGTAGCATAAACTAGGCGAAAACTACAGTCTCCTGCCTATAAGGCAAGGACTAATAATGAAAAACTCAAATATAAAAATTAAATTAACTTACTTAAATCTATACATTAACTTACATTAACACTTAAAAATTATAAAATTCTAAATGGGTACTCATATTTCAATTAAAATTTATCTGAAAGCAATAATATTTTATATTATATAACTGTACGGGAAATCCACATGTTGTTCCAAAGCTCTGATTTTATTCTAAATGGGTACTCATATTTAAATTAAAATTTATTTGAAAGCAATAATATTTTATATTATATACCTGTAAGGGAAATCCACCAAAGCTCTAATTTTTGTGCAGCGGAGATATTGTTGTGAAAGATTGTGTAATCTGTCATTTAAATTCGATTGAAAAGTTATGAATCCTCCTCAACAAATGTATTTTGTGCATATCTTGTGAATATGGAAAATATCGCATTGGACGAGATGACATTTCCTTTGACAAATTATTTCAAACAGATCCCATGCTTTGATGCCCACATTTTACATTAACGAGGCATTTCCATTACGAATCGATGGATGTCCATAACCTGGTCTGAAGTTCTCATTGTTCCCACTGCAGAACTCATTCTCATAAACAGAAACCATCAATTGTAGGAAAAAAAACCCACGAAACGAAATTATGTTGGTAGCGCTTCATATTCAAAACTCCAAGGAAAACCTGATTCGAGTGGCAAGATTACTCTCTGATGGCTAGGGAGCATATACGTATGAAATCCAATAAAGAACAAAAGGTCACGGCCGGCTCACGGGCATTTTTGACATAACCTATTCAACGAAGAGTACATTGAGCAATTGGGTGGACTCATCATCATCCTACACAAGAAGCGAACAATGCTACTTAAGTCTGCTTGAGTTGTCTTGCTGTCCCATAGAGGAGGCTTGGGAAGAAGAATTTGCAGATTCTGCAATTCTGGGAAAGTGGAAACTGAACAACACTTTATTTTAGAATGTGAGGCCTACAAAAGTAGCAGAGATAAATTTGCAGATACTATATGTGACAGTTTTTGGCATAACCTATTCAATGAAGAGTACATTGAGCAATTGGGTGGACTCATCATCATCTTGCACAAGAAGCGAACAGTGCTACTTAAGTCTGCTTGAGTTGTCTTGCTGTCCCATAGGCTATTTTTAGCCTCGTAGACGTTAAATTTTTATCTATCTATCTATCTATCTTCACCGTACCTTTGGGTGGGATTTGTTTAAATGTTGAATAATTAAAACTCTCTAAATGGAGACGGACGACGAAAGGAACTGGGACCACACTAGCTATCAAAGCGGTCCACGCACTTCCCTCTGTCATGCTCTATCAGAGTATGGCCGTAGGATGCCTATAGGAGGCAGGATGCCATGCATCAGATGGCATGAGGATGGGGCATCTAGGTAGTTGGACAAATTGCCTGGATAGCCGTTGCCATCTTTATTGTAGTTTTTGATGGACGCGACTATCCTCCTTGTCCCATTTTTTAATATGAAGTATGGAAATTTTTGAAAGCTACAGATGACCCACTAATATATAAGCACCCATATTGAAAGTAGGAACCAATCTAGGTTTGTCAAAGAGTGCTCAAAATAACTGCCAAATCTTTGAAAAATGTTTTAAAAATGGAAAAATATTGATTTGAAATTTGTGTTATAAAATTACAGTCATGTCTTATGATAAATAAGAGATATTTCTAAATTTTACATCAAGTCAAATTGTGATCACAATTATTGTGTAGTTTTTGAGTCAAACAAACATGGGTCAATGAGTTTTGGATTAGAAAATTGTGATTTATTTACAAATAAGTGTGCTTTTATGAGACATCCAATTTTGTAGAAGTATATGAGCTTACATTTTTGTAACATCTTAGATATTCATAAAGATAATTAAAAATTAAAAATTGCATCACATGGAAGCTCCTTTTGATGGTTTCAAGCTTTTGATCATCAAAAATTAAATTTTATGTTAGGTTGAGACTTATGAAAATAATAAAAATAAAAACATGCATAAATTATATAGAGAGCTTCACATTTTAAATAGTGGCCACATCAAAATTAACACCAATATTAAAAAATATAATATACATTGTCAAATATAAATTATAATAATTTATTTTAAAAATTTAATATAAAATATAATTTAAGAAAACAATATTTTTAAAAAGTAAAAGTAAACTATATAAATTAAAAATATAGATATTAAACTATAGAGAATAATTAAATTACGTATATAAATTTTTAATAAAAATAAGTTTTTTTATTACATACAATAATTGTTTTGAATAAGATTAATAATAAGTATAAAAATGTGTAGAATAAAAAATATAAAAATTATAGATAATAAAAATAAATAGAATATAAATTATTGTATAAATTATTAATGTGTTAGAAAGGTAGAGTGGGATGGTGTGAGTGTGTTAATATTAACTTTTATCTTGCTAGATTAAATTTGACAACCATCTACATGTCAAAATTTTAAATTTTATTATAATCAAAATATACTTTTAAAAATATTTTAATAAACATCACATTAAATATTTCTTAAAATATATATATATATATATATATCATCAATTTTTTTGAGAAATTAAAATAAAAAGCTAAAGTTAGTGAAAAAAAATAGAGATAAGGGAAATATAATAGTTGTGGTTGTAGTAAATTAAATTTTAATAATTTTGTAGTGGATATCTATCGACATTTCTTTAGATAGATTTGTTTAAGATATCTATAATAGTTATAATAACAGATATAAATTCAATTTAAATTAACTATTTATTTTTATATAGATCTATTTAGAAATAAAATAAAATATATTTACAAGTTGTATATATTAATAATGTTAATATCTATTATGATGTATTGATTATATTTTTTTATTAACATTTCAATTATAATAAGACTAATAACATCGGATGGGTAAGTACCAAGAATTAAATTTTACAAATTATCATATAATATAATTTATGCTTATGTTATGATAAGATTTGGTTTAAAGTTAGGGTATAATATGGTATTTTTTTAATGCTATATTTGGCTTGATGGTTAAGTTTAGGTTATAGTTTGTCTTAATATTCAATTATGAAAAGGGTTATACTTCATTTTCATTTATGATTATGACTTTAAGTTGGCTTCATGTAGGACTATGTTGAATTAAGCTAAGAAATAGGGTATGATTGGGTTTAATGTTAGATTTCAAAATTATTTAATCCTAGGGACTCTTATTGAATTTTGTCTAGTATTAATATTAAGACTTATAAGCGTTGGGCTTTATTTTGTTTATCAATAGGTTTTAATTTTGTTTTGTGTTATGATTTATTTTTTGGTTTTATTAGGGTTTGCATTCAATATAGTTTAGTTTAGGGTTATGTTTAATTTTTAGTTAAGTGTAGAGAAAGATTTTATTTTAGTACTTAAGAGTAATTTTATTTCTATGTGAGAGGGAACTAGGTTCGATTATGCTAGGGTTCTTTCTGGATTGAATGCATGGTTTTCATAAACAAAACATAGCAATTATCATACTCTCTCACCATCTCTCTCTCTCTCTCTCTCTCTCTCTCTCTCTCTCTATCTCTCCATCAACATATTTATATATTTTATGCCCCAATTACCCTATTTCTTTCTCCACCTCATATCCTTATCATCTCTCTTACTCTCTACGTCATCATTTCTCTTCCCCTTCCCTTCTTCGCCTTTCTCTCCTCCCATCTTGAATCATCTCTTCCCACTAATTACTATCAATTTCTACCTCATAATATTCACCCATTCCACCTTTTATCTCTCTCCTCCTAACTAATCTCTTCCATTTTGTACCATCTCTCTCTCTCTCTCTCTCTCTCTCTCTCTCTCTCTCTCTCTCTCTCTCTCTCTCTCTCTCTCTCTCTCTCTCTCTCTCTCTCTCTCTCCATCACTGTATCTATAGATTTTACGCCCCAGTTTCCATATTTCTTTGTCCACCTAATATCCTTCATTATCATCTCTCTCACTCTCTACCTCATCTTTCTTGTTCCCCTTCTCTCTTTCACCTATCTCTCCTCCCATCAAATAATATCTTCTCACTATAACTATCTATATCTACCTCTTAGCTTTAACCCACTCCCCCTTTTCTCTCTTTCCTCCTAACTAATCTCTTTCACCATAGGTCATCCATCTTTTACCATGTTGTAATCTCTCTCTCTCTCTCTCTCTCTCTCTCACACACACACACACACACACACACACACACCACATTACCATCTGCATATATTCCACACCCTAATTATTGTATTCTCAATCAACATCATATCTATCCCACTCACTCATGTATCTTTCTCCTCTTCCTATAATCACATTTTACCCCTACTCTCTCTCTCTCTCTCTCTCTCTCTCTCTCTCTCTCTCTCTCTCTCTCTCTCTCTCTCTCTCTCTCTCTCTCTCATATCTATAAATTTTATGCCCTAATTACCATATTTATTTGTCCACCTAAAATCCTTATCATTTTTCTCACTTTCTACCTCATCTTTTCCCTTCCCCTTCTCTCCTTCACCCATCTCTCCTCCCATCAAATCATCTCTTCACACTAATTACTATCTATATCCACCTCTTAACTTTTACCCACTCCCCCTTTTCTCTCTTCCTTCCTAACTTATCTCTTTCACTACAGGGTGAACCCACAATAATGGGTTCCACTTTAGTGGGACGAACAAAAACAGAAAAAAATTGCAAAATGCAAAATCAAGTTTACCATATGTTTGCAGCGAACATACTTAATATGTTTGCTACAAACATCATTTTAAATTGTGTTGACAACAAACATATTTAACAATGATTACGTATGTTTGTAGCAAACATTAGTAATAAATATGTTCATTGCGAACATATGAAACGTCGACTTTTGGTGTTTTAAAATGTTATTTTTATTCGTTTTGTTCATTTCTTATGGCGTTCACTATTCAAGCAAAGGTTGGAGTGAACATGTGCTTTTTGTCAATGTCACCCCATCATTTTCCTTCAGATTCTTGTCTTCAAGTATGTCTATATATTATTATTTTAATGTTTTTTACGTTTTTAATGTTTTTAAAGCATTTTTGAATTTTTCAAAGCATTTTTTAATGTTTTCAAAGCATATTTTAATGCTTTTAATGTTTTAAATATTTTAAAAGCATATTTTAATGCTAATTTAATATTTTTATTGTTTATTTATGTTAAACTTAATTATATTAATTTCGAAAACATTAGAAAATAAATTTAGAAATCATTAGAAAAACATTATAAAAAACATTAAATTTTTTTTTTAGAAAACATTAGAAAAAATATAAGAAAAACATTAGAAAATTTATAATAATATAAAATTTAGAAAAAAAAATTAGAAAAAAAATTAGAAAAACATTAAATTTTTTATAATAATATAAATTTTAGAAAAAAAATTCAGAAAAACATTAGAAAAATATTAGAAAATTTATAATAATATAAAATTTAGAAAACAAATTTAGAAAAAATATTAGAAAAACATTAGAAAATTTATAATAATATAAATTTTAGAAAAAAAATTTAGAAAAACATTAGAAAATTTATAAAAATAAAAAATTTAGAAAAAAATTAGAAAAACATTAGAAAATTTATAATAATATAACATTAGAAAAAAAATTTAGAAAAACATTAGAAAAAACATTACATTTAAATATTAGAAAATATATTTTTAAAAAATAGTTTAGAATTTAATATTAGAAAACTACGAGAAAATAAATTAGGATTTAAACATTAGAAAATATTAGAAAATATTTTAAAAAATATTAGTCTTGAAAATTAGAAAACATTAGAAAAATATTTAAAAATATTAAAAAAAAATAGTGTAGAAAATAAAATTTAGAAAAATATTTTCAATATTCATATAAATTTATTAATGTTAATGTACATGTTATTGATTTTTTAATACATCTTAATCTTTTATGTTTACGTATATGTTTTATTCATGTTTCTATATATGTTATTCATCTTAATGCCTTATTCATGTTTATGTATATGTTATTCATCTTTATGCATTAATCTAAACTGTGTAATTAACTATATTTAATGGCATACATCTTAAGGGGAGATCCTGAATTATACATATGAATGCAAATTAAAATATACATATTTTATTTCATAGATATAGGTATATATTTTCATGTTAAATGTAGACATGTATGTTTTCAATATTCATGTTTATGTATATGTCAAATTCATATTAGTGTCTTAATCTAAGTGTAATTAAATGACATGTCTTAAGGGTCCAGATCCTAAATTATACATAAGAATGTAGATTAAAATGTATTTTTTTATTTTGAACATAGACGTATGTATATTTGTTCATGGTTAAAAGTAGACATGTACATGTTTTCAATATTCACATTTTTATATGTACATATGTTATTGATCGTAATGTCTTATAACTAAGTGTAATTAACTATATTTAATGACATGTCTTAAGGGGAGATCCTAAATTATACATAAGAATGTAGATTAATGTATATTTTATTTTATAAATGTACATGTAAATATGTTCATGTTAAATGTAGACACATGTATGTTTTCAATTTTCATGTTTATGTATATGTTATCATTCTTAATGCCTTAATCTAAGTATATAATTAACTAGATTCAATGACATGTCTTAAGGGGAGATCCTAAATTATACATATATAAGAATGTACATTAATTTGTATAGGTAAGAATATAACATACATACATACATCAGAACATATAAAGAACGTATGACCTAAAGAATACATGTTACAACATTTAATTAATAAAATTAAATTATAAGAACATAACTTGATTATATACAAACATAAAGAATGTACATCATATAAGAACATGTAAAGATTATATATGTATAAATACATAACAACATTAACTTGATCATAAGAAAACATAAACAATGTCTAGACATAACCCTAAAACTAACTATAACCGGGCTAAAAGATAACTCTAACCATGTAACCCTTTAACCCTAACTCAAACTCTAACCTTAATTTCTAACCCTAACTTGATTATTGTAACCCTAATTTCTAATACTAACCCTAATTTCAAACTCCTACATATTTACACTTTCTTAAGACCAATTATATATACATGTCCACACTAACTTAGCTTGAAAACAAAGAGAGGTACCTAGATCTACTTCTATTAAATATGTTAACAGAGAGAAGAAAGATATTATACAAGAAGTTCATTCAAGGTTCACAACATTGTCTATCCATTTTAATTCTTTTGTATCTACCTAGAACTTAGTCATCAGTGCCATCATACCCATGGTTCTAAATGATCTAATTGTAAAGTTAAGAATGTTATGTTGCCCCTAGAATAATAATAGTCAAAATGGAGTATGCACATGAGTTGTATTTGATATAATTGATCATTCACCAAAGACCATAATTCACAATTCCCTACTGTAAGTTTTTTCAATCTTTAACTAGATTCAATAAACATGCTTTGATACCAAATGAGAGAGTTGATCTCTAGTTGCTTATATTTGAAGCACAAGAAGCAATCGTGAAAGTTAGGTTCTAATCTCGTGGCTTATTACTCAATTTTCTAAGGTTCAACTACATCATCCTCTCCCACATAGTAATGGATATTTCAAAGTCTCTTTATCTTGGGGCATTTACAAATTGGTCTACTGTCAAATGTTCTCTTATTGCTCAAGGGTTAGAGTAAATCCATTTATCTCTCAGAATCAATGACGAACAAGGGAAAATATGTGATATTAAATTTTTAGTTTTGAGGATAAAATTCAATTTATTTCTCTTCTTTGTAATTGGTCATTATGGAATTTTTAGTCTAGCCCAATTTACCTAAGGTTGCAAAAGAGGGATCCCATCTCAGGTGAAGATATCATATTAACATGAATATTCCTAATCCACCAGCTCAATATCTTGTTAGGGGTACAATTCCCATGGGTATACTAGCCCAACAAGCATTTGAGCACTAAGTCATAGATATGAACTCTAACAATGTCAACTTGAACTTTTAAATATGCAAGCACATTGAATTTCTTAAGGCATAAGGACCAAAATCATAAAAACTCAAAGGTTGTTTGAACCTTAGTAAAAACATTAATAAAAAATTATTTAGCCATCATATTAGACCTTGGACAACATATCTCATGATAAAAGATTAAGATTCTTGTAAATGATTTAAAAACTAGTTTGGATAAAAGCTTGAAAATAAGGGATTAAAAAAGGTTTCAAAAGTTGACTTTTTTTTCCTCAAGATAACCTAAACTTGAATATCTATGAAAATTTGGAGATATGGTTAAAATTATTATGATAAAAAATTGAGTGCACATGCATTTTTTATTTCATAAATTTGAATTATAATACTGTACACTCGATTGTGTCCCACTCTAAATCCTTCTATCCAAACGATTCCATGAGTTTGGAATGTTCGAATGCCGACTTAGAGCTCCCTATCCACGGAGTGCAAGAGAGTATATTTCAAGAATAAGAAAGCTCTCAGATGAGCCTTAGAGATACTCTTCTTGCTAGTAAACCATGCAATGGGAGATTCCAAAGACAAGATGCAAGAATGCAAATATCCCAAGGAGTTCCTCAAGAATGCAATGAAACTAAAGATTAAGCTAGAATGAATATGAAAAGTGCAGCTATTCTAAGCATGGATGAGAGTGTTACAATCCAAATATTAAGCTATGTGAGATAGATTATTGCAAAATAGAAGCTAAACTAACATGCAACATGAATCTAAGCTAAAATGCCATGGTATGAGAGAATGTAAACAAGAAATAGAAGTTCTCCCCAAAGCTCCAAAGAAACCTGTTAGAAAACCTGCAACATAACAATATTCAAAATGAGGATGGATCCTTTAAGGGGGAAAGCTCTCTCCCTTTTAAAGTCATATGGATGGTAGAGATCAAGATGAAGATGGTGGATGATCAACGGTGGAATTTGAAAAGAGGAGTGATCCATGTGCACACACAAGTCAACCAATAGAATATAAGTTGACTTGTCATATAAGACAAAAGTCACAAAGCCTTTTCTTTTAATTGCAAAATAGAAAAAGGACTTTATGTGTGCACTTTAAGTGGGTTAGAAGAATGGGGTCTTTTATTTAATTAAAAGGGGACATGTTCTTTTAATCAAATAATGAACATAGGATAGCATAGTCAAACTATAGGTTATAATCAAATAAATTGATTATTAGCAATTTGGCTTAGGTAAGTGATTAAATTAATTTAGCCAAAATGTTGAAAAGGGGGCTAATAGTCTAGATGACCATTTTTAGGTGATTACATTTTCCCCTCTTTGAATAATGTGTGATCGATCTGGGAACACATTACGTCAAAGAAAATAGAAAGCCAAGTAGGTGGTGATAGATATAGATATCTGATTTTAAAAAATGAAATGCAGAAATAAATAGCAAGTCCTGAATGCATAGCCTGATAGCGGTAGTACTGAACACTAGGAAGATGATGTTAGGATCCGAAAAGAATTCTAACACCTAGCAAAGTGAATAGATCAAGAGCAAGTGATAAGGTCAAACAAATGCTCCTAAGAAATAGATAGCTGTAACAATCAGCAATAGAGTATTTCTACCCCCTCGGGATCGAAATTGAAATGAGGTAAGGGGATGCAAAAACTGGCTAGACATGAGAAAATTAGAATATAGCAATGTCCAAGATGACAGATAGATGATTAGAACCCAAGAATGTCTATAAAAAAATTGATAAAATGCCCCAGTTTGACTAGAGTTGACCTTGAAGGATATAGCATCAAAATTAGGTCAAAACAAGTAGAAAGGTGATTTTAGACATGAAACAGTGAATTGAAGTAGATATGAAGTATGGAAATGATGAAGACATGAATAAATGAAGATGCCCCAGTGATGATTCAGAGATTAGACCTCAAAAGGTCAGCTAACTGCTCAGAAGAAAGTAAAATTTTAAAAGACAATTTTGACCATCAAGATGAACTCGAATTTGGATTTTGATCTCGAAAATGAATCTAGGACGTTGAAATTATTTAAGAGGTCAAAAATTTATATAATTTGATGATAAGATAGAAAAGAGATGAAGTGAAAGATTAAGAAGGTGAAAAGACATGAACAAGAAGAAAATAAAGAAATACATGAAAGGAGTTAGCTGATATGTCCACAAAAAGATGAAGAGAGAGCTCTCCCCATATGCAAGAATGCAAGACTAAGCTAGAAAATGAACCTAAAATTCAAGCTAATATGAAAAGTGGTTTACCAACAAGAAGTGTATAGCATTTAGACTCTTAATTTCATCATTGAGCATTTATTAGGGACATCATGAGATCATACAACCATCACTAGTATAACTATGAGGATATGAATATGATCGATATCAAATAGGTATGTGGAAATCCAATCTAAGCATCAAAGACATGTAAGTCAAGATAACTACGCGATTAGATTCTCTAAGTTTAATTTAGCAAGATTACACCTGTAACAAAGCATAAGTGCTAGGATAAACCCTGAGTGCGGTATTGCAAAATAGTCAAGGATGATACATTTGTAAGTCAAAATGTTGAATAGGACAAGCATAAATGCTTACAACACTATAGACAAACAAAGTATACCCACAAGCAGAAATCAAGAAAATATGTCCCATGCCCCCAGTCTTCTAGTTAATGACATCCTCAAAAGACTATTAGGGAGGGAACATATGGCAAAGAAATCATCATAGACAGCACACAAAGTAGATAAAGGTCAACACAACTCAGTCATTTAAGTGTTAAAGTGTGTGTGTGTAAGTCACTTGGCCATTTCTTCAAGACTTGATTCTGATAGTGAGAAATATCACAATATCAGAGACTGTAGGTAAACTATCTGAAAAGTGTTGAGAAACACTTGATGTCAAAGTGGGTGGGGGTAGTGTTGAGAAACACTATTTTGTGAGTTGTCAAAGAAACCCTAATGCACAAGAATACCTCAATAGGCTAAGTAGTTGTGCCCCCAAGATGAGGACAAGAAACAATTCCAAGCTAGGAAATGTGTAGCAAAATAGGTGATTGAGACTGATAGACAGAGGTGCAAGGGTCTCAAGTAGCACCTGTTTCCAAATTTTCACCACTTGACAAATTTTTTTAGGATTTTTTTCAATTTTTTGGTGATACATCAAAGTGCCTATTGCTAGGTTTTCACTAAGAAGATCTTTTTTTCAGGACATTTTTTTTATTTTTAGGATTTTTTTCAAGATCATATGTGATTTTTTGGATTTTTTAGAATAATTTAGAGATCACTAGTTCTCAAGCAAGATCACATCATTTTCTCCCAATGTCTAGCAAGGTATAAGACACGATGGAGAAACAAGCCGATAGATAAGAAAAGATGCATAAGAAAGGAATGTGAAGCAAGTGGAAGTGATCCTCAAGGACTGACTCCTCAAGAGTACCCAAGCTAGGGAAAGAGGTGAAATAGTCATATGAAGCATGTTTTGGATAAGCAATGGAAGTAATGAGAAAGATAGCATGTAGGATAAGTGGTGAAGCCAACAAGTGCGATAGCATATAAGATAAGCGATGGAAGCTAATGAGTAAGATAGCATGAAAGCGTGTAGTCCAAAAGAGTAGACATGTCAAGAGACCTAAGAACCATTTTTATTTATCGTGATCAAGACCAAGGGGTAAACTAGATAGTATAGAAATGGGATAGAGCAATAAGAATAAAGCTCAAGATAGAGGCTATGAGTGAATGGAAGAGCACAATAGAAACTCTCATGGATAAGATAGCCAATATGCAAAGATAGCTCAACATTGTCAAGATCAAAGAGAGAAGAGGGGATAGATGGATGGTGGAAGAATTACACATGACGCCTGTTTGCTAGGTTTTCATCATGGTACTTATCCAAGGTGCCACAAGAAGTAGTTTTCACCATAGGATGAATTTATTTTTCTTTACTTTTGCTACCAAGGTGCCACAAGAAGTGGTTTTCACCAAGGCGCATTTTTGTTTTTATTTATTTTTTGCTTTTATTTCTTTTTCTATTTTTTTTTGAATTTTTAGAAAGAGCTCAAGCTGTTTGAATGTAGATAGTGCTCCTATAGAAAAGATAAGTCATGATAAGCCAAGACCATAGAAAGGTATGCTCAAAGATGTTGATAGGGTGATGAAAGAGATATGGTAGTAGGAAGAGTATATGGAGGATAATAGTTCATGTATAGAAAGTTAGTGTAAGCTTTAGAGGATTTCATGAGGGTAGTTGAAATATTGTACAAGATCAACATTTTCACACACCTTGAAGGGTATTGGAATGATGGAGGAATCATGGATGAAGTAGCTTGAGGTTTAGATGTATGAGGTGGTAGAAGAGATTTGGAAAAAAGTGGAGTGGAAGGCTTTGGAATATTTTTAGAAAGATTTTTGGAAGGAGATAGAATGGAAGCCTTTGGAAGCTTGAATGTCAACTTTGAAGTATTTTCAATATTCAAGTCTTTTAAAAGAGACTTGGGAATCCACATAGCTTTAGATTTTCCTTGTTCTTTGGGTGCTTGAGAGTGCATTTCTTCAATGATGGATTTAGGAACCCACATTTGCTTTGATTTAGCTCTCTTAATAGTGGACCTTTGTAGTCTCTTTTGTGCATTTTCCTTCTTAGCATTCACATGTCGATTAGATGGGACATAGTGATCTTCATTTTTCAATGGATTCTTATGTTTGTTCTCACTTCTAAAGGAATTGGGATTTGTGGATGAATAAGGCTGATATGATTGGTTTAAATGTATAGATGGGTGAAAAGTCATCAAGGATGAGTGTCTTTGTTGATCTCGAGGTATTATAGGAGCGCTAGGGAATGAGCTAGGAGTGAATGTAGGAGACGGAGGAACATAAGGCCCCAATATGGATGTAAGGTTTGAATGCTTTAGCTTAGATGGATAAGGACCAAGGATAGATTTAGAAGATGCAAAGGGATAGTGGGAAGGGATATCAACATCTTTAGAGTGAGCAACATGGTCAAATCCATCAATAGACTCATGAGTACCTTTGATAGGAATAAAATTTTTAATAGAAGCACTTGAAGCTTGAGCACAATCTTGAAGTGGATGTGGAGAAGTATAACATGAGGGGATGCTTTGATCTTGACAAATAGCTTTGGATAGCATATGAAGAGAACTTTTCTCATAATTTTTAGTAAGCTCAAGGTAGATAATGGAAGTGGTATCTTCATCACACTTAGGAGGTGGACAAGATATAGGATATGGAGGGGGGAAATCTTGAAAGAGATGAAAGGGTGCTTGATCTTGATCTTTCTTGACATTTATAGCTTTTTCTTTTTGAGAGTCCTCTTGATATGGAGCCACTTCTAAGGACAAGGGAGAATTAAGAGTGAATGGAGTAGTGCTTGGATTAGGCATAGTAGTGCATGAAGGTTGAGGATGTTTAGGATTAGTAGCATGAAAAAGGTTTGCAACCAAGTAAAGGTTAGCTTGAGTTTCTTTTAGAGGTAGCCCTTGAGGATACACGTAGTCAATGTCGAAAGCATTAGGTTCCTTTTTTGATAGAGGCATGTTGGAAAGCTTTGAAGTGTTGGGAGATGCATGAGTGTTGGAAGAAGTGGAAGATGTAATGGAGCCGCTAATAGACATAGGTTCATTAATGTAATATTGCTCAAGAGAAGTATCTTCACCACATGAGTCACTAGAGGTTCCAAGATCAACAATCTCATCATCAATGAGGTCTTGGATTTTATGTTTCAGCTCTATACAATCAAAAGTAGCATGGTCATTAGATTGATGATAAGCACAATAAGCATCCAAGAAAGGATTTCCATAGGAGCTAGACTTAGGCAGCATGATGAGCTTAGTTTCAAGAAGTGTTTGCAAAATGTCATCATAAGAATGTTCCAAGGGAGTAAAAGTCTTCTCAAAAATATGTCTAGGATCTTCTTGTTGTTTCTCAAGTGAATAGCATGCGTTCATGTCTTCATCATTATCTTCGTCAAAGATAGGTCCATCATGAAATTTTGGCATAGGCTCAAGTGCTTGTTCTCTACAAAGGTCTTTAGATCTAGAAGATGAAGACATTTGATGTCTTGAAGTAGAGCATGTAGACCTAGAAGAAGAGGATGACCTCAAAGAAGGTGACTCACATGCATGTAAAGACCTTAAGGAAGATTCATGTAATGATGCAATCTTCTCCTCTAACCTTTTCTCAAGTTTAGACTTCATTTATGTCATGCGCGTAGAGAGATGAAGGTAAGAAAGATCATTTGTCTCTTCTAGTTCTTTGTATTGCACATATAGATCTTGAAACTCTTTAGTGACATGGAGGATATCATGATCACCTAGATTCGGTTGAAGTTTGGTAGCACAAGGTTTAGATCCCATAGTTTTAGATGCAAAGCCAAGCATAAAATAGTCTAGAAGATAACTTGATGTTGAAACTATAGGAGGTAGAGTGTTCACTTGCCAAGATAGTAGAGACAGATTAAAGTGACTTGTCAAACAATATGCCCAAGAAACTTACGACATCAATGACTCAAGTCAATAGCTAGGCAAGATGCCCAAATAGCCAAATAGATAGAGCAAGCAGGGTGACAAGTGAACAACTCTCCAACCCAAGAGTGTAGTCAAGAAATCAAGGCAACCATTGCAGCAAAAATATAACTAGCAAGTGGACATAGACCATAAAGATAGAAAGACCAAGAGCACCAAGACCAAATAGTCACTTTAAGCATGTTCAGGAACTAGAGACATAAAAAATAAAAATCAAATGATGAGACTCCCCTTAGCAAGCAACACAAAAAAATGTTTGCATTTGATGTTTTGACTTGGTTGACAAAGTTTAACAATAGTTGATAGCATAGCAAGTTTGATGTTCAAAAAGCAATTTATTTCCAAGCAAGATAGTGACACATGGAGTAGTCTTCGAACAATCAAGCAAGGGACAAAGCAACCTTGCATGATACAAGCATATGTGAGGTCTTAAAAGAAATTCCTAGAACTGTCATCATGTGTATGTTCAAAAAATTTTCACAGGTTTAACACATTCGAGAACACATCAAGCAATATCTACCTAGAAGTCATGGTTCATTACTCAACAACTTGGCCCATGCTTGATGCTCCTTTGCCTCACACCAAGTGGTTTTCCACAATAGATATTGGCTTTGTCATGGAAGTGCCATAAGCACAACCAAGGGAACACATATGGTGAGTGTAAAATCTTGAGGTGATCCGGGTAGTCCACTAGGATCGATCTTTGCACCAAGAAGTTGAGTGGCTAAAAAGGGTAGTTACTAACTTAGGGTGTTTAGATAGGGCTTTCGTTCATAGTGTTCCTCTTGATCCCAATTATGAGACACCTCACCTTCCGATGAGTAACCGATCTCACGATCACAAGAGTACCTTAAGCATTCTTGCCTAGTGATCTCCCTATGGTCGAAATCCCATAGGCGATCACACTAGGCAAAGAAAAACATTACATCTACCAAATTTTTGTGTCCTTGGTAGCCTTGAGTTTATAGTGGGTTGGAAGAGCTAGGTAATCGGCTTGTTCCCACTTGGGTCGTTCCTCTTAGGTTGTCCAAGAGCAGGCCCTCTAAAGGATTCTAACTCAACAAAGTGGATCAACTTTCGGAAGTCAAGATTTTTGGTTCACCACAAGGGTGAAGAGCATACTCTCCTATTCCAATCATTTTCTCCCAAACACACCAAGAAGATTTAGTTGCCTTTTACTCTTGAAACCAAATGATAAGTCAAGATTTCTGATTCACCACAAGGGTGAAGAGCATACTCTCCTATCACCAAAAGATCCCAATTGTAAGTTTTAATGTGCCTAAAAATAAACAACTAGTATATATCACACATTTAAAGTAAAGAACAAGCAAAATTAAGTTTTTATGCGTTGGGCAGCCCTGCAAACAATCATTAGTAGCCCTTGTGCATTTGAAGCTTTGACATGCGTTCTTTTTGTGCAATGTTTCAATTTTTTTCACAAGGATGGCAACCTGCAATCACAATTTGTTAGAACCAAAAGTTAGTGTGAAATAACATAAAAATATGCAATAAAAAGTGGTTATTTGCCTCAAAAATCCAATTTATCTTCCAACCAAGTGCATGCAAAGGAAGTGCAAGTTAATCACAAATGCTCTCATTTTTACTCTTTGATTTTGACCTAGTCAATAAGATTGGACTTGTTTGCTATGATTTTGGATCTAAAAAGAGAAATTCAAAGAATAGACCCCTGCTAAAAACTAGAGAGCTTTTCAAAAATATAAGAAATTCAAAAAAATCTCCTCATTTGTGCCCTAGAGACCAATTTTGTCAAAATAGGCCAAATTTATCAAATCAAATTTTTGATCCTTAATACGACCTCAAAATTCAAAACACAAAGAAAGAACTCAAATTACAATTGAAAAACCTTTCCAAAAACATAAGTTTTTCTAAAAATGATGCTGATGTGCGACCAGAAATGACTTTTTATGAAAAACAAAGAAAATATCATAACTTTCGCAATTCATGTCAAAATGCTCTGAAAATTGGACTGAGACATGTTGGACACATATTCAACCTGCAAAAAAATTTTAGAACCAAACTCCAAGCGGTTTAAAAGATATGATCAAATCTTTAAATCAACTAAGTTTTTGGCCTTCAAACCAATCTACTTATGGGTTGGCCTTAAAACCAAAGTGATAATTCTACAAAAGCACTTGATTAGATCCAATATGCTACTGTAAAAAATTAGAGATAAGAAATGAAAGCAAATGGAGCTAGAAACTTGATTCAAGCCCCACGGTGGGCGCCAAAAATGTACACTCGATTGTGTCCCACTCTAAACCCTTTTATCCAAATGATTCCATGAGTTTGAAATGTTCGAATGCCGGCTTAGAGCTCCCTATCCATGGAGTGTAAGAGAGTATATTTCAAGAATAAGAAAGCTCTCAGATGAGCCTTAGAGATACTCTTCTTGCTAGTAAACCATGCAATGGGAGATTCCAAAGACAAGATGCAAGAATGCAAATATCCCAAGGAGTTCCTCAAGAATGCAATGCAACTAAAGATTAAGCTAGAATGAATATGAAAAGTGTAGCTATTCTAAGCATGGATGAGAGTGTTACAATCCAAATATTAAGCTATGTGAGATAGATTATTGCAAAATAGAAGCTAAACTAACATGCAACATGAATCTAAGCTAAAATGCCATGGTATGAGAGAATGTAGACAAGAAATAGAAGTTCTCCACAAATCTCCAAAGAAACCTATTAGAAAACCTGCAACATAACAATATTCAAAATGAGGATGGATCCTTTGAGGGGGAAAGCTCTCTCCCTTTTAAAGTCGTATGGACAGTAGAGATCAAGATAAAGATGGTGGATGATCAATGGTGGAATTTGAAAAGAGGAGTGATCCATGTGCACACACAAGTCAACCAATAGAATATAAGTTGACTTGTCATATAAGACAAAAGTCACAAAGCCTTTTCTTTTAATTGCAAAATAGAAAAAGGACTTTATGTGTGCACTTTAAGTGGGTTAGAAGAATGGGGTCTTTTATTTAATTAAAAGGGGACATGTTCTTTTAATCAAATAATGAACTTAGGATAGCTTAGTCAAACTATAGGTTATAATCAAATAAATTGATTATTAGCAATTTGGCTTAGGTAAGTGATTAAATTAATTTAGCCAAAATGTTGAAAAGGGGGCTAATAGTCTAGATGACCATTTTTAGGTGATTACAAATACAACATCTTTAATCAAGGGTAAGTGCACCAAGTTGTGGTGCCAAAAGGGGGGTATAAGTGGACACCTTTTTCCTGAAATCTGCAAATTTTGAACTTCAACAAGAATTTGAAGATAGTTACACTCAAAATTTTAAGATATGACAAAAAAAAAAGTCGTAGTCCTTTGAATCTAGTTTCTATACTACTAATTTTTTTTCAAAATGGTTTAGTTTTAGGTCCTCAAAAAAGGGGGCCTCAAAAAGTGTTACTATTTATTCCAAAAAAACATAACATAGTACAAAGTGTGGCCCCCCTAAAATTTCAACTTTTTTTTTTGAAATTCTATAATCGCTCTGGTCAAAAGTTACTTAACACTATGTAGTTTATACCAGATTTTTTGGGTAATTTTATAGTGTATTTTTTAAAATGAATTTTTTAACTAGACACATCCCAAAAACGTGAAATATTTGTGTGCTCCACCTCTAGAAATAATTGAAAACTAATCTAAAATTTATTTATTTTTTTCAAAGTGTGTAGAATGGAGTCTAGTTTCTAAAAAACTAAGTTGTTGCAAAATTTGATGAACGAGCTAAAATCTATAGCCCAATTAGTACATGGTGGTTTTTGACAAAAAATGAACATACATTCAAAAGAAATTATAGATGAAAGGCTTGAAATAATTCAAATTAAAAATAAATTATATGGTTAGATAGCTAACACAGACACCTATAATGCTATGTAACCTGATCTTATCGATACCCAACCATGAGGAATCTTGAAGGGGAGCACACAAGAAAAATCAATCATTTTTTGGTATGTTTGTTGGAAAACACATCTCAGACCTATTTATAAACTCCAAACCTTTGGGTTGGATCTCCAAGGTAAAACCAAGCCTTAGGCTTGATTTTAATACAAAGCTTTCAATAGTGTGTGCACCCTATAGCACACACGCGCTATTACAAGCATTTAAATTTGCAATAGTGCATGTGCGCTATAGTGTGCGCATACTATTAAAACCTAAATTGCAAACTAAGTGCAAGAGAGAGTTGGGGGGGAGGAATGGCTATGTGTGTGTGAGAGAGAGAAAGAGATATAGAGAAAGTAGGGGATGGGAGAGGGGAGAGAGTATAGGATGGGAGAGAGGAAATGAGAAAGAGTAGGGGTGGCAAAGATAGTACATGATGGGAGAGTAGGGGTGGCAGAGAGAGTACAAGATGTGAGAGAGAGGAAGTGCGAGAGAGAGTAGGGGTGGAAAAGAGAGAGTACGGGATGGGGGAGTGAGATTGAAAGTAGGGGATGTGAGAGAGAGGAAGTGTGAGAGAGAGTATAGGTTAGGAGAGAGAGATTAAGAGTAGGGGATGGGGGAGAGAGAGAGTAAGTGATGGGAGACAGAGTGTGAGAGGAAGAGTGAGAGAGAGGAGGATGGGAGTGCATGTGTGTGAAAGAGAGAGAGTAGGGAATGGGAGAGGGGAAAGACAGAGTAGATCAAGAGAGAGTAGGGGATGGAAGAGAGAGTAGGTGATGGGAGAGGGAGTGGGAGAGGGAGAGAGAGAGAGGGGGGATGGAAATGTGTGTAAGAGAGAAAGAGAGAGAGAGAGTAGGGGATAGGAGAGAGTGTGAAAATGTGGGTAGTGAGAGAGAGAGAGAGAGAGAGAGAGAGAGAGAGAGAGAGAGAGAGAGTAGGTAGTGGGAGAGGGAGAGAAAGTGAGAGACAAAGTAGGAAATGAGAGAGGAGAGAGGGGGGATGGGTGTGTGTGTGAAAGAGAGAGAGTAGGGAATGAGAGAGGGGAGAGAGAGATAGAGAGAGTAGGGGATGGGAGAGAAAGAGAGTAGGAAATGGTAGAGGGAGTGGGAGAGGGAGAGAGAGGGGGGATGGGAGTGTGTGTAAGAGAGAAAGTAGGAGATGGGAGAGAGAGAGAGAGAGAGAGAGAAGGTGGTGGGAGAGGGAGCGAGAGGGAGAGAGAGAGGGGGAATGGAAGTGTGTAAGAGAGATAGAGTAGGGGATGGGAGAGAGTAGGCAGTGGGAGAGGGAGTGCAAGAGAGAGAGGGGGGTGGGGATACCAAGAATGTGTATAAGAGAGATAGAGTAGGGGATAGGAGAGAGTGTGAGAGTTTGAGGGAGAGTAGGAGGTGGCAGAGAGAGCTTGTACAGAGAGAGAGAGAGAGAGATAAGGGGATGGGAGAGAGTGTGAGAGAGAGTAGGGGATGGAAGAGAGAGAGTGAGAGTAGGGGATGGGAGAGAGAAAGTAGAGAGGGAGAGAGAGTGCTTGAGAGAGAGAGAGAGAGATAGTAGGCAGTGCAAGAGGGAGTGGGAGAGGGAGAGAGAGGGGGGATGGGAGTGTGTGTGACAAATCTAGAGAGTAGGGGATGGGAGAGGAGAGAGAGAGGGGGAATGGGAGTGTGTGTGTCTATGAAAGAGAGAGAGTAAGGTATGTGAGAGGGGGGAGAGAGAGTAGGGGATGGGGGAGAGAGAGTAGGCAGTGGGAGAGGGAGAGAAGAGGGGAATGGGAATGTGTGTAAGAGAGATAGAGTAGGGGATGGGAGAGAGTGTGAGAGAGAGTATGTGGTGGCAGAGAGAGCTCGTACGAGATGGGAGAGAGAGAGTGAGATTAGGGGATGGGAGTGTGAGAGAGAGTAGGGGATGGGAGAGAGAAAGAGTAGAGAGAGAGTAGGTAGTGGGAGAGGGAGAGAAAGTGAGAGACAAAGTAGGAAATGAGAGAGGAGAGAGGGGGGATGGGTGTGTGTGTGAAAGAGAGAGAGTAGGGAATGAGAGAGGGGAGAGAGAGATAGAGAGAGTAGGGGATGGGAGAGAAAGAGAGTAGGAAATGGTAGAGGGAGTGGGAGAGGGAGAGAGAGGGGGGATGGGAGTGTGTGTAAGAGAGAAAGTAGGAGAGAGAGAGAGAGAGAGAGAGAGAGAGAGAGAGAGAGAGAGAGAGAGAGAGAGAGAGAGAGAGAGAGAGAGAGAGAGAGAGAGAAGGTGGTGGGAGAGGGAGCGAGAGGGAGAGAGAGAGGGGGAATGGAAGTGTGTAAGAGAGATAGAGTAGGGGATGGGAGAGAGTAGGCAGTGGGAGAGGGAGTGCAAGAGAGAGAGCGGGGTGGGAATACCAAGAATGTGTATAAGAGAGATAGAGTAGGGGATGGGAGAGAGTGTGAGAGTTTGAGGGAGAGTAGGAGGTGGTAGAGAGAGCTTGTACAGAGAGAGAGAGAGAGAGAGAGAGAGAGAGAGAGAGAGAGAGAGATAAGGGGATGGGAGAGAGTGTGAGAGAGAGTAGGGGATGGAAGAGAGAGAGTGAGAGTAGGGGATGGGAGAGAGAAAGTAGAGAGGGAGAGAGAGTGCTTGAGAGAGAGAGAGAGAGATAGTAGGCAGTGCAAGAGGGAGTGGGAGAGGGAGAGAGAGGGGGGATGGGAGTGTGTGTGACAAATCTAGAGAGTAGGGGATGGGAGAGGAGAGAGAGAGGGGGAATGGGAGTGTGTGTGTCTATGAAAGAGAGAGAGTAAGGTATGTGAGAGGGGGGGGAGAGAGTAGGGGATGGGGGAGAGAGAGTAGGCAGTGGGAGAGGGAGAGAAGAGGGGAATGGGAATGTGTGTAAGAGAGACAGAGTAGGGGATGGGAGAGAGTGTGAGAGAGAGTATGTGGTGGCAGAGAGAGCTCGTACGAGATGGGAGAGAGAGAGTGAGATTAGGGGATGGGAGTGTGAGAGAGAGTAGGGGATGGGAGAGAGAGAAAGAGTAGAGAGGGAGAGAGAGAACTTGAGAGAGAGATAGTAGGTGGTAGGAGAGGGAGTGGGAGAGGGAGAGGGAGAGAGATACGGGGGATGGGAGTGTGTGTGATAGATCTAGAGAATAGGGGATGGGAGAGAAGAGAGTGGGGGGATAAGAGTGTTTGTGTCTATGAAAGAGAGAGTAGGGGATGGGAGAGGGGAGAGAGAGTAGGGGATGTAGGATAGAGAGTAGGCAGTGGGAGAGGGAGAGAGTGAGAGTAAAGGAAAGGAGAGTGTGTGAGAGAGACTATGGGATGGGAGAGAGTGTGAGAGAGAGTAGGGAGAGGGAGATAGAGATAGGGGAATGGGAGTGTGTGCGAAAAATCTAGAGACTAGGGGATGGGAGAGAGAGAGAGAGAGAGGGCAATGGGAGTGTGTGTGTGTATGTGTGTCTGTAAAAGAGAGAGAGTGTGATAGTGTGAGAGAGAGTAGGGGGTGGCAGAGAGAGAGTACAGGATGGGAGAGATAGAGTGAAAGGATGGGAGAGTGAGAGAGAGAGAGTAGGGGGTGGCACAGAGAGAGAGAGAGTACAAGATGGGAGAGATAGAGTAAAAGGATGGGAGAGAGAGTGTGAGAGAGAGGGTAGGGGATGGGAGGGTGTAAGAGAGAGTTGGGAATGAGAGAGAGAAAGAGTAGGGGATGGGAGAGAGAGAGTAGAGAGGGAGAGAGATAACTTGAGATAAATAGATAGTAGGCAGTGGGAGAGGGAGTGGGAGAGGAGGAGAGAGAGGGATGGGAGTGTGTGTGATAGATCTAGAGAGTAAGGGATGGGAGAGGGGAGAGAGAGAGGGGGATGGGACTGTGTATCTACAAAAGAGAGAGTTTAGGGGATGGGAGAGGGGAGAGAGAGTAGCCAGAGAGAGAGAGAGAGAGAGAGAGAGAGAGTAGCAGATGGGAGAGAGAGATTAGGTGGTGGGAGAGGAGAGAAGGGCAGACGGGAGTGTGAGTAAGAGAGAGTAGGGGATGGGAGAGAGTGTGAGAGAGAGTAGGAGGTGGCAGAGAGAGAGACTAGGATGGGAGAGAGAGAGTGAGAGTAGGGGATGGGAGAGAGTGTGAGAGAGAGTAGAGAGAGGGGGATGGGAGTGTGTGTGACAAATCTAGAGAGTAGGGGATGGGAGAGAAGAGAGAGGGGGGATGGAAATGTGTGTGTGTGTCTGTGAAAGAGAGAGAGTAAGGGATGAGAGAGAGTGTGAGAGAGAGTAGGAGGTGGCAGAGAGAGAGTATGGGATGAGAGAGACAGAGTAAATGGATGGAAAAGAGTGTGAGAGAGAGTAGGAGGTGGCAGAGAGAGAGAGAGTATGGGATGAGAGAGACAAAGTGAAAGGATGAGAGAGAGTGAGAGAGAGAGTAGGGGATGGGAGAGAGTGTGAGAGAGAGTTGGGGATTGGAGAGAGAGAGTAAGAGTAGGGGATGGGGGAGAGAGAGAGTAGAGAGGGAGATAGTAGGTGATGGGAGAGGGAGTGGGAGAGGGGGAGAGAGAGGGGTGATGGGAGTGTGTATCTATAAAAAAGAGAGTTTAGGGGATAGGAGAGAGAGAGAGTAGCAGATGTGAGAGAGAGTAGGCGATGGGAGAGAGTAGGGGGATGCGGGAGAGAGAGAGATAGTAGGAAGTGGGAGAGGGAGATTGGGAGTGTGTGTGAGAGATCTAAAGAGTAGGGGATGGGAGAGGAGAGAGGGTGAGAGATGTAGAGAGAGTAGGCAGTGGGAGAGAGGGAGAGGGAGAGAGAGAGAGTAGGGGATGGGAGAGGGGGGAGAGAGAGTGTAGGGGATGGAAGAGAGAGTAGGGAGAGAGAGAGAGTAGGGGATAGGCGAGGGGAGAGAGAGTAGGGAGAGAGAGAGTAGAGAGGATAGAGAGTAGGGAGGATGGAGAGTGATGTGTTTTCACATAGTGCATATGCACTATATGAAATCACCTAAAAATGGTCAAAAAGCAACTTTGGGACCCATTTCATCCATTCTCTGCTTTTGGTATGTTGTGCACTCTATTATTCTGATAGAAATCACGTGTTTCAAAGTAGAAAACACTATTTCAACACTTTTTGAAGCTAGCAAACATCAAATTCATTCATTGGATACGCAATTTGAAGACTTTTTGAATATTCCTTGTATAGAAAAGGTTAGTGCAATCCATTTTAAATATTTTTTGTCGATATATAGATACAAATTTGATTATAATTTGACATGTTATTTAATATATAGTGAATTCATTGAAAATTGTATGTTTAAATGAAATGTTATTTTGAAATGGTTAGAAATTTGACAAGTCATTTGATATATATTGTGTATTCATTCAAATAATTATAATTTTTATATGTATTTGAATAATTTTTAATTTACACATTTTAAGTAATTCAGATGTTTGAATAATTTGACATGTAGAAATCATCATCATGTCAAGGAAGAAACCAAAAACTCAAACAAATGAAGATAGGGAGAGAGATTTGACAATTAAAAGAGATTAAATGAGAACAAAGAAAATTGCAAAGAAATAATGAAGAATTGACTTTCGAAGAGGATCAAGAACCACTAGAACAAAGAAACAAAGAGAACAAATGAGACTGTTACGCTCAAGAAGACAATTGAATTGTGAAGCTACACCATCTTCCAATGTTGGAGTCATATCGTCCGCTACACCATCTTCCAATGTTGAACTCATATCATCCTCTCATGTTGAAGAGAAACTGATTTGTAGATCCGACGATATACACACTCCATCATGTCATGTTGAAAACACAACATCAACACATCAAATAGGTGATATTCCATTTTTTACATCTTATTGCCAAGGCACATCATCTTTGGTTCAAGGTACGCAATACACTCAACTTTATATTGATGTTCAAAATTTTGAGAGAATTGAAGAGATTAAATCACCTTCTAGAGTTCATTTTAGAACACCAAAATATTTGATTGATATTAATACTAACATTTTGAAATCAATGCCTGACAAGATTGGAAAGTGTACTTGTCAAAGAAAAGTTAATTGTATGTGGAGATTATTTTTTGAAGAATTAAATATTATAGGTCAATGCCAATTATTTGTTGAAATGATGAAGAATTTGAAATTTAGGCCTATCATGAAGATTCTTGGGCTAATAACAATGGACGATTCAAATAGAAAAAGCATTGTAAAGAATCTAATGAGTGCTTATGACAAAGTGGGTTCTAAATCATGCACCAAAGATAGTAATATCACAAGATGAGTACTTACATTGAGAATAGTAAGTAGCCAAATGAAGAAAGCTTGACTCATGAGAAAGAGAAGCAAAACATTAAAAATTGGTAGAGGTACTCTAAGGAGAGCCATGCTAATGTGTGAGAGATTGGAAGATCCAACAAAAAATGAGTTATGGACATTTACTGGTAAACTATCGTGAAAGGATAAAGAAATTAGTGAAGCCTTGAAATCATTGATCGAAATTTTTTGAAAAAATATCACACGTGTTTCCCCTAATCAAAGAGATGTTGTAAGAAGGAGGATTGGTAGCCAAAATTGCAACCCACATGCGAAACATTTTTTGGACTCAAATCAGACACAATTTTTTGCAAAATTTATTGGTATGTATCCTCAAATTCGAATAAGTCAAAGATTTTTTGAGATGGGTAAACCTTTTTATGTGAAGATAAATCACACATGCACAACTTTTTGTTGTAGGATACATATTGAATTTTTTAACCATTTTGATGTTTTTAGGCATATATGTGTATTTTTGCATTCTCAATTTGTTTTGCAGGATTGTGACATGAATGAGCCACCAAAATCTTCAAGGGAATTCATATCCAACATTTTATGTGAAATAGGGGATGGCCAACAATTTTACAAGACATCATGCTTGGATGGTACATGCTTATTTTTTGGTTCTTTGTAACTTTTATCAACTTGTCAAGATATGGATAGTACACATGCAATTGGAAATGAAATAGTAGATTACAAAAAATTTAAGATAGTGACATATGCTCTAAAATATGAGAAACATGGTAAAAAATGTGATTTAGTCATTGAAAAGATTCCAGTGTATGAGTTCATGAAGATTTTTTGTGAAAAGATTATTTACGAGTATGCAAAGCATACCCATAGAGCTCGATGGATGGATTTGCAATTTAAGTTGTGCAAGGATATGTTTCCATTGGATACCATTGTTTTGGTTGTAGATTTCGTAGAGAACTACACACTACAACTACAAAATGAGTTGCAAGCAAAGTATTATACTTCTCAACAGGTTTCCATATTTGTTTACATAACATTCATGCATTCACCTACAAGTACAAAGGATGACAGGAAGATTTTGAAGGAGTACCATTTTTACATCAGCGATGATTGATCACATTCTATGGAGTTCGTACATGATTTTTTTCAACTATTTTATGGAGATTTGGCTAACAAGGGCATAACATATCGTCAGCACATTATTTGGTCAGACAATTGCACATCTCAATTCAACAATGCATGGATGTTCTATTGGCTGTGCAGGATGCATAAGTTGTGTAGAATTCAATATATGTAGAATTTCATAGAGGCTGGTCATGGCAAGGGAGAGCATGATGGTGTAGGCGCATGCATTAAAAGAGCCTTGGCTTGTGAAGAACTAAAGTACAAAGATGGAGCAATATTAATAGATGCAAAATCCATCGTCCAATGGTGTAACGCTACAATGGGTCCAGGTAAGGAAGGTGAGTCTACGATTCGTAGATTTTTTTGGTTAATAGATAATACTAATATTGCACCATATCAGGATTGTTGCACACTAACAAGATCTAGCGAGTTACACTCTTTTAGAAGCTCTGATGTAGGTTCATGGAGTATCCACACACAAAAAATGGCATGCTATTGTCCATCATGTGTAGAAGAAAATTGTGATGACTGTGAGTCAACTGAATGGGTGGACAAATGAGATATATGGGTTTTGGACCCAATTGCCACCTATTGTTCCCCACAAGCACTAAAAATGGTAGAGATGGATTGGTCTATTGACTTTGACTGCTTGTCAAATCTATTGCAATCTGGTAATATATATATTTATATATCTTTGTAATTTCAATATGTAACTTTATAACTTTTACCTAAGTATTTTCTGAATTAATTGTAGACACCTAAAATCCTTTAAAAAATAAAGTGTTTTTATTTTCTAAAAAATCCCTGATGACATCATCATTAATTAATTAATTAATTATTTAATTAATTTATTTATTTTTATGCCATTAAATCCCTTTATCTTAATTAAAAATATTTAATTAAAGAATCCCTCCCAAAAATGTTTAAATCTTATTTATTAATTATTTAATTAATAAATTGACCAAAAATCCCAAAAAAAATAATTTATTTATTTTTTGCCCAAAACTTGGCCAATTTCTTTAAGACCACTAACCTCTTCCAAAATCTTCTAATCCTTCTTTAATTTCGATTAAAGGCTAATCCCATCATTTCCTACCCCTAATCCCAACTCAAAATATTTAATTAAGATTAAATATTAATCCTCATGCTTATTAAAAATATTTTAATAAATATCTCCTCAACCCAAACCCTTGAAATAAATAAAATTTTATTTATTTTCTAAAAACCTTATTTATCCTCATCCTAGGAAGTTCTAGACTCTTCTAGAAAGTCTTCATCCTCATCCCAAGCCTAGACTCTTCTAGAAAATGTCAATCCTTACCTTTAATCCTAATCCCCTCCTAACCCCATCACATTCCCTAAACATGGGTTAAGACTTGCTAACCCAAGCCAAAGTTAACAAATATCTCCTCCTTCACCCACCCTCATTAAATGCCATCCACTTTCCCATCTCTAACATCCATAATCTAATCTTAAGCCATCTCTAATCCTACCCTTAATCATTTGCACAATTCTAAACAAGCTTAAGACTTTCCTAAGCCAAGCCAAAGTCTATCCCCTCAAAATATTCCAACCATAAAACTTTATGAAGCCCACAAAGTCATAAATGACTCTTACAAGCCCATTCATTGCTCTTACAAGCCATTATGAGGGTCTTTATGAGCTTTGAGCCTCCTTTGTTGACCCCTCAACCCCTCTTGCTCTAACCAATGACCTTGTGACATGTGTCACTCCCTGATTGGCTATAAGGAAGCACAATCCATTTGCTCTCCTCTCATTCAATCTAAACCTTCCATAAACTTTCTCTCATCCTTGCATCCTAGCCCTTGATTCCTCAAGCCCTTTGCCTATTTAAGGAATCCTCTCTCAAGCCATTTTAACACAATCTAGAAAGTAAAGCCATAATGCCATTTTGAGAAGCCATTTTTTACATCAAATCCATTCACCAAAATCTACCAAAAATCCTCCATTGAAGCCCATTTGAGCATTTGCGCATACATACATAATCAAGCCATCTTAGCTATTAAACACACCTCTACATCAAGTGATCATCCTCATTGAGAAAGCCTATCCATGGCTCATATTCTCATTTGAGGACTTCACTTTGTATCTCATGAAGTTATGTTAAATTAGTATGCAAATACTTTTTGATTGTTTTGATTTAGTGTTTCTAACATACTAAAGTAGCATATACATTAATGACCACACTTTGTACACTTGTCATTGCAGGCCATGTTTTTTCTGTTATTGCACCTGAAGACAATGAAGAAGGGACAGATAATTATTTGTGTCATTGTGTTGAAGCGAAACAAAAATTGGATCACTCAGTTATAGATGGTGAAGGTTTAGAGTATGATGTCGGTGCGGTGGTTGTAACTAGCACATGGCTTAGATGATATTCTATGAAGAACCCTAACTTGTGGTTATTTGAGAATTGGCAAACAAAGAGGAAGATTTTTCATTATTCAAAATTTGTTGTCACATCAAATGTCCACTTGATAAAATATGGTGGAAAACCACATAATAAGATTCTTTGAGAAGTTCACGTGTTATACCATGAGGCAATACTTGAGACATTAAAATGTCGAGCAGATCCAATTGGCTCATTAGATTTAATAGGGAGAGAGGGAGAGAGAGAAAGAGTGATCAATTGGATCCAAATACAATGTTGCAACCTCTTCCCCAAGAATTTCCACATGACTAAGGTGGACCATATTGTTATGATGTGTAAGTGATGAGATTTAGTTTAAGGGTGAGATGCCAAAATCATATATGAAATAGTATTATCAATTCACATCCTCAATATTTATTAGTGCTTTTTGTTTAAGTACCATTTTGTGTTAATAATCTTATGCTTGGAATTGCAGAGGATCACAATCATCAAAAAGTAACAAGAAAAATGGGTCTCAATTTGATGATAGGTTTGTAACATTTTAAGATTTAATTTTGTGGATTTTTCCCTTATGTTGTACATGATAGGTTTGTTCAAGTGACATATGATGAGGTTGTCTATACAATGTAATGACTGAGTTGAAGTGATTTATGAAGTAAAGGGCTATTTAATCTATCTATGATCAATCTATGATCAAAACAAGATCACATGTCCATGATTAAAATCATTACAAGTTTTAATGACCTCAGGAGGCCATTTATCTTCCAATCCACCTAAGGATCCATCAACGTCCCAACTGCTCATCTTGCCTCTTGCTTGTGACCTTGGTGCTCCTGCACCAATGTTGGCCAACAATTGAAAAATTTGTGTTATCGATTGAGCTACTAGATCTTGTCATTTTCATTTTTTGTCTTCAACAAATTCTTACACTTAGAAGAGCTACTATCTTTCAAAAGTTCTTCCTTATCCTTATAAATATTGGATTTGAGTGTAGTTTCAATATTTGGTAGCTTATTACCAAGAGTAGTCATCTCATAGAAAAAAAGTCTTCCAGCCTAAGCTTCTTTTGAAACTTTTTTTTATAACTTTTTTTATAGTTCTTAATTTCAAAATAGATATGACTTTTTCATTGTAACATGTAGGCACAGATCTCATAATTTTAGTCATGTTCATCATCATTTCTTAATGGTGTAGGGGCACCAAGGTCATTCTATGAAGATACATTCATTGAAGACACCAAGGACTAAGGATCCAATGGACTTCTAATACAGGGAGACTCTACCCTGTAAGCGGACTCCACTTCACAAGCCCAACCCTCAAACTTAGGGTACTCAAACAACTTGGATCAACACCTAGGAACTCCTTGCCACCAATAGGCCTACAAAGGAAAATACTTCTTAAATGGTTTCAACACTCAACTTTTTAGATGGAAATGGTTATTATAGACTCAAACCAAAAATAAAAATCCCAAACTTGAGGTTTCTCAACACTCAACAATCAAATTTCAAAACTATTAGCAACACTTCCTACTAGGAAAATTTCTAGTTTTAATGGTCAAACTCCCAAACCATACAAAGGACCCCCCAATTTTTTTGTATTTTTAAACACTCTTCAACATCTGCTAAGAGATTCCAAAAGATTAACCACCAACTTGGCTCTAGCATCAAGTTATGCCCACTTTGTGTCACAGTCCTAAATGGCCATTTTAGGCTGGGTTACAAGGAAAACATAAAAAAATGGGTTCATAGAAGTGGTTCAACCCCTTGGATCTCTGCTATACATCAAACTTGTCCTTCTACACCCTTCACCTGGGTCAAATTAATCAGTTTGGGAGCCTGATCCTTCTTTTTCCTTCAAATCTAAACTAGACATAAGATTATGTTCAGTCTAGGGCTTGCTAGTAAAAATAGATGCCATGCTCCTACAGCCCTGAATCTTTTCCATCTCAAACAAACCTCTCCTAAATTGCATTCTACAAAGCTGCATTGAAATCCCATGGTGGGTTTGCAAGTTAGGATTCCATCTTGCTGAAACTCTCAAATTTTGTGTAAATCTGACCTACCTGCACTAAAACTGATATAAATTTTGTTGTATACAAGATAAAGACCTAAAAAAATTGCAATGAAATCCTAACTCAACCCTCTATCCAATCATATAATACTTGTACCACCATTAATCTGTACAGGCTGTATAGAATTGAAAAAATAGTAAAAAAGACATAAAATCTGAGTTTTTTATTCACCAATGCTGTCCAACGTCCGTACAATGACCTTTCCCATGTGTGGGGATCTTAAGTGCATGCCTTCCAATAGGTATAACTTCCATTTGGATGGTTGGAACACCATACAAGCTCATTTTCAGTTTGACAACTATTATTTGGAAAAATTGCTCTTTAGCAACTTTTTGCATTTTGCAAATTTTTGCACTTTTTTGCAATTTTCACAAACCTTTAACCCCATGGTGTCTTAATGTCTTAATGGTGTCTTAGTGTAGTCCTTGTGAAAGTGAGTCAAGCCTTGAGTGATCTTGTGGATTATAGAGGGTTTGTATGGTAGTTTGAGTTGCTTGGTGATTCAAAGGTGCATTGGAGTTGTTTGGTGCTTCTAAAGTACCGACTCTACATCAATTGACCTCTACTTCACTTAAGGTGCCATCTCTACTATCTCATACTCTTCCTAGGATCTCCCATAATTTCTTGAGTATCCCTATGCCTTTTTTTAACCTCATGGTTCCTATTTCCAACTACAGAGGATGGAATATCAACCTCTATATCCTCTTGATGCATTTCATGTTGCATCGGCTTTTCCATATTTTATGAATCCTCACCACATGATCCTACTTTGTACTAGTAACTATACTTAAGATTTGATGCTTTGAATTGGTCAATTTATCCTTGTAGCTTTTATCAGCTACTCACTTTGATCATCCAGTAGAAAATATTTATACCTTTTAAATGCCTTTTCCTCCATGAGCTTAAAATCACATCTAAGTATAACTCTTCTAGTGTTTGGAAGAAAATTCCTATATTCCTTTGAGGTTTTACTATACGAAACAAAGTAACCCATATCTATCATTAGATCTTACTTAGTACACGTGTATCACTTGGAATATGAAAATATATCAAACTTCCAAATATATTGAAGCGACTAACATCTAGCTTCTTCCCTATGAAAGCTTCCTCTGGTATCATCTTCCCTAGCATCTAATGCAGGAGCATCTTGCATGGGAAAATTATTTATTCAAAAAAGAAAAATTGTGGAGGAGAGAAAAAGTGACGAAAATAGGAAGAAAAATAATTAAAAATAGAAAATAGAAAAAAGGAGAAAAGAGGAATTTCTATTTTCAAGGTGCATAGGTGGCGTAAATAGAAAAATAATAAAAATAGTTGTTATTCCATTAATCGAGGTGTGTAGTTGGCATCTTAGAAGTTTGTGGAAAGTTCCTTAAATCATGCATTTAATATTTTTTGTGATCCATAAAGAAAAAATATTTTTTTAATTGGGCCACATGGTAGTGCTTAGTTGTATTTAGGTGGAAATACTAGAAGGTTGTGGATATTGTAGAAGGTTGTGGATAAATCATGCCTTGGGTGGTAAGTGCCTATTTAAGGAAGTCTTATTATAATTTGTAATCAAGTTCAAGAAATGGAAGCTCTTCTAAAGGAAGTTCGAGAAATGGAAGCTCTTCAAGTGAAGCTCTTCAAGTAGAAGCTCTTTGTATGTAATCTCTTGTAAGGAAGTCTGAGAAAAAGAAGTTCTTGCATTGTAAGCTCTTCAAATGTAATCTCTTCTAATGGATTTCAAGTATTAATGGATGCTTTATGAAGCATTTTTGTCATCTCTCTATCTCCATATTGTTGCATTTTTGGTTGTGAGGTAGTACAGGTGGTGTGGCCCGTCATCAGCATCTCGTGTGGAGATTTGTTTTATGTGTATACTATTGTACTACATGTCTCTTCCCATAGGTAACAATGCATGTCTTGGTCAAGTAGCATATAACACTTTCTATCTTATCTATACAATGATTCTTTCTCTCAACAACTCCATTCTACTATATATTATAAGGAATATTTAAATCTCTTTTGATTCCTTCCCTGGTATTCCCTTTGTACTAGATCAAGAACAACCTCAAATCTAGTGTCACTCATTAGAAAAGATGCTTTTTCACTTCTTAGAGATTCCAAAAGATCAAACTCCAACTCTATTCCAGCACCAACTAACACCCACTTTGAGTCAAAGATGTAATTGGCTAGATTAGGCTGGGTTACAAAGGAAGTATGAGTACTACCAACCCGTATACACCAACCATACCGAAATTTCACTACTACCAATCCATATAGGTCATAGATAATTGAAACAACAGAGAAAAAGGAAGAAATTCTAAGTTTTATTCAATGTTTTCAGCTCATTGGTCAAGTTGATCACATATAAGTATGGATATCTAGTATGTTTGGATAGCTTCGTGAATCTTCTTTCTGTTGCACTTGGAATGAGGCTCTAATTCACTCTATAACTCACTACAAGGAAGGTTTCGAGGCTTGAAAATTAGTATGTAATCATCTTACATGATCCCCCTCATATTCCAATTTTTGGTTTAAATTTTTGGTCAAGGGGTAGGGTACTTCCTTTGTTAATGGATGCCTAATTGCCTACATTCCTAAGTAAGCCTTAAAAAAATTAGTTGCTACATACTTCTCTTGAGATCCCAAGGCTTTAGTATGTTGTATAAAACACAAAATGGTATCCAAATCCATGATTCTTTTCTTTGTGTTGTGAGGAGATGTTTGCGATTTTCCATGTTCAAGGCTACAGGCCTAGTCTTGAGTTTGTGAAGCAACTAGCCAATGAAAGTTGCATAGTTTGAATCTAATGTTGGATTCATGTTAGTTTGGACCTAAATAGACCCTTTCCATGCTTGGAAGTCACCCCTACTCATTATTTGTATTTGTGGGGTTTTGTGTCAAATATGCCTATGGGCCACTTTTTAGGCATAAAAATGAGCAATATAAATGATTTTTCAAGAAAAAATAGATTTTTATGTTTCTTAGAAGGTTATAAATTTCCTTAGGGTCATTAGGTTAAGTTTTAGGCATCTAGGAGTAAAGATGTCAAAAATTGCAAAAAATTGCAAAAGTTGTCGAAGCCAAATTGCAAAAATGCTGACAACTTTGTAGGATTTTGGGAATGGGTAAAGGGATGAGCATTTGGAAATAATTTATTTTACTATTTCTGAACCATTTCTAAGTCATAGAATTGGAATCAAGTGAAAAATGTAAAAATTGCACTTTTTGTGCAAAGTTGCATTATTGAAAGTTGTAAAAGTTGCTCAAATTTGCAACTTAGTGGAAAAAGGGTCATGGGATTGAACTATTTTCTCCATTAGCTCTGGGTGACCGAGTAAACCCTATCCCCAAATTTTTCCTATCTCCTTCAGCGTTCAAACATTCTCGGGCATGCTGAACTGAAACGTCCCTAAGGGTCACTAAATGCCATATGGCTGCCATCTTTGATGAGGCATATCTCGTAGCTCGTGTGAGGTATGGATGTGATTCCAATTCCTATAGGACCATGTTATGGAGGCCTACAATAAATTATCTCAATTTTTGGAGATCACACTCCATTTTCATTTTACGATGCCATCTCAGGTGATGCTGAAACTTGCAGTGTTGGCCAGTACAAAGTTGCCAACTGCCAAATCTCTCTCACCTTTCGTCATGGGATCGAATTGTCTGCTCTATTAGCTCTAGGTGGCTGGGTAAACCCTATCCCCAACCTTGTCCTATCCTCTTCAGTGCTTGAACATTCTCAAGCATGCTGACCTGGAACGTCCCTAAGGGTCACTAAATGCCATAGGGCTACGATCTTTGATGGGGCATATCTCGGAGCTCGTGTGAGGTATGGATGCGATTCTAGTTCCTACAGGACCATGTTGCAGAGGCCTACAATAATTGCTCTCACTTTTTGGAGATCACACTCTATTTTTATTTTACGATGCCATCTCAAGTGATGCTAAAACTTGCAGTGTTGGCTGATACAAAGTTGACAACTACCAAATCTCTCTCACCTTTCATTGTGGGATTGAACTATCTACTCTATTAGTTCCAGGTGGCTGGGTAAACCCTATCCCCAACCTCATCCTATCCCCTTTAGTGCTCGAACGTTCTCGGGCACATCAAATCGGAATGTTCCTAAGGGTCACTAAATGCCATAGGGTTGCGATCTTTGACGGGGCATATCTCAGAGCTCGTGTGAGGTATGGATGTGATTCTTGTTCCTATAGGACTGTGTTGCAGAGACCTACAATAACCTCTCTTTCTTTTTGGAGATCACACTCTATTTTCATTTTATGATGCCATCTCGGGTGATGTTGAAACTTGTAGTGTTGGCCAGTATAAAGTTGCCAACTGCCAAATCTCTCTCACCTTTCATCATGGGATCGAACTGTCTGCTTTGTTAGCTCTGAGTGGCCAGGTAAACCCTATTGCCAACCTCATCCTATCCACTTTAGCACTCAAATGTTCTCGGGCATGTCGAACCAGAATGTCCCTAAGGGTCACTAAATGCCGTAGGGCTGCGATCTTTGACGGGGCATATCTCAGAGGTCGTGTGAGATATGGATGTGATTCTAGTTCCTACAGGACCGTGTTGTGGAGGTCTACAATAACCTCTCTAAATTTTTGGAGATCACACTCTATTTTCATTTTACGATGCCATCTCGGGTGATGCTAAAACTTGCAGTGTTGACTAGTACAAAGTTACCAACTGCCAAATCTCTGTCACCTTTCATCGTGGGATCAAACTATCTACTCTATTAGCTCGGGGTGGCTGGGTAAACCTATCCCCAACCTCATCCTATCCCCTTCAGCACTCGAACATTCTCAGGCATGCCGAACCAGAATGTCCCTAAGGGTCACTACATGTCATAGGGCTACGATCTTTGACAGGGCATATCTCAGAGCTCGTGTGAGGTATGGATGCAATTATAGTTCCTACATGACTTTGTTACAAACATATACAATAACCTCTCTCACTTTTTGGAGATCATACTCAGTTTTCATTTTACGACACCATCTCGGGTGATGTTGAAACTTGCAGTGTTGGCCGATACAAAGTTGCCAACTGCCAAATCTCTCTCACCTTTCATCATGGGATTGAACTGTCTACTTTTTTAGCTCTAGGTGGTCGGGTAAACCCTATCCCCAACCTCATCATGTCCCCTTCTGATGCAAAGGAAAGTATGATGAGCCCTTTAAACAACCCAAAATGAGCAAAAGTGTAGAAGTGTTCCAAGAGACCCTTCTAGGTCTTGATGGGCAAAATCTACAAATAGTCAACTCTAGGAGGTTTCAAGGCATCAATAGGTTTGTTTTGGCATATCTAAATTGTTCCAATCAATACCTTTTAGTTTCAATACCTTCTAAGCCAAAATGCTCAACGTACCCAAATGTTGTCAATGCAAGTTTTTCCAAATTCTGTGATAACAGCAAGACAAATTGATCAATACTTTTTTTTTCCCAAAAGAATCTTGGAAAAAATGCATGTTTTGGATACCCTTTATCCTTTCACAAAACATATATAAAACTTAGATACCCTTCCTTTGGAAAATATCAGAGATCCTTCATGTTGCCTCTATTTCCAACAATGTAAGAATGATGCAATTACAAAGAAACTGATAGGAAGACTTAAGATTTGGTTTCCAAATTTTGCATAGTCTCTTAAAATGTCTTTAATCAGGAGATTCCACACTCAATTTCAATCTAAGGGTTCCCTAACCTCAAAAGTCCCAATTCACCCTTTCAGAACCCTTGTTCATAGGGCTTGGTCAATCCCACACGTGCCAACACTTTTCTAGCCAATTAAAGATGCAAACATCAATGTTTTTTTATCACAAGCATGTTCCCAAACTCAAACACTATCCTTATTAAGACAAATCTCCTACTATAGGTTTGTCCCCTCAACTTTAACCCTTGTTTTCACAACTTTCTTGCTTGGTGGCCACCAATTCTTCAAATTAAATGCTCATTACAAGGTTAGTAAGCATGGTACATGTTAGAGAAGTGTCTTAGGGAGTATGGTTTTAGTTGTGCGATCGTATCTGTGGTAATTCTTACAAACTAAGTTGATTTTTTGAAGATCCTTTGTGTTATTGTGATATTTTAAATTGGTTTGAGATAGTTTAATTTTGATTTAAAGTGTTTAAGGAAAGTTTTCTAGAAACAATCTAGGAAAAGGCTTGTTAAGAGCTCATTCCACAAATGAAGCTCTAACTTGTATTTGAACCAGTCGAATTCTCGAAGATTCTAGAAAATTCAAGTAAGCAAGGTATAATTATAGATTCCTAGAGCTTAGGAAGTGTCTCGATTGAAAAACCATGTTTGCATTAGTCCCTAAGTTGAATAGCTTAGTGTATTCAGGTAGGATTGAGACCAAAAAGATTTAAAAATGCTGAATTGAATTGATGGGTATTTTAGTGGTGGATTTGAGTTATTTTTGGTTAGTAGAGGAGGTCTAAGGCCATGCATCAATTATCTAGTAATTACTTTGAAAACCAAACCTAGTGTGGCCTTATTAGGTCTATGTACTTTACATGGGTTAGGTGCTACAGGAATGGAATTGGGAATCTAGGCTTTGGAGTCTTAAATAAATTCCAAAAGGGTGTTTGAATCTACCCATAGAATAGTTGGATTTCAACCTAAGAGGAATTTAAGTCTAGAAAATAAGAGTAGGAGACCTACAAGGAATTCTATGATAGTCAACATTTTGTACTGTATGACAATTGGAGGGTTAAACCAAGAGCTGATTCTCAATCAGTTCAACATAAGGAAGTTGTCCCAATAGAAACTTGGGGTTGGTGAAACCATTGGTGAAGAGTTATAGTTATTGGCTTGGAATAGGGCTAGTGTCCCTAAAACAAAAAGGTGCAAGATCTTGATTGGAGAAGTACTCACCTTGGAGGAGTTCACAAATGACCCTATCACTTTGGATAGGCCACAAAAATGATATCCTAAAGGAGTAAGATATTAGGAAGGCCACAAGTTTAGTTTGGTAGATTAGGAAGAAGAAAGTGCTTAAACCTCACTTCTTGCTCAACATCTCTACATTAGTGAGGGGGAGATAAAGAGGATAGATGTTTACATAGATATGGAAAAAATAGAAATATAAAGAGGGGGGGAATAAGAGAATGAGATATAAGGATAGAGTAAGATACAAGGATAACATGACCCAAAACTACCAAATTACAATGCGTGAATCCTTCATTAGAAAATTGACACACAAATTTAAATACGAGTCTACAAAACAACATGTTCCTTCCACTTGTCATACTCTTTTATTTCCTTTTAAAGATGCTCTATGATTTTCCATAACATGCATTGTAAATTCGTTAACAAGTATAGGTCCCTCTTACAAGTATCTTATGTGTCATCTTAGATTCGTCCCCCTTTCATGTGAGATATCTTTCTTTCCTATACATCACAACTATTTATTAAACTTTTATTTTTACCTTAATCTAGTTACTATAGAATAATAACAACACATTCGAATCAACTGGTGATTATGTTACAATCATTAATGTATGAAAACACATAGAATTATCAGTGATTATGTTACATTTATGATTTTTAAAATGACTTTTTTTGAAAATAATCCATCTTTTCTCTACTATCTCTGACATTTTTTAATTGATGATAAAGAATGGTGGTTATGTATTGAATCTTAACAAGCTAATTTTGTTTTTTCTTCTTGTCTATATTCTTTTTCTAACAATGTTTTTTTCTTCTACACAAACTTTGTGACCACTTGTGATCAAATTTTTATCTTATTTTTAACATAAATGTTTAGAGAACTTTTGAGCTAATTTTGCTGGATAGAGTAATTTCAAACAAAGATAATTGTCAATAGGCCATTGGTCTATTGATGAAGTTGAAATCTCTTTAAGCGTCCAACAAATATCAATTTTACTGAATGTAAGACAAAATTTTAAATGAAAAATCTTCCATCAAAAAATTATTTTCATAAAAGACAAACTCTATTATAACTAAATTATTTATTATTTATAAAGATTATAAAAATAAGTACTAGAGAAGAGCCACAAGTGACCATGAAGATTCATATTGTAAAGAATGTATAACTAAGCCTATAATGAAGAAATATTTAGAGCAAAGTTGTATCTATTAAAATCTTTAATAATAAATTAAATAAAAATCAATACAATTTATTACTTAAAGATATTCATAGTTCCATCTAACCACCTCCCAAATCAAAAAATCATGGAGCCAAGATTGCAATCAAGGGACAAAAATAGACTTATTCAAAATACCATTTGCATATGGATTGTCATATAGCATAAGACTACAATGAGCTCTACCTTGGACAACCTCCATGCAAATGTTCTGATCATTAGGATCATCATAATAAAACACCCACTTATCAACCATTAAATCATCTTCAGCTTCCAACTTACAGTACGCCCTTATTTTCACCTTCTCACCTCTCTTTGCAACATAAGCATGTTTCTTAACACTATCCCTATAACTCCAACGCTTGTTGAACATGGAGAAGATGCATGGAGATAGAGGGAAACAAAAGAAGGTGTAGGTAGACATGGAGATTAAAGGAAATAAAACCATAGTAATAAATGAATAGAGATATAAGAAGAGTATGAATGTGAGATAAAATAGACAGAGTTAGGGAGACATAGGGAGACATCTAGATGGTGATATAGATTCATAGAGATCATCATATTAATACTTAATTTTCTCTAATTCAAAAAATACTTAAGCTATCATGCTAGAACTCTCTTATTGATTTTGTATCGACTTCATACTTAATTTGTCTTCTTTAGGTCATCCTTTTTAGGTTTAAGTGTATGTGCATACATTAGTGATTATTAGCAATTGTAAAACTTGATCTTCTTATTATGTAACAATATCTCTATGCTTAGATGAATACACTATTTATTTTATTATATATCTATAAAATTGGTCTGTACAATGAAGGCCAGCCATCTACAATCCAAGGTTTTAATTCAGCTAACAAATGGAGAGCTTCTCAAGCTATTGATTTCTTTCATGGAGTTCCTAATAAATCTCAAGGTTCTCATTTAGGTTACCAATTGCTAGGAGGTCCACGAATATTGCTTGAAAAAGTTTATTGCCACGAGGTCCTAATCAATCTTGACTAATAAAGTTTATTGCCAATCAATATTTTATCAAAAATTCAAACTAATTAGGTATTGAATTAAACTTGATAAACAAATGATGGAGAGGAAAAATTTAAACATGAACAAGATCATAAATCATATGACAATGACATATTGCAAATTATTAACTTATGCTTAAACAGTGATAAAGTTTATTGTTAATCAATATTCTATCAAAGTTTCGAACATATTAGGTATTGAATTTAATGTCATATATAAACATATCTAATTTAATGTCATATGCACATATCTAATTTAATGTCATATACAAACATATCTAATTTAATGTCATACATGAACAAACATATAATATAAAATGATAACCAACAATGTCATGTACATTAACAAACACATAATATATTATGATAACCAATAATGTTGTATATGAACAAACATATCATATATTAACCAATAATTTCATAAGTCAAATAATGTCATACATCAAATAAATGTCATACATCAAATATAAAATGTCATATACGTCAAATGTGTATCGCATATGTCTATAGATGCCTATATATATACATGTCTAGATCAACTATATCTTTTCCTTCCCATGAAGGGAAGGAAACAAACCTCTCGACGTCTTTTGTCGTCGTGTGGAGGGTGATGGTGGAGATGATGGGGTCCTCCTAACATGCTCATTTGTCCTCTTGTTGAGGCTCTTCTCTAACTCAAGCTAATACAAACAAATTAGATATGAATCAATATTTATTATATGTTGAATTCAAATATATGTACACATAAAATTAATTATTTTCTTACCACCATCAGATAGTCACTCTATAAGTCCACCTCGAAGGCTCATGGATGATCAGGTGTGATGAGACCCTACAACCATTCAATAAATATAATCACTTATAAATAACATTAGAAATTTTGATACTAACTATTATAAACAACAACTAAAACCAAGAAAATTCTTTCATACCTCAGTCAATGGCTATGAGCTAGCCATAGCTATGACCACTGCACGATTGACGGACTGTCAGAGATGAGGAGGAGTGTCTGACCTCATGAGTTGCATTTCATACAATACACATTACATGTAACATGAAACGTGAAACAAATATAATCAAATGAATTAAATTAACATTAAACAAATGTACCTGTACATAGCTCGTATGATTTCTATGCTCTAAGTCCGTAGTAAAGGTTGACGGTCTAGTAGAGAACTGAAGCACATGCATAATTTTATTTGTCAATCCTTAATATGATTACTTAATAAATATATGTACTAATTTAAATGATTAAATTGATACATACCTCTAGACTCATGGAGGGGACAAAAAATGGGGTTGGAGGATCGCTGCTAGGCTGGACAACACTCTAACCCAGAATTTTGAACAATGTCAATAGATGCTAATTAATTAATCATTCACTATACATATGAAATGTGATCAAATTAGTAAATTATAATTGTAATTTACCTGTGTGTCAATGCCAAATGTGTCATTTAGGAACTGATCAGTGACGAGCCCATCATCTGCACCATCTCCAACATGAGTGCCAAATGTGCATAGGGATCCGCATGAAGTGCACATGTGACCACAACACACAGAAGGCTCCCCCTCAACTAATGGGCTCATGGAATGGATGAGGGTCTGCGTCAAAGCATTAATGATCCCTAGAGCACTGGTCTCTACATGTTTCTTCACAACTGAAGCAATAGTCACATGCTCACAGTGTGGCTTGACCACGGATGCCCTAACTACATTAGGGTCACAACGTGCTCTCGGCCTCTCAAATGATGACCCCCCACCTCTACCTCGGGAGTCTAATATATCAAAATAATTGGGGATCTCCCCAAGGACAAACTCACAATATAATTTCTTCAAAAAATACATGGGGACCTCATGATTATTGCAAGGAGGGGCATCAAAAACCACCCACCATCTATCCCAAAAATTATTTCTAATAGCATCGTGTATACACCAATGGATGGGGAACTGTTTAATACCCTCTCTAACAGTATTTTGCTCACTGGGTTTTCTAAATAATGCACATATTCTACCTTTTGGTATTTCTTTTTTTTTTCAACATCTTCATATGACAATTTATTTGCATAAAATCTTTTTTATTCATCCCTCTTTACCTGCCAAATATCTAGCTGACCATTGACTGAGGCTATCTAGGTCTTAATGGATTCGAGGGATGATGCCAATTGAGTCCTTATTGGATTGGTTTGTCCATATTCTTTCAACCGAGCAATGAGTCCTTCTAATCTAGTTTTGCCTCTCTCTATTTCATTTATTATATTTTCTTGTGTGCTTGGCAGAGGTCTTGCAATTGGTTCGAGTTGTGGAATTTGTTGTTCTTCTTGGGGAGGGTTTTGGTTTTGAGGTTCTTGAGGGTTTTGAGGTTCTTGTGGATTTTTCGGTTGATTATGGACATTTCTTGATAAAAAATCAATTGAAATCCAAATAAATAAACAAATCTAAATAAAAATTGTAAAAACCAGACAAAACAATATAAAAAACCTACAAAACAATATGAAAAACATATCAAACAATGCAAAATGAAGTTTAGATGACATATGGCATCAGCGTGGGCATGCTTGTGATCTCGGATTTTGTCGGCGAGGAGGCATATTGGCAAGGGGGATAGTGAAAACCTTTGTTTTTTCAACCCGCGTACCTGCTACTGGTGTAGGAATGCAAAAAAATTGAGATGAAAATGATGGGCTGTAGGTATGTAGCCCATCACATACGTGCTATTCAAAATATTAAAAAAAAAAGAGTTGTCACCTTTTTGGCACCACAACTCGGTGCATATACCCTTAAATGATACTATTTTCACTTATTTGAAAACAACACACATTAAAATACATTATTATATATTATGACATTGTGTTATTTCTATTTACGGAAAATATAGAAAATCTAGCTAATTTAACACATTTTAAATTAATAATAATTAAATATATTATCACTTTCTTATTATATGTTTGAAAGTTTATTTTGAATAAATTATTCTTAAATGAAATATAGAAAATCTAAGTTTACTTATTATTTACTTATTATTAATTAAAAATGTGTTCAATTAGCTAGATTTTCTATATATTTTCCTTATAGAAATAACACAATGTCATAATATATAATAATCTATTTTAAGTGTATAATAGACTTAGCTAATTTTTAATTAATAATAAGTAAATATATATATAGCTAATTTAACACATTTTCATGTTTGAAAGTTTATTTTGAATAAATTATTGTTAAATGAAATATAGAAAATCTTTTCAAAACATGTCATAGTATTGATAAACTTAGAAGACATTCTCGTGAGAAATGGATTCATGTGAATCACTACTCTTGAAACATGGGTCAATGAGATTGACTCATAAACTATATGATTAATTCCTTATAGAAATAACACAATGTCATAATATATAATAATGTATTTTAATAGAAAACTTGAATTGGTCTCATATAGTTCAATGTTTTGAATTGCACTTCTTAGATAATTATAAAAACATATTACTTAAATAGAATAAGATGAACCCGTTATATTTCTTATACAATTAGTAATCAAACTAGACAAAATAGGAAATATATATATATATATATATATATATATATATATATATATATATATATATATATATATTAGAATTTAACTACTCCAAATATCTGATCTAGGGGATAAAATAAGATCTAATATCCTTCAATCATGTTCTTATTTTATATATTTTTTAATTGATGGTTTATGGACCAATGTGTTCAAATTTATAACTAATTACACATGTTTAGACTAAATTTATAAGGATGACCAACCTTTGTGACCCCACACGTGATGTCTCAACAAAATTAATTTACTTAGATTATCACATGAAATCAAGCAATATTTTGAATTTTTTAAACTTTTAATTGCATATTAGCAAGTTTTGATTATCCCTAAATAACTCTAACTATAACTCTCATGTACATGTATATGCATTCAATCATATATTTAAATTTTATCAAATATGTACATGTTACAAATTATCTAGACATGTGTGATGTACATTCAATTACATGTGCAATTTTTAATTAAAAATAAAAAATTGTGTATATAGTAGACTTAGCTCTTGATACATTTCTACAGATATGGCTTCACACGATTAGCTTGATGTAGCTCATCGTGTTTCTCATGGTGGGGCTTGTGGTGTACCTCAAGGTAGGGCTCGTTGTGCAGCTCATGTTCCAACTCCTACTGTAGCTCCTGGTGTGGATCTAGGTGGTGTAGGTCTTGGCGTGGCTCCTAGTGCAGCTCCTATTTCAAGTTAGGCTGCACCTACAGCTCCGCTGGACGTCCTGTTGCACCACCTCCACGAATTGATATCAATGCTTTATTTGCATTTTCAGAGCAGGAGCTTGCTAGACTATAGCAGTCTATATTGTCCTTTGATGATGGTCTTTATAGAGACATATGTGCTACTATATGTAGGAGTTTGCATGATCTGACAATGAGATTTAAAGTTCACCATTCATTTACTCCTAACATATTAGCTTCCATATCTAGGGAGCTTAGGGCTGAGATTTCAGGAGATGCATCTTTTGATGATGTCAAGAGGGTGGCCCCCAAAGATGTCATCAAAAGAGATCTCTTTCTAGGATATGAGGGAGCATGGGGTAGGGTGAGAGGCTACCAAGTCACACAATGTAGAGATCATGTAATTGCTAGCATGATCTATCCTTAGTTTTTAGTTGCACATGGTCGTTATCCTAATAATGACCAGATACCTCTTTATTTTGCACAGTAGTTGTACGTTGAGTTCCATGTGGGGCTCAATGTCATCTACTTGGACATTCTAGATTATTTTGGATAGGGGCATGGTCAGATCGTAGATCATGACCAATATCGTAGTGCACGTTGTCTACCACCTCCATATGTTAGACAATTTGTTGGATAGGGACTAGCTCTCATGACTCCAGCACATGCGCCTATTGCAAATAGAGTTGTCATTGCTTCCTAGAGGGGAGCAATTGACACTATTGGACACATTACATCTGTAGCGACTAGTATCACATCTGATTCTATTGGTCATTATATTCATAGTTGACATCCTCATCCACCTGGTTGACCATCTTCAGAGGCATCTAGTAGCACTTCAGGCACCTCCTCCTCTGATGCATATAGAGATGCTGGGCTATCACTACTAGGTGATGTTCTTCTCTTTCAGGACATCAGACACATATGGATTTGGCACTATATTTTTTGGAGGATATGTTGTAGATTACCAGTTACATTTCTGATACATAGGGGATGCCAGTTCACTTAGTGATGGATGTCATTAGATAGCATCAGAGCCCCATAGTTCCACAGACACAGGCCACCACACCAATGACAGACAATAGACCTTTGCGTAGCTCACAACATTCAGCACCAGGCTCACGACACTCTACAAATGACTCGGGCATACAAGTTGGAGATGTTAGGATCACAGTTAAGGGTATTGATGATTTTTGTGAGCAGTTGCGAGGCCTGTCTATGATTGATACTAGTTCGAGTATGGGTGTTTCATCGTACACAAAGATGTTATTCTGACTTGATAGCCATGATTCTACATCATTACCCAGCTGGTTACACAGTCCACTTCACTCATCATTGCTAGTAGTTGGACATGGTGCTGAGGGTGGTTTAATAGGTGTTAGAGTTTCAGGAGGTGCATCGATATATGATATGATGGAGTCTGTTGATCATCCTCCACCTCCTGAGACCTAGGTACATATATATATATATATATATATATATATATATATATATATATATATATATATATATATATATATATATATATATATATATATATATATAATTTTTATTTTTAAATTTAAATATACATGAAATTAAAAAAATATGAATTTATTTAAAAATTCAATTCAGATAGATATTTAATTTAATATTTTAAAACTATAATAAATCATGTAGGCATAGGTCACTGAGCACATGGTTACATCTAGTGTTGGTTCAGGGCATCATGTATGTGAGAGAGATGATTCTATTGAGGCACTCGGTAGTGTTCAAGTACAAGTTTTAAATAGTTTGTTTAAAGTTAAATTTATGTTTCAAACTATATATATGCATTCGTATTTAATTTGAATGTACACACATGTATATATATGTTTAGATCTAGAACTCTAATGTGTGTGTGTGTGTGTGTGTGTGTATTTGATTATTTAGTACTTCAGTAGTTAGATGGTCACATGTATATATGACTTTTATATTTTTCTATGTACATGTATTTATTCGAGATTTACAGTTTGCATATGTATGCATCTCAGTTGTAGAGATATATTAGATGTAGATGTTTATTCTTGAGACGTGTATATATGTGTATGTGTTTTTTTTTTGTATTATAGCTATAGAATGTTCATTTTCTTGAGACATGTACGTGTGTATATACATGTGTTTATTATTATTATTATAGTAGACCATGTATACTTTTTAGATTATAGCTTTTAAACTTTAGATTTTATTGTCATCATTATAAAATAATCAAATTAACTTCTCTAAATACCTACTTCAATAGTTAAATAGTCAAAGAAGTTCCAAATTGATCTCTATGAACCTAATTAAAAAAATTCAAAAATAATAATAATTTATAGGGTGATTGAATTGAATTAATATAGGTGCTTAAAACTACCAAATTAACTCAAATGATTTAGATTAAATAAATTTAAAACATTATATTTATTTGTAATCATTATATGAAATAAACAATTAGTAGGACTAAAGATACGTAAATTTGGTAAATCAATTAATAGGAATAAAGATACAAATTTGTTAAATATATTAGTAGGAAGTTAGAAAGATACATATTTCTTAAATTATCAATTACTAACCCACTAAAGATAAATATTAGTTTTATGTGGATAAAAATATGTTAATTAGGTAAGCCAATACATTATTTTAGAAAACTTTTACAAAATATAATATTTAAAAACATATTAATTTAAACTAATTTAAACTAAGAGTATGACCGTAGATGTACTAAACTAACATTAAAATATATAGTTTTTAAATAAACTAATGATCTAACTAGATGAACTTATTAATCTTACAATTTTAAAAGCACATTTAATTCACTTATGAAATTCAATAGTTTGAAAAAAAAGTTAACTTATGAAATTAATTTATTATTAAATTATATAGTTTTTTTAATAAACTAATGATAATTAAGAACTTATGATTGCAGAATTAAAAACACATTTAATTCAAGATGAAATTAAATAGTTTGAAAAGAAGTTGATATTTAAGAATTCTAACATATTAAATTATCTTTGATACATGTATGTATAGATAATGATTGTGTAAGTGTGAACTAACTTAGCCTATTTATATATCAAGTTGTTAAATTATTAAATTCATCCATGGTACAATTAGTATTATTAATTTATATAATTTTTTAATAAACTAATGATAACTAATCTAGTATGATCGTACAACTAAAAACACATTTAATTCAAGATGAAATTCAATAGTTTGAAAAGAAGTTGAGATTCAAATTATTATAAAAGAAATCTTAAATGTCAGTTCAACCATGATGTACACTTATAACATGTAATATCTTCTCATGATCTTCACTATCTAGTCTCCACTTGCGACGTGCACGCTTAACTTTGATTGGATGTAGACAAGTCCCAGTAGCAACGACCAGGTGGTTGTATTGTAAAACGTTGTTGTTAGATTGATAATCAACAAAGTGTATTCCATGTTGGACTATTTTGTCTTGCTTCAAATATGTTCCCTCTATAACAACAGAACCTGCACCACAAATTTAAGAATTTTAAAATTTGATAAATATAAAGTTACTTATATATATATATATATATATATATATATATATAAAGTTACCTATGGGGAACAAAATTCCATCACTTTCTTCAGGGTCATATAACTTTGTCCTCTCTGCAGTACGTTGCAATAAATAATAACTGACACCTTCATGATTTCTAGGCTCGGTAATCACTACAAAGACATCTCCTGCATAACAAGTATAAATGTGTATGTGTATAGTACATATATAAGACAGTTCAAATTGATAATTAAATAACACTTGTTGAGATTAATTTTTATGATACTTACTCACTTTTACCAATCCAGAGATATGATTATAATCATCAGAAATCAATGGAATATCATCAAAATTTTCATCATCTTTATCAAATGTATTAGTAACATCAAGTGGTACCAAAATCTATGCACCTGTATATCCACGTGCTTTATTGATGCATTCTTCATAATCTTCATCAATGCAACTATCACAAAAACATGAATATTCTCTTGTCGTCAATGTCCAATTGCAATTATTTGTACTCATGACTAAATGTAAGGAACGTGTCTTTTCTATCCTCTTGCAACCATGCATGTTTTTCTATTAACACCTGAAAGTTCATTAAATTGAAAATATGGAAAAATTAAGTTTAAACTTCAACAAATTGAAAAATAAAACTTAACAATAAAATTTTATAACTTAATTGCATAAAAATTAAACAGATGTACACATCCATACCTGTTATCTCCCAAAAGACTCTATATGGTACCTGTCAACTCGTTGTTGATGATATCCCAACCTCATCTAATGCAGAATGTGTCTTACACCATTAAACAACATCATGTGCATCATTTACATGAACTCCCTGATAATTCATTCGATACTTTTTCAGAGTACATTTGATGCAAGCTCCAACACCATCATGTTCACCATTTCCATGACCACTCTCAAAGAAATTCCATATGTTTTTTTTTTTTCATTGTGATGATATCTACATAATGCATAAAATGGGCTAGATGATTTGAACTGTGTGGCACATCCATCAGACCAAACATAATGTTGATCAACATTTATGTTTCTTTCATTCAAATAAGAAAAGAAGATATTGAAGCAATGTTTGACATAGTAAATGTTATGTTCTTTATCATCACTTATATAGAAATGATATTCCTTTTTAATTACTCATGCTTGAATTGTACTCTGAACACCATCCAAATCTAACTGTACGTGTTTATAACAAACATGTACCATAATAATGACCTACTTAGAAAAGTAATAATTTGATTGAATTGCTTTTTGATGAACAAAGGAATAGTTCTCTGCAAAATCAATAACTAATACAATCGTTCCAAGTGGGAAATTATCTCTCAAAGTTCGAAACTATTGTGCTTGCCAATTTGCAAAAAATGTGTGACGAATATAAGGTTGAATCAAATTCTTAAATCTGTCCATAAATGTTAGAACAGGTAACTCCTCTTCAACATATTTCAACCTTTTTGTCTCTTTTCCCAACTTTGTTTCATTCTTGACATACTTGTAACTTTTGTAATTCAATTTTTTTGTTGCATCAATATTTTCAATTGTCAAAGGAAATAGAGCCAATTCACCACATGCTTCACATAATCCTTTGATGCAATTTATTTGACCAATTGGATCATCTATTTTGTCACATAAAATGGATGATATAAACTCACTTCTCCTACTAGGAGGAGTAGCATGAAAACCATATGTGTCTTCTACAAACTTTCAAAATACCTGATAGTGGAGATCAAACTCAAAATGATGACGACAACAACATGTTTCAAACACTTTGTTTGACCTCACAAAGTATGGCTTCAATTTTTCAAACAACGTTTGCCCAACTTTTACATTAGGATGTTCACTATAAAATGACACATATAACTCATGTTGTGTTGTGTCCAACCAATGTTTTGTATGATGTTCATATTGACTAGATGCAATCCTATGCCTAATAACATCTTTGCTATTTGATGAAGGACGAGTGTTATCAATCCAAAATGATATGACTAAATTTTTTAATGACTTTTCAATCCTATCAAAATGAGGTGCTCTACACATGATTGCCCAATTGCCCTCCATAGTACTGTCATCCACAATTAATCTTCTCTTAACATATTTTCTCATTGTTTTCCTACTAAAACCCATTTCAGACAAAATTGAAGATATTTGTCTATTTTGGGTCATATTCTTATTTACAATAGACATCGACATCAGTTTTCTTGCCACAGACTTATCTTTAGTTCGAGAGTATTTTCCTTTGTTTCTCAAACCTTGTTTAACATTTTCAATCAGATTAGTTTGCATGGTATAAAATCTTCTCTTCTTTGATGTTGTGCCTACACCTAACAATTTCAATGCCTCTTGCAACTTCTTTTGTGTAAGAAAAAGTGAAAGTAACTGAGCTTGTTCAAGTGTTATCAAATTGAGTCATAATTTCTCTTATCTTCTTATTCATTTACCTTTTCTTGGACAAAATTAATGGTTGAACAATAGCTGCAAGTCTTCTCAATTTATTCACATCCATTTTAAGTAAACGATCTAATTTTTTTGGAGAAATAGCATTTTTTACAAATTGGGAAATATTTAGGAGTTCATCCATACTAGTTCCTACACCTAATCCCAACCCTTCTTTGACTTGTATTACTAGAATTTCTACAGGGAGCGATCTTGAGCCTTCTCCAACATTCATTATTTGAGATTCTGCAGGGAAAGATTCTAACCCTTCTCCAACTTTTGTTATTTGAACCTCTGTAGGGAGCGATCTTGAACCTTCTTCAACATTCATTGTTTGAGATTCTGTAGGGAGTGTTCCTGACCTCTCTCCCATATCCACTTCTTCTACTTCTATCGAGCCTTCTTCAACATTTCCTTCACCTTGTTGATTGGCTGCAACAAATTTATAAATAAATCAAATTAGATAAAAAATAAGATTGAAACATAATTAAATTCAAAATAATAAAGAAAAACTAATATATATAATTACATACCTTGTTTATTTTGATGATAACGTGCCACAGTCTTTTGAAGATTTCTTTGTTCTGCTTCATCAGATCTCTTCCTTGCATATTTGTTTTGCCTTCCTTTCTTGTTTCCCATTATGAAATCATAAAAAAAAAAATTACTCCTTGCCTCAACATAAATTTTGCGCAATAACTATATAAAAATGTCGTTGTATGAATTCATAGTTTGGCTTCACTATTTTTAAGCTGACCTATCTGACGCCGATGCCAACATTTTTTCTTTTTTCATGTTCATGCAGATGAAAAGAAGTGAATATGTTCGTGCAAACATATCAAGTTCAATTTTTGGCATAAATTTTTTTTGGACCCCATGTTTGTTGTGAACATGCAAAATTACATTTTTTTGGGCCCTTTTCTCTTTTCATTTTTTTTTTTTCTCTTTCGACACCCATAATTGTAGATAAATGATCTCCTATTGTAAATATTAAAAAATGCCAAAATGTGTTTCTTGGAGCAAGCTTTCCAACGACTATAATTGTAATACATATTTTAATCATTAAGACTTTCGAATATGAGTTTAACTCATCATACGTTCATTATTGATTGAACATCAACTGACTTCAACACTTCGAGAAAATTAGTAAATTAGGTCAATTTTTTTTGAAAAAATCTAGGAAATAGCTTATTGAATTCGACCCTTTCCCTTCTCTCCTTCACCTATCTCTCCTCCCATCAAATCATCTCTTCACACCTTCTCTCTCTCTCTCTCACACATACATATGCATGTATTCCACACCCTAATTATTGTATTTCTCAATCAACATCATATCTATCCCACTCACTCTTGTATCTTTCTCCTCTCCTTTTGATCATATTTTACCCCTAGTCTCTCTCTGCCCCTCTCTCTCTACCTCTCTCTCCCTCCCTCTCCCTCTCTCTCTCTCTCCATCAACATATATATAGATTTTATGCCCCAATTACCATATTTCTTTGTCCACCTAATATCCTTCCTTATCATATTTCTCATTCTCTACCTTATCTTTTCCCTTCCCTTTCTCTCCTTCACCCATCTCTCGTCCCATCACATATTGTAATCTCTCTCTCTCTCTCTCTCTCTCTCTCTCTCTCTCTCTCTCTCTCTCTCTCTCTCTACGAATCTATATATTTTATGCCCCAATTATCCTATTTCTTTCTCTGCCTTATATCCTTCCTTATCATCTCTCTCACTCTCTACCTCATATTGCCCCTTCCTGTTCTCTCCTTCACCTATCTCTCCTCCCATCTAATAATCTCTTCCCACTTTTTGTCTCTTTCCTCCTAACTAATCTCTTTCACTTCGTGTCATCCATCCTCTACCACATTTCTCTCGTTCCCTTCCCCCCCACCTCTCTCCATTAGCATATCTATAGATATTATGCCCCAATTACCATATTTATTTTGTCCACCTAATATCCTTCCTTATCATCTCTCTCACACTCTCTAGCTCATATTTTCCCTTCCCCTTCTATTCTTTACCTATCTCTCCTCCAATCAAATCATCTCTTCCCACTAATTACTATCTATATCTACCTCATAACTTTTACCTACTCCACCTTTTTTTCTCTTTTATCCTATAAATAATTTCTTTCATTGTGTGCCGTCCATCCTCTCTCTCTCTCTCTCTCTCTCTCTCTCTCTCTCTCTCTCTCACACACACACACACACACACACACACACACACACACACACACACACACAAACACACACACACACACACACACTCACTCATTTCCCCCTCTCCTCTCTCCCTTCCTCCCTCATCTACCTTAAATATTTTTCTTCCTCTCCCTAATCCTAGCCCTAGTTATCTCCTTTATTAGTGTCTATATACATTATATTTTTTTAATTAGCTATAAATCATTATATATATATATACACATATGTATGTATATATATATACACATATGTCTATATATATATATATATATACACATACGTATATATATATATACACATATGTATATATATATGTATATACTATACATATATATATACATATATATATATACATACATATATATATATGTGTATATATATATGTGTGTATATATATGTGTATATATATACATATGTATACATATGTATATATATACATATATATACATATATATACATATGTATATATATGTATATATATACATATATATACATATATATACATATACATATATGTATATATGTATATATATATGTATATGTATATATATGTATATATATACATATGTATATATGTATATGTATATATATACATATACACATATGTATATATATACATATATATACATATGTATACATATGTATACATATACATATGTATACATATGTATATGTATACATATGTATATGTATACATATGTATATGTATACATATGTATATGTATACATATGTATACATATGTATACATATACATATGTATATATGTATATATGTATGTATATGTATATATATGTATATATATACATATGTATATATGTATATGTATATATATACATATACACATATGTTATATGTATATGTATACATATACATATACATATACACATATGTGTATATGTATATCTATATATATACATATATATATACATATATATATGTATATGTATATATATGTATATGTATATGTATATATATATATATATATGTATATATATATATATATGTGTATATATACATATATATATACACATATATATATACATATATATATACACATATATATATACATATATATATACACATATATATAGACATATATATATACACATATATATATACATATATATATACACATATATATATACATATTAGTAAAATCAGTCTAGTTTATTTGTGAGAACAATTGAAGAAGCAAAACCATTACGTAACAATATAAGTTTAGTAATACAATTGATGGAAATAAATCATTTTTTTTTTCCTTAAAGGAGGATATTCCTTTTCTTTGATTATGATATTAATAGTTTTAAATTTTTTATTTCAAGAATTTATTAAAAAATTATTTCATGTTTATTAAGTAGTTAAATTTAATAAGTATTCAGTTAATTTAGTGCACATTTAGTTGTTAATATAGTTAGTTACTAGATACATTTTTATTTGTAAATATATTAGTAGATGTGTTAATTACTCGCTCTTCATTTTCATTTTAAATTTTTTTATAATATTTTCATTAAGATGGTATTATTTAATTTATTAAATAGAATGATTAATATTTTTTTAAAGTAAATAAATAGTAAAAACATTTTAACAATGTAATTGTAGAAGGAGAAAAGTCATTACATGATAGAACATATTTAATAAATTATATTTAATTTCTATAGTTCATAATCATAAATATGAAATAAATAAACCAATTTTTGTTGTTTTAAAGGAGGAGATTCCCTTTCTTAGTTTACAATTAAGCAATTTATAAAAACCATTTTATAAAAGATTATTTAATATGCATTAAGTAGTTAAACTGGTAATAAATAATTATATTATTATTATTTAATTAATATACTACACATTTAGTTTTTAATGAAGTTAGTAGATACATTTTTTATTTATAAATGAAGGATTTGATGAGAACAAATCCATAGATCCAATAGAACACTTGCATGCAAGAACTATCACAGAGAAGAAAAAGACAAGAGAAGGCAAGGGTTTGGCACTGAAAATATGCAAGAATATATTATTAGGCCGAAAGAATAAATTAAAATTTACAATTAATAATCCTTATAGAAGGAGACTATAAAAGGGCTAAAAGGGAAACCCTAAGAGGTAAATGACATTTAATAATTAATATTTAATTATACATGGAAATGCATGTGCATGAAGAGAAATCTTAAGAAGGGAGTAAAGGTAATTTAATAAAGTGAAATGAAATTAATCCTTTACCCAACCTCCCCCTCCCCCCTCTTAAGATGAGCAATAATGAAGCTACAAATAATGTAGAAAAAGAAAGGAAAATAAAATGCTGAAAGCAAAAAATGGGTCCTAGTGTAATCACCCAAAAATGGTCTAGTAAATTATAAGACCCCTTTTGGCACTTTTAAATTATTCCAATGTTAGACCATAAATCACTTTTCTTGATCAAGCCTATTTATTCAATTATAATTTATGGTTTGACCACTTTATCTCAAGTCCTTTATTTAATTAAAAGAACATGCTCCATTTTAATTTAATAAAAAATCTCGAAAATTCCTCTTATTCTAAGTGTGCACACATAAAGCATTATTCATATTTTTAAAATAAAAGAAAAGACATTTTTGTCTACACATGAATGCACAACTTTCTATGTAGGAGGAATCTTTTATTTTTAAAATAGCTTTAATTCTCCTCCACATATTTTAAACTCTCTCAAAAGTCAACCATTAATTGTGATTGGTGGAAATGGTTGTGCACATGAATCTCTCAAGATGCATTCTCCTCCCTTGATTATGCCTATTTTTCCTCTTAATCACCACCATTCATAATTATTTAAAAAGAAGGTTCTCTCCCCATTCTTGCATATGGTTGAATGAGCTAGAGCTATCGTCAAACTACTAGTTTGAAGCCTTGGTACCTTGGAGTCCCATTGCATTCTTGGTGCCTTGGAATACTTGGATCTTGCACTCATCTTACATCTTGGACCTTGTTCATCTTGGTTAGGCTAGCATCTAGCCATCTTGAATTTCAATTTCCAGATTAGCTTGTTGTCTTCATTGTATTGCATTGCATTTTAATTTTACCATAGCTAGGTCTTGCAACTCATTTAGTTTAGATCTTGCATTTCATTTGAATCTTCCATTCTATGGTGCTCCTTGCAAGGGTTTCTTAATTGGGTTCATTTGAGAGCCATTATCATATTGTTATTTTCCTACTTCAGCCTTTCATGTCATAGATAGGAATCTATAAGATGCCTCTTGAGATACTCTTCATCATGGGTATTCTCAAGTATAATGGTTTATAGAAGTGTGTCCACATTTTTCACACACATTTTTTTGGCTCCCACCACGGGGCTTGAATCAAATCTATAGCTCCATTTTCTTTCATTTTAGTTGTATTCACATTTTTGGTTTTTTACAAAAATTTATTGGATCTAATCAAGTGGTTTTGCAGGGTTTTAACTTCAGATTTAAGGATAACCATTATGTACATTGAGTTTAAGGCCAAAACCTTAGGTTTTGAAAGATTTGATCATGTCTCTCAAATGACTTGGATTTAGGATCTGATTTTTTTTCCAAGTTGGAGAGCGATTCAAGATGTCTTAGTCTGAAATTTAGATTTTTTAAAACTTTTTTGCATGAGTTATAAATTTTTCATTAGTTTTCATGAAAAATCATTTTTTGGTGCAAATCATTGAATATTTCAAAAAAAATTATATTTTTGGAAAGGTCTCTAAATTATACCATGGGTTACTTCTTTATGTTTCAAATTTAGATGCCAAATCATGGCTCCATAGGTCAAATTAACAAAACTAATATATTTTAGTAAAATGGGTCCTTAGGGCACAAATTTTGAAATATTTCTAAAACTCTTAAATATTTGGAAATATCACTCATTTTTACCATAGATCTCTTCTTATCATTTTCATTTTTAGGGCTTGAATCATAGCATACAAACCTAATCTTGGTGGCTAGGTCAAAAAGTGGAAAACAAAAAGAGACATATTGGTGATTAGCTTCAACTATGTTTGCACAAAGTTCAATGCATGAAATGAGTTGTCATTTTTTATGGAATAACCTAGTTCAATATATTTTTATTTGAATTTTTCTATTGCTTCATGATTTCATACACTTGATTGAAGTTTGTGAAGGCAACTTGGAGGTTAAAGGAGCAAACAATGGAAAAAATTTGGGAAGCACGAAATTGAGGTGCACTGATTCCAAACCTTCTCATTTGAATTGTAAAAAATGATCTTTGTCTTCTTTTTTTTGTAAAATAATTTCCTTCTTTTTTCAAATTGTTTGATGTGTCTTCCCAACATTGAAAAAAGGGCTTAAAATGAATCATTCACATTTGAATTTGGGCTTAAAATAAATCCCTTTATCTTTTAATCCCCAAGGTTTTCTTATTGATATTTTCTTCTTGCATCCTTGCTAATGAGTTTGAGGGGACCATAAATAAGGGATCTTGATTTTTACTTTTTAGGGGGCCTACCTAGAGAATGATCACTCTAGGGCATGACCTCAACTCTCGTGTTCTGGCGGAGTATAAATAGTGTAGCTTGAGTCTAAAGATAGGCCTCTTGGAAGTAGCAATATTGTCAATCTTGGCTAAGCCCCAAATAACTGTATACCTTTGGGAAGTGAAGGTGGAGATTAGATTACCATTTCCTCCTAAATGTTTAGTAGTATTCTCTTTCATCTAAGAATTTGGGACTCAATTACCTTGCATATATCGAGGACATCCCCTAGTTGAGCTTGCGCATCCTTGTAGAAACCTAAATAGGTTGTTGGTGTGTTTGATGTGCTTGAATGTTTAGAACCTTTCCCACTTAGAAAAAAAGGGGACACATTCATCGAATTGAGCCTTAGAAATTTTTCCTTCTTTCATGCTTTCATTGTGTGTTTTTATTCAAACCCTCGCCCCCCCCCCCCCCCCCCCTCCCCACAAAAAAAAAAAAAATTTATAAAACATCAAAAACACAAAAAACCAAGAATTCAAAAACCTCAATTTTTTTCTCCAAGTCCAAACAGTTTTCTTGTATTTATTTCTAAGGGGGGTCTCATCATTTAAATTTTATTGCTATGTCTCTAGTCTTTGAACTTACTTAAAATGGCTCTTGGTCTTTTCCACCTTCTCAGTCTATGTTTGCTTACTATGACCCTCTTTTGTTGAAACAATTACCTTTCTCTCTTGACTACACTACTTGATTGGGAGAGATGGTCACTTATCACCTTTCTTTCTCTATCTATTTTCTATTTGGATTCTTTCCTAGCTCTTGACTTGAGTCATGGGTGTCATAAGTTGCTTGGACACTTTTCTTGACAAGTCATTCTTTAATTGTTACCTCTATTTTGATAAGTGAACATTCTACCTCTCTATATTGGACATCAAGTTATCTTGTGTCACCTTATTATCTTTCTCTAGTCTCCTTCATGCTTGATTTTCTATCTACTGCTATGGCATTCAAACCTTGTGCTACCAAACCTCAACCAAATCTAGATGATCATAAGCTCCTTCATACTGTTAAAAAGTCTCAAGACACATATGCTCAATACAAAGAACTAGAAGAGACAAATGATCCTACTTACCTTTATCTCACTAAGCACATGATGGGAATGCACTCTGAATTTGAAAAATTAATAAAGGAGAAGATTGCATCATTACATAAATCTTCCTTAAGACCTTTAAATACATGTGATTCATTTTCTTCTAGGTCAATGTATTCCACTCCAAGACATCAATTTCCTTCATCTACTAGATCCAAAGATCTCTTGAGAGAGAAAACAAGTAATACCTCCTTTGATCATGTGCCCATATTTCACAAAGGACTTATCTTTGACCAAGATATGAATGAGAAAAATGGTCCTAGACATACTTTTGAGAGAAATTTTACTCCTTTGAAATTTTCATATGACAAGGTGCTCGAGACCGTAGTTGTAAACAAGATCATTACTTTACCATACAAATATAGACCTTACAAATTTGAGGTAACACCTCCATGAAGGAGAGATGATCACTTTTGTAATTACCATAGAAAGAAAGATCATAGAATTGAAGATTGCATTGAGTTGAAACATAAAATTCAACATCTTATTTATGATGGGACCATTGATGTTGGAATCCCTAATGACTCATGTGAAGATGGCATTTCTCTTGAGAAAGATCATATTGAAGAACCTATGTCTAGTAGTGGTCTCCTTGACACATCCACTTCTTATCGAACTCATGCATCTTCAAAAACCTCAAATCTTTTCGAACATTCGTCCATAAAAAAAAGAACCTAATGTTTTCACATTAAGTATGCATATCCTCGAGGGCTACCTCTGAAAGAAACTCAAGTTGATCTTCACTTGGTTGCAAACCTTTTCCATGCTACTAAGAGTAAAGATCCTCAAACTTCATGCAATGTTATGCCTACATCAACTAATCCTTCGTTACCTCTTCAAGATCCTAGCATGCAAACCTCACATTTTCCCTTGTCCTTGGAAGTGGCTCCATGTCAAGAGGACTCTCAAAAGCTAAAGCTATAAATGTCAAGAAAGATCAAGATCAATAACCCTCTCATCTCTTTCAAGATGTCACTCCTCCATATCCTATGTCTTATCCACCTCCTAAGTATGATGAAGACATCACTTCCACTATTTCCATTGAGCTTACTAAAAATATTGAGAAAATTTATTTTCCTATCCTATGTAAAGAAACTTATCAAGATAAAATTATCCCCTCTTATTCTACTTATCCATATCTACTTTAAAACTATGCTCAAGCTTCAGATTCTCCTATCAAAGGTGTTGCTCTTATCAAAGCTACTCATGAGTCTATTGGTAGCCTTGGCCATGTTGTTCACTCTAAAGATGTCTATATCCCTATTCATTATCCCTTTGCATCTCCTAAATCCATCCTTGGTCCTTATCCATATAATCTAAAGCCTTCAAACCTTTCTTCCATATTAGGACTCTATGTTCCTTTATCTCCTACTTCCACCCCTAGCTTATCACCTAGCTCTCCTATTATACCTCAAGATCAACAAAGACACTTGTCCTTGATGAACTCTTCACATTCACCTTTCCATATGAACCAGTAATATATTCCTTATTCATCCACAAATCCCAAGTCTTTTGGGAGCAATTTGGATGTGAAACATATGAAATACAAGAATTCATTGAAAAATGAAGATCACTATGTCCTATCTTATCGACATGTGAATACAAAGAAAGAATAATTATTCAAGAGACCACAAAGGTCTACTACCCTAAGAGCTAAATCAAAGAAAATATGGGTTCCTAAATCCATTGTTGAAGAAATGTGTTCTAAGGCATCCAAAGAAAAAACAAAATCAAAAGCTATATGGATTCCCAAGTCTCTCTTGAAAGACTTGAATATTGAAAACATGTCAAAAGTTGAGATTCAAGCTTCCAAAGGCTTCTACTCAACTTTCTTCCAAACATCACATCCTCAAAATATTTCAAAGCCTTCCACTCTATCTTCCTCCAAGATTACTCTACTACCTCATGGATCTAAATCTCAAGCTATTTCCCCCATGATTCCTCCATCATTTCACAACCCTTCAAGGTGTGTGTCAATGTTGACCTTTTCTACTTTTTCACCTACCCTTATGCAATCCTTTCAAACCTGCACTTACTTACTATCCATACTCCTAGCTTTTCAAGGTATGAACCCTCATTCTTCATATACTTTTTTCCCTTTTCGGGGCAAGATCTTTCTGTTTCTCTTACACATCATCATTCTTTGACATAATGTGTTCCCATATTGATCACACACCTAGTAACATGGCTTGAGGAGGTACCCAACACAACCAAATCTTTGAAAAATAGAGAAATTGGGAAAACCACGTGGGAAAAACCTACTATAAAAAGAGATAGAAGAATGATAAAAAAAAGAAGAAGGAAGGAAGAACTCATTACTAAGACACCCCAAGGATAAATTTTTTCACCCTAAGCATAGAACACAACTGAAGATACCACGAGGATGCAAAAGGTTTAGTAAAGATAGCTACAACCTGCTCAGTAGTGGGAATATACTCCAAGATAAGACATCCATCCTAAATTAAATGCCTAATGAAGTGCATGTGAAGCTCAATGTTCTTGTTCCTTTGATGCTCATCTATGTGTATAGCACTCTAATTGTCACACTAAAGAAAGGTGGAACTATCAGTGGAAAACCAAACACTATCATCAATTGTCAAAGTCATAAAACCTCTTGACTAGCTAGTACAATTGCCTTGTATTTTGCCTCTATAGATGATAATATGTGAGCATGCTACTTCTTGCAAGACAATGTAATAGGACCACAACCAAGACAAAAAAAAGAGCAAAAGTATATTTCTGATCATTAATATCACCAGCCCAATCTAAGTCTGTATAACCAAAAATGTGAGGTTCCCCTAATGTATAGTGTATGGCATAACATGTAGTACCCCGAATGTACCTCAAAATACTTTTGGAAGCTTTCTAATGACTCTCATGAAGATCATGTGAGAAATAAGAAATAAGTCCAACTGCAAAGGAAATATCAGGATGTGTTTGCATCAAATACAAAAAACTACCCACAAGCTATCTATATAAAGTAGAATCCATTATAGGAGTACAACAAGTAGTAGATAAAAGAACACTCAAGTGAAAAGGTGTGGGAGTAGGCTTCCAATCAAGCATGATGACTCTTTGAATCATATCAAGAGCATACTTCATCTAGTGTACGACTATCTGATCCAAAGACTAAACAACCTATAGGCCCAAAAAATAGTGCAAACGTCCAAGATCTATCATCTCAAACTTCTCTCTCAAAGTTTTCTGAATACTTTGAATCATAAAGGGTGAGCTAATTATAATAATGAGATCATCAACATATAGGAGAAGTATTAATAGATTATCCCTATGATGTTGAATGTATATTGTAGGATCAGAATGACATTGTCTGAAGTGTGATGCAAGCAAGAAGGAATCCATCTTCTCAAACTAATCCCTAGGGGTTTTTTTGAGACCATAAAAGGACCTCCAAAGTCTTCACACCATAGAAGAGTCCTATATAGAACCCTGAGGCTTCTCCATATAGATCTCCTCATGAAGATCTCCATGCAAAAAGGCACTCTTTACATTCATCTAAAATATTGTCCATCTCCGAGAAGCTATAAGAGAGGGTACAAGGTGAATAGAATTCATCTTGGTGATAGGAGCAAAGGTCTTGGAGTAATTAATACCCTCCACCTCTAAAAATCCCTTCACAATAAGACATGCCTTGTACCTATCAATAGAACCATCTACAACATACTTGGTACAATACACCAACCTATACTGAACCAACTTTCTTCCTTTTGGAAGAGGACAAAGATCCCAAGTGTGGTGCTTCATCAAAGAAGAGTACTCCTCATCCATAGCGCTATCCCAATCTGAGTGTCTTGTCTCTTGTGAAATACTCTATGGATCATCTAAAATGGAATGACTCAAAAGTTCATTACTAGATGTCTGAGCATAAGTGCAATGAGAATTTTAAGGATCTCCTTCCATTGGTCCAACTGCATGAATAGTATCATTAGCCCACTTAGGTACTTGCATATCATCAAGGGGAGGAGGGGAACATGGATCATCATCAAAATCATCCTCAAAGGATAAATAATCATGTAGAGAAGAAGAGGAATTACTAGGCAATGACGAAGAAGCTAGTGATGGAGACTCCATCATAAAATAATGCTTATCAAACTAGACATCTTGTCGAAACAAGGCCTCTCTAGAATTAGGATCAAATAACTTGTACACTTTCAAATCCTCATAGCAACCAACAAATGTGAGTGATCAAATTTTCCTCTCCATTGCTTTCCATTGTGCATCTTGAATAAATGCCCAAGCCTCACTACCAAAAATAAAAAAATGTAGAAACATCAGGCTTGATATGAGTCCAAGTCTCCTTAGAAGTCAAATGTTGCAATGCCTTGTGAGGCATCTGATTCTGAATATAGTTGGTACACTTGATAGCCTCAACCCAAAAAGAAGGAATCATATCTTGAGACTGTATCATACAATTGGCCATCTCCCATAATGTTTTGTTCTTTCTCTCAGCAACCCCATTCTACTAAGGAGTATGTGGAACTGTGAACTCATGTTGCAAATCATGCTTAGAGCAAAAATATCTGATAGATTGATTCACATATTCCTTTCCATTGTTAGTGTGTATACACTTGATAGAAAGACTAGACTACTTCTCCAAAAATGACTTAAAGATTTGAAATGAATCAAAGACATTAGACTTGTACCTCAAAAAGTACACCCATGTGCATCTAGAGAAGTCATCTATGAAGGTAAGTACATAGCGGGCACCAAAAAAAGATGGAGTGAGGAAAGACATAAGATCACTATGTATTAATTGCAATGGTTCCTTAACACATATGGATCTACCTACCAGAAAAGGATATCTGTGATGTTTTCCAAGTGCACAACCTTGACAATCACCACCAATACAAGAGATCTGAGGTGGCATTGTCACTAGCTCCTATGTGATATCTATAGTTGACATGGAAAAAAATCTCATGCCAAAGTCTACTCACTTTTTTTGCATGAGAAACAAGAGAAATACTTGTAGAATCAGAGCTCTCAAAGCCATCAAACTAATATAAGTGAGTCTATAAATCAACACTCCTAGTAGAAACAACCAAATCAAGATCGTGGAGGCCTTGATTAACCACATCATGTGGTGAGAGATCAACTATCTTACCAGAGCCAGAATGAAAAATTTGATAGATAGAAAAGAGGTTCATAGAAATGGTCAAAACTAATAGAACATCCTATAGGGAACCACCCTCCAAAGAAATAGTGCCAAAACATGAAATTAAAAGTTGTGTGGAGTCATCACAATTTGTGTAGTAACACTCTAAGCAAGTGAAGTAACCAAATTAGGTGAGTGTGTCATATGGTGGGAAGCACCTAAATCAATAATCCAAGTAGATGAAGAAGACAAAGCTCATGTAGAAATAGCATGTCCTTTTCTTAAAGGAGGAACTAATGGCTTCAGAGAAGAAATATTTTGTTGTTGCATGGCCTCCTCTAAAGCCTCAAGATGTTTCCAACACCTAGAAATTGGATATCCTTCCTTGCCACAAAAACTATAAGGATCATGTATAAACATCTTAGTTTTCGAGGAAGGATGACTAGAATTTGAAGGTTTACCCTTCAAAGTGAATTTCAAAGAATTTGATCTAGGAGATGGCTTAGAGGAAGTCTCACTACCAACTGAATTTGTTTTGGGATTCGATTTCTACTTTGGCTTCCTTGTAGATGTCTGAGCAATCAATGCTTGTTTCTATGATCCTGTTAGAGAGTCCAACTGTGTAAGTTTTTCCTTCTCTCTAGTCAAATGATCACATAATACCTCAAATGTGGGCATGGTAAATCTAGGTCCCAAAGCATCCATATTGGAATGAAAGGTAGAGGAGAAAATTTGAAATTTTCCTTGAAGCTTTGACAAAATTAGATAAATGTGCTCCTTAGTAGTCTTTACCTTTCCAAAACCATGTAACAAAGTTCTTCATTGTTTAAACTTCATTAGAAAGTCCTCAATTGAGGGAAAATCATCAAGTTCAAGGGTAAATGCATGTAATGCCCCGCCAAGGGATCCAAAAGAATTAACCTAAATTTCACTAAGTTTTCCAAACATTTTTTTTTTAAACAATAAAGAATAACATACACATCAAACACATAGTAGCGGAACAATAACATACAATCAACTATAATCATACATAACAAGTTACATTTCTTAAGGATCCCATGATGTTGAATTACATTTAAATCTAATTAATACTAAGTCTAACAACTACCACATCCATATAAAAGAATAAGTATAAAGTCCAATGTCCATTTAATATACATTTTTTCTGAATGCCTCTTGGCAAATTAATTTGGAATGCTCAATCATCCACTGTACATGTCACAGGGTATGAAAGGCTAAAATAATAAACACATGTAAAAATAGAAATACAACATCCTCCTTAGATCCATGATACAAGTAAAATAAAATAAATGAAACCATCCACTATACATGATACATCCATCCATCATAAAATATATAAACATCCAACATGAAATGCAACTATCCACCATGAAACACATCTAACTAAGTGTGTGGTTCCTCCCAACTATCATTAGCATTATAAGACCATCGTGGGCCCTAGCCATCCCTCACATGTAACATCCCAAACCATTGATAAGATCATTAGTACTATAGTAATAGGGACGTCAGTACTAAACATACTACAACATAATCATAAGGAAATCTAACATACAAGAATACAACATAAGATGATCCTACAAGTAGATAAAATTGCCTATCACAAGCTAATCATCAATATGAGGAAATGCATCAGTAAATAACATCACCTAATCATGATAAAAAAGCATCTCAAGAAGCTCCAACCACGGTGACTACGGACGGATCTCAATGGTAAGAGTAAAAAGCACTATCACTCGATCGCGTGGAACCTAAATGGCCCACTCCCATCGCACTGAGGAGAAAGTCTCAAGTCCCAAACAAGATATCAAATCATAGAATATAAATACTCTCTAAGTCCAGGAAATGCTAAAAGTATTCTAACTCAAAGGTTCTAATAAAGAATGACATCTAATCCTAGAGGCACACAAGACACGTAGAAAACCTACTATGTAAGCAGGCAAGTGTCATTGCATGAATCACGTAGAAGTTACCTTGGCAATTTTTTAGGACTCTAGGGTCCCTAGTGATCCACATGCGGCCAATAGTATCCTCTCATACTAACAAGGCATTCTACGGAATGCAAGGTCGCAATCAAGCGTTCTCTCTACTCCCATCCTAGTTTGTACTAGTACTCGAGGCATGGACAAGAACATATAGTTATCTTATTAGGTTCATTTTAATCTCCATATAGTGTAATATTTTCACTTATTAAAACAACTTACAATGGGTTACCCCCAAGACCACTTAGGGTCCTTGGCCCCCATTGCAAGCCACTTCCTGACACTGCAAGTAGATTACCTACCCTAGGCTCAATAAAATCACAAATCAAAGAATCATATAAAAATCACCTCAGCCCTATACAAGTGACTGAAAAGCATCAAAAGATAATCAACAATATTCACATCAGTTCTCCACGAGCAACTGGAAAGCACCAAAAGATAATCATAATAATCACAATAGTTCTCTATAAGCAATTGAAAGCATACCAATAATATTGATCAAAGACTCTAAAATGGTCAAGTCAAACATGTCACAACATGACATCATCAAGAACAAGAAAACACTTCAGTCCTGTCAAGACGACTAGAAAGTAATCCAAGTATAACTGATCGAGGACTCAAAAAATGGTTAAGTCAGGTATCTCATAGCATAAATCTTTCTATCCCACAAAGACACTAAAAATAGTAATCAACAATATAAACACACTCAACATAGAGCATACCATCACATACCATGGTTAAGTAAAAGTAATCAAGATTGAGTACAAATCATCATAATATCACATTCACATAACTCCCAAGTCTCTGGTAAACATCCTAAACTGGTCAACACTCTAGGACCACCCAAACCCCAAACATAGACATCACGTAGAAGACAAAATAATCTAATAGTTTGGGTTTGTTTGGAATCACATGGTTAAGTTATTTATGAGGTTTCATTTTTTGTTTCAAAATATATTTCAAGTGTATGAGATTCTCAGTTTAATCTACAAGTCAACCCATTGATTTATTTGGATAAAATATAAAATTACCCCCATTTATATTATGTCAATTAATTATTAAAATAATAATTATTGTTCTTCCAATAAAAATAATTTTGATTTTATTAAAGTCAATATCATTATTATTAAAGTAAATCTAAATTCCACTAAGTATTCTCATATATTAATTAATCTTAATTAAACTTTACTAAAGGTTAAGTAGGAGATAATTTCCACAGATAGTCAAATTGTGATATGAATATCAGGATTTAACTGTGTGATTTTTGAGTCAAACTCGATGACTCATGTTTCATGAGTAGTGATTCAACATGAATCCATCTCTCATGAGAATAAATGGAACACTTAGCACTCATTAGATCTAGGTGATGCTCACAGGGGTGAAGCACCAGGACTTCTTGAGAGGTCACCCATCCCAGTACTACTGCAGCCTGAGCGCGCTTAACTACGGAGTTTCCTCCATAGTTAAACCCAAAGCTTGCAAATGGGGGTTGCAAGCTTTGGGTTTAACTATGGAGGAAACTCCGTAGTTAAGCGCGCTCAGGCTGGAGTAGTACTGGGATGGGTGACCTCCCGGGAAGTCCTAGTGCTTCACCCCTGTGAGCATCACCTAGATCCAATGAGTGCTAAGTGTTCCATTTATTCTCATGAGAGATGGATTCATGTTGAATCACTACTCATGAAACATGAGTCATCGAGTTTGACTCAAAAATCACACAGTTAAATCCTGATATTCATATCACAATTTACTAAAGGTTTCAAGTTTATATTTTCATGTATATCCAACTAAGAAATAAACCCTCAAGTTTTCCTATTATACATTCATAACTTTTATTTCCAATTTATTTCATTAATAATTTAATTAAATATTCTAATTAAATATCCTTAAAATTTCAACAATCAATTTGTTTTCCCAAAAGTATTTCAATAATAATAAATAATTAAAACATTTAATTATTTATCATTAGTAAAAAAAAAAAAAAATTTAAATGTTATTAATTAATACTCCTTCGCAGTTTAAAAAAAAGATAAAACTTAATTTTAAACTAAATTTATTAAATTAGTTTAATAATTATTTAAAGAAAACTATATTAAAAAAAATTAACTATTAATTAAATTTAATAATAATTAAAATTACTGTTAATAAAATCAACAATAATAATTTTAAATTTAATATATAATATATAACATAAATATTAATTAACATAATAACACATCATTAAAACTATAAAATAATAACACTATCCTAAGTGTTTAGGGCCCGTCGGCTGAATAAAGCTGTGTGGCCCCCTTTTTCAAATGCAAGTACACTGCGTACGTAGTGTAAGAAAAGGTATAGGCCACTGAAAACAAAAAGGTAAGTTGGGGGGGTGGGTAAAACCCCCTCCCTATACTTTATTTTTTTCCATTTTTTAAAATTAAATTTATTTTTTTTATTTTAAATTATAGTTTGTTCAAGATTATATTTTGTTTTAAATTTTAGAAAACCATACCTCCCCAATCAAATTTAATATAATTAAGTTTCAGCATCATCAAATTGTTTAATATATTTAAATTTAAATTTTATTAAAAGTTAATAAAATTAAATCTAAACATATTAATTTTTATTTTTTTTAATAATTGTTTTCAACATAAATCTGATAGAGAAAATATTATTAACCATCCGAATTTTCAATCTAGAATTCTCATTTTAAAATTCAAACCCTTCCTCGATTAAATCCTAAATTTTCTTTCACCTATAGAATGAGGATTTCAAATTGAGCTTTCCCTTGATCTCTTTGCACACAAAAGGAGTCAACATGCATATCAAGATTTTCCAAAAATTACAAGATTAAAGGATTCGTTACAATGACATACAAACACTCAAATTCACAGTCACGAAGAAAGAAAAATTATTTAAATAATGTAATTAACTGTGCAATTTAAATTATAAGAATCTACCTAAATTTTGATGCTAAAATCACAACGCCTAGAAGATTTGCGAGAGAATTCAGTTCTATCCAAGAACTTCTTTGTAACAATTTTCGTCAAAATTTCCTTTCCAAATTCTCGTCCAAATTCATCTCTCTAAAAAATGAACCCTCAAATTGAGATAAAGAGTCCTCTCCTTAAGTCGGGGCACTAATTGTGCGTTCACCCAAGAGAACTCTTTACTCACCTAACTTCAACTCCTATTAACTTTTTCTTAATCTTTCTTTATCTTTTCCATGCATGTCAAATGAATTATTAAATTACTTTTATTTACTCTTCACTTGACTTCTTTTTTTAGATTAAATTATTAATTTAATCTCATGCACACATTATGCAACTCTTATTAAATTCACTTGTTTTATCTTTTTAATTAATTTCTTTTATTTTTAATTCTTATGCATGCATCATGTGAACATAAAACTTTTTCATATACTAATATCTTTTTAACTTATTAATTTATTTTAGAAACTTAATTGATAAAATATTTAGTAAATTAAATAATAATAGTATTTAGCATTTATTTAAAAATGAACTTTAAATATATTATTATTAAATTAAATAAATATTATTGCATTCTAAATTTAAACTTATAACTTTTATCTTCAAATTTAATTCTTTTTATTTAAATAAATTTCTCAATTAATTAAATATTAAAAATATCATAATAATTTTTTATTAAATTAAATTATTAATTTAATCTTTTAATTAGATTTAATTAATAGAAAACTCACCAAAGACTCATAAAACAACATACGAAAACCTATCATAGAAAAATAGATACTAAATAAAACTAAAGGGTTATAATCACAAATTAACATCATCTGACACATTCGAAGGGTACACGACTCAGATACCTGTCCTAATTATCACTTAGGACAAATGGCTTAAGGGTTTAGGATTTGGACTTAAGAATTTATCTCCCCTTTCTTACCATTGAGATAATGCGATAGGGTAGGCTCATCTTGGCAATTCAGGGAAGTCGATACCCGGTACTTGCAACCTGCATAAAATCCATGCATGTACAAACATAATATATACTAAGCTAAACAGACAATGGCAAGAAGTGGTGCATGATGTAGATCCCAACTAGTAGGTGACTACGACTCCCTTTCTTAATCACATCAGAAACACCATACATAAAGAAAAAAAATACGCACACCATACACATGCAGTATGGGGTAAGTATCCATAAGAAAACACATATGATAATCCATCTAACTAATCATCATCAATAACTTGAAAATACTATATTAATCATCATGCATACATGAAGTATAGAGTGCCAAGTAATCTCATAATAAAATTAACTAAATCTAAAACAATATCTGATAATATTAGAACAATGCCACTAATCATAAGCATAAAACTAGCCTAAAAGAGTTTGACAATGATAGCAAAATGCAAACTAGGGGCAGGCACTACAGTGCACCAAGTTGTCGTGTCAAAAGTGGGGTATAAGTGACCACATTTTTTTTTCCCTCTAAAATCAACAATTTCTAAACTTCAACAAGAATTTAAAGATAGTTACACTAAAAATTTTAAGATATGACAAAGACAAAAATAGTAGTCCTTTGAATCTAGTTTCTAAACTAGTATATTTTTTTCAAAATGGTTTAGTTTTAGGTCCTCAAAAAAGGGGGCCATAGAAAATGGTACTATTTTTTCAAAAAGAACATAACATAGTGCAAAGTGTGGCCCCTCTAAAATTTTAACTTTTTTTTTGAAATTCATTAATCGCTCTGGTCAAACATTACCTAACATTGTGTAGTTTATCCTAGATTTTTCAGGTAATTTTATAATATGTATTTTTTTAATGAATTTTGCAATTGGACACATCCCAAAAATGTGAAATATCTATGTTCTCCCCTTAGAAATGATTGAAAACTAATGTAAAATCAAATTTTATTTTTTTCAAAGTGTGTAGAATGGAGTCTAGTTTCTAAAAAACTAAGTTGTTACAAAATTGGATAAACAAGCTAAAATCTACACCCCAATTATTACATATTGGTTTTTGATAGAAAATGGACATACATTCAAAAGAAATTATAGTTGAAAGGCTTAAAATAGTTCAAATTCAAAATAAATTATATGGTTAAATAACTAACACATAGATCTACAATGTCACATAATCTTATTTTATCGATTGTCAACCATGAAGAAACTTGAAGAAGAGAACACAAGACAAATCAATCATTTTTTTAATATTTGTTGCAAAACACATCTCATACTAGTTTAGAGACTCCAAACCTTTGGGTTGCATCCCCAAGGCAAACCCAAGCCTTAGGCTTGGTAGAATCCAAAGCTTTAAATAGTGCATGCACGCAATGTAAAGTATTTTTAAATTCATGCTTACATAGAGAGTACGTGCTATAGTGCCCACATACTTTGTAAGCCTAAATTTAAATAGAGAGGGAAGGAGAGGGAGAGAGGGTATAAAGTGGGAGAGAGTAGAAGATGGGGAGAGAGTAGGAGATGGGAGAGGTTGGGACAAGGAGAGAGGGAGGGATAAATGGAGAGAGAGAGAGAGAGAGTAGGGGATGGGAGAAGGTGGGATAGGGACATAAGGGATGGGAGAAGGTGGGATAGGGAGAGGGAGAGAGAGAGGGGGGGGGGGGGGAATGAAGAGAGAGATGTGTGTGAGAAATATATAGTAAAAGAGAGATTTAGCTAGATAAATGGAGAGAGAGAGCAGACTAGGGGATGTGAGAGGGTGGGATAGAGAGAAAGAGTGTGAGAAAGGGTGGGATTGGCTGACCCAACAATGGAAGCCAAGGATGTAACCATGCATGTATTGGCACACTCTCCCTGCAAGGATCCCAAGTATCTACAACTACTATTAATTTGGGCATCACTATATGATATAGAATATTATGAAGTACTAAAGCTGGTAGTAACTTCTTCCATGTCTCAAGAAAATGTAGCATAGGTTCAAGGTCCCTTGGCTTCAAAGAATCTATAGCAACTATTCTCACTGCTAGAAGAATAATCTCAGTGAAGAGTTGAGTGTAAGGAGCTGAAGAAGAAAGTTCTTCTTCTGTGTAAATGCCATAGTCATGAGGCTCATTCCCTTGCAGAAGCCTCTGCCACAATGACACTACCTCTAAACCATGCAAATGATGTATGTGTGTATGTATGTATGGATGTATATGTATGTGTGTATGTATGTATACAGAGAGATATTTTGGATTGTGGAGATCAGTGGAGATCTATGATTTCGTTGTCATGCCTTTGTGATCTCTAAATGTGTATGTATGGATGGGTATGTATATATATAAATACACACATATGTGTATGTTTCTATGTATGTATATATGTATATAAACAAAGAGATCTTGGCATAATAAAAAAGCAATAAAGCTCACTCAACATGTTGCATGGCCATAGATGCGATGGAAACACCTACTTGTAAGTATATTCCTCTTTTTATCTCTCATTTTTCATGTGTTTATTTCACTTGAGCTATTATTTCTTAGGGGGCATTTTGTAATAGTGGATTCATTTTATGTAGGAGGCATTGAGGAAATTCCTGGATGTACTCATGTGATGAATTTCTCATGAGAAATGAAGATGGACTTCCCCTGAGAGTAGTAGGAGGCGATGAGGACATGCCAAGTACTTTAAAGATATAGGGAATTTAGATGTTGTTTGGGGGGGGGGGGGGGGGGGGGGGGGGTGCGGGGCAGTGCAAATGAGCTTCCACCTTCACGTGGTTAGCCTTGATTAGTAGATAATGTTAAACTATAATCAAAACCAATTGAAGCTCAACATTAACCTACAATTGCATGACAACTAACTATTTAAATCTCGTAGTTTCAAGCAATGCAAAAGGATGCCATAGTTCAATATGCAATCTCAATTCATATGCATACGACATTAGGTGGAGCTAAAAAATGCAATGGGTTTGCATTTTTTTTGTATAGGTTTTTAATTAGGTATTTTAAGTTATAGACCATCATAAACATTGTTCATGATGGTCTATAATTTTAAAAACTTAATAGACCTATTAAATAAATATAATCATGTTGTGTTTTTTCAGCTCCACCTGTTGTCCATGCATTTGAATGCAACTGCACATGCATTCTCAATTTTGAATGGCAGAATCATATTTTGGATGTAATGAAAAAATGACATGCACCAAAATATGGGAAAATGATGTCACTTTTATAGGTCTGGAATCTTTTTTTTACTTTAAATATTGATGCTTTCTTAAAGATTTTAGATGTTAACAAGGAATTTAGATGTTGGGGGGTGGAGCCAAATGAGCTTCCACCTTCACATGGTTGGCCCTAATTAGTAGAGAATATTAAACTATTATTGAAACCATGTGAAGCTCAACATTAACCTATGATTTCATGACAATTAGCTGTGTAAATCTCTTGGTTTCACACATTGAAGAAGGATGTCATAGTTCAATATGAATTCTCAATTCATATGCATATGACATCAGGTGGAGCTAAAAAAACCCATCAAGTTTGTATCTTTGTTAGAGGTTTGCATGGACCTATTAAATAAATGTAAATGTGTTGGATTTTTCCAGCTCCACCTATTGTCCATGCATACAGAATGTAGTTGTACATGCATTCTCAATTCAGAGTGGCAAAATCTTATTTCAGATGTCACAAAAAAATGACATGCACCAGAAGATGGGAAAATGATTTCAATTTTGCATGTTTGGAACCTTTTTTTCTACTTTAAAGTTATCATTTCTTAAATATTGTAGATGTTAATGGGGAATTTAGATGTTAGCAAGGGGGGGGGGGGGGGGGGGAATGAGCTTCCACCTTCATGTGGTTGGCCCTTATCAGTACAGAATATTAAACTATTCTCAAAACCAAGTGAAGCTCAATATTAACCTATGATTGCATGACAACTGGCTGTGTGAATCTATGATTGCATGACAACTAATTGTGTGAATCTACCATAAGCTATGAGAGCATCGTAGCTAACTTTGAACAAAAAAATAATTATTAATACAACAAGTCGTCTCAATTTTGATGGCTAGTTGTCACTCACACAAAATTGATGCCACATACCCATCTCTATTGTGAAATTTTTTTTTGACCACTAGCCATCACTCCCACAACATTTATGCCAGTTTCATGTCACATGTGTGATAGTGGCCTTGACAACTAGTTGTTGCAATTGAGACGGTGTAAAGATGAACTCTTGTCATGGTCTTGTTCCAAGTTACAACAACTTTATCCTACACAATTGCAATCAATGCCATTTCCATTGCAATTTGTGATAGAAAAATTTTGATGCCTATTCAACAAGAGCCAAATGGTGATGGTGCTTGGGCAATCGGTGAGCATCGCAATTGCGATGGCCCGTTGTCACAATTTGAGCCCAAATGTAGTAGTGAGTTGATCCAAACAAGAATTTTTGAAGGGTGATATCTTGGACTTCTTGATAGGTATTAAAATTACCTTAAGTGTGCAAGGAAGGTGTTCCCAAGGTCTAAGTGTGTGTAGCTCCATTTAATGATGCTTCACATGGTTTGGTTTTCATGAACATTTGTAGCTCCATTTAATGATGCTTCACATGGTTTGGTTTTCGTGAACATGCGTAGCTCCATTTAATGATGCTTCACATGGTTTGGTTTTGGTGAACATGTTTCACTCGACACAAAATCTTGCATTGTTACATAGTGGAAAGTTACTAAATGGAGAATCTTTCTATCTATTCATCATGGGATCATTTTGTCACCTCTGTTAGATCTAGATGGTTGGGTAAATGCTAGGGGACATCTCATTTCACTCACTAAACATCAAGAGTTCTTTTGCACATGTCATATCTAGGTTTGCCTTTGGAAACACCTTGACAGCTAATGACTCAAGTAGTCAGTCTAATATGAAAAGTTGAATGGGCTCTTGCAAACTTGGTTATAATCTTAAATACACCCCCAACCCTTGGATTTCACTTATTAAACCAAAAAATTATATTTCCTTCTTTAAGTGGCACAATAGGCCTAATTAGGCCATATTAATGAAGATAGTACAATGAAATGGATTGGTAATGACCAAAAGGAATTCTAAAGGGGGGGGGGGGGGGGGGGGGGGGGGGGGCGAATCAGTTATCCAAGGTCTAAATATACAAATAAAACTTTTCACAATTTAGTGAACCCATATTCATAAAACATTTTTATCATGCATGCATCCATTAGATCATACAATCACTTAAACTTGTAGGTTACTATCAAATCAACTTTGTAGAAATGTAAACATGAAATACAACAGATTCAATAACGCATTTGACACAATTATTTAACATGGAAACCAAATTTGGGAAAAACCACCAGCAACATGCTACTCATTCTCACTCTTCTAAAGTGATTCCCTGTGAAAGGCCAACCCTATTAAAGGTTACAATGCACACTATTAAATGTGACTTGGTTAAAGGATTTCAAGCACCCTGTTAGGAAAGCCTTTTTATAGGAATTTAGATCATTAACTTGAAATGTTACCTGGTTAAAGGATTTACAAATGACTATTAGGTCAACCTTAATCCAAAGGATTTACCCTAGAATGATACAATGATTAGAATGTAATCAGTAAGGATTGATCTGATAACAACTAACAACTCCATTTGTACATTACAAATCTCTATTTTCAATCCTCCATTCTGCTTGGCTTTCACACACTTCAGCTCTAACAAATTTTTCACCCTTCAAGCATCCATACCCTTAAGCCTTCTTTCTTTTCTTGCCAATGCAGACTCTTCTCTTAGGTCACTAAATGAAGCAATACACGAGACTCCTTGTCTTACTTAGGTTCTTGCACATGACAACCTTTTCTTCTGACCAACCATCTCTATAAATAGAAAATTAAGATATTTTTCCATTCATCCTCCATCATTCTTTTGTAGGGTTAGGTTGGATTAGGTAGGATTCAATGAATCTACCGATCATTTCATTACATTCCCTTTTAGAAACTTCTCCTTCAATCTGCTCTGAATTTGCCTCAAAATGGTTCATCATGAATTTTGTGCCACCAATTCATCAAGCTTATCTTCCACATGGTTTATGCAATCCAAGAAATCAAACTTGTTGTCTCAGATTCATTGATTCTCAATGTTTCTCTTAATGCTAACACTCAACATTAACTAACTTCTGATGCTTGACAGAAACTACATTGCTTGGCATCCACTATCAAAAGACTCAGCAAAAACTAAAGTTTACTGGTGCTTGGCATCAACTAAAATTTACTTAGCTTACATTGTACCACTTGGCTTACAATGAAATTTACTTTTCTCAGCTCCAACTTATTTTCTTCTTGGCTTACACTAACTTTTCTTAGCATCTATTGTGTAGATTGTTAAGCTTGGCAGACATACTTCGTTTAACTTGTTCTTCTAAACTTAATCAATGTATCCATCCTTTGAAACCTTAAATAGATTATTAATGCACTATAACATCACTATCTTAACTGATCATTGTACTCCTTTTCCATATCATAACTCAACCTTTCCTCTAGGTGCTAGTGTTACCTCATTTTATCAAATCCTCTTCATCAATCAAACAAATGATAGTACTCAAATCATCTAAGAAATTGTCTTACTAGCAAGTAGTAGGTTTGACATTAGTGACAAAACAATAATTGAAACACATATTCATACTTGTATCAATCTATTTTCAACAATAACACCTTTTGTGACTACTCTTCTTAGAAAATAAACAAGTCTACTTGGTAGGGCTCCCTACCATTAATTATATTCAACTTGTACACGAAAAAGAATTTCACTATCTTTTAATAGGCCCTCTACACTTTTCAAATTCAAAGGGTTGTTGTATTTGGCTAGTTACAAGTGGAGAAAAATGGATTTCTTTTTAAAAGACTCAGTGTCCATGAAAGTTTTGACTTCCTTGCAGAGATTTGTGCTTTACTCCCGCATGCAGTCAAGTTAGAGCCTCAAATTGGATTTAGTGGAAAACTAACTTGACACCCTTTTCAACCATGCAAGTTTAAAACCTAACCTAGGCTATACATGCACGTGCCATAGCTAGGAACAACACAAAACAATGAAAAAATTAACAAGTTTAAGATTTTCTTATCTCAATAGTCATAAGGTCTATTCCTATGCTATGGCCATCCTTGAGTGTATAATAGCCTATACTAACAATTTTATGCAAAGATAAACTAGAATGTACTATTGATCACCAATTTTAGTGTTGATCAAGATATGAATTTGATGGGTATATATCAATACCATGTTGATTTAATAAGTTTCTTCTAACAACCCATTAGAGAAATCATCCATCTTCTACTATGCTAAAAAAATGGATCTTTTATAGTGGTCCATTAATAATGGTTTGAAGTCTGACTATATAGAAATGAAATTATTTATATGGAATAGGATTCAAAAACTTACGCTAAGTGTAAAACTAGAGGAGCACATTATTTCTCTACAAAAAAAAATTAACTAATGATATATCTTCTTATACAATAAGAAGAAAACCTCTAAGAAAATTAATAGCCTTGTGAATATGATTACACTGAATTAATCCTCATAGTTTTCTTCTACAACTTTCCACAACTAATTTGAGGGCGTTGCAGTAGGGAACTTGAAAGTTTGTTTGGCTTTAAGAGAAATGTGTCATGTCGTATGGTTGTGATGCTCTGGTTATTATGCCCATTGAATAGTAGGGAACCCTCCTTGCCTCGAACTATTCTTTAGGGTAGGGATGATTCTATACGTAACATGGGGCCTAGGGGCCCCTACAATTCCCTCAAAACAAATTATTCCCCCACATTATATAGGGAATATATCCCTTCCTTCCTTCTTGTACAGAGGGATGCATGCAATGGGAGAATAATATAACAGTAGGGGCCCCTACTATTGAAAGGGGAAGGGGAGGACCTACCACTATAGCCACCTGCCCCTACATAATTGGCTAGGTTAGGCAAGGGTAGGGCCCCCCTAAAATTCTATGGAAAGTTGTTACGGTAGGTTGTTAGGCAAGAGGGCCACATTTGCCCCCCTTCAGATTATTGTAGGGATAGATCAAATCCATCTCCTTGATATAGTTGCCCCTGACATCTCCTCAACTAGAGTTCCTAGCCTCCCATAGCCTCCTTCCACCGCTAGGGCAAGCAGTCAATAACTATACCTCTACACTCGATAGCTGCTAGAATCGAGCTAGCCTTAGAATAGTAGGGGACCCTCCTCCAATTATAGTTGCATTTAGTAGTTCATTAATGATGCCTGCTAGCCCCCCTCCAATTATTGTTGCTAGAATCAAGAGAATAGTAGGGGCTCCAGTCGATAGTTGCCATTAATCATACCTTGCTTCATAATTCAAACTATAGGAAACTGCCACCTACTATTCTAATGGGAAAATAGTAGGGTCCATAGAATTTTAGGGTGAGTAGTACCATAGAATTGCTCTTTCTTTTATACCCCTATAATTTTATTGGTAGGTCATGCCTATAGAATTGTAGGGGGAGGAACCTGCCAAGCTAAAATAGTTATAGAATTGCATTGCCCCATAGAATTGTAGGGGCCCTCCTCTAATTATAGTTCCTCAACCACATAAAATTGTAGGGAATCAACTTTTAATTCTAGTTGCTAGAATCGGGCGCCCTACTATTTGCAAGGGGTTAGAATAAGTGGTGAATAAAGTTGGGTGGGGCTTGATAGTTAGACTGCCTAGAATTAATTAACTTGTGGTGAGTAAGCCTACTTAATCAGTCCCATAGAATTGCCTCTTTTTTAGATAATTTGAGCAACCCCATTAGAATTGTAGGGGCCCCCCTCCACTCGATAGTTTCTAAAATTGAGTCAAGAAGTTCATTAATTTCAACTGGGTGCCTTCAAAATGAACTATATCCCCACACCCCCCCACCCCTATAGCAATTACCCAAACCCTACTATTCTAAAGGCATTAATGTGCCTTCCCTATAATTCTATGGGGGCCTCAATGTACAATTTGAGTTGCTAGCCCTTTAGAATAGGTCGAGGGCTAGCCCCCCACTATTTTATGGTTCGCCAAGGTCTAGAATCGAGCAAGAATAAGGAGGCAGGGAATAGTTATTATGTGCATTCATAGGGACTATAGTTAGGGGGAGTCTATCTTTGGCCATATCAACCCATTACATTGCATTATTAGATGATGGTGCAGGCGATGGTTCATTCATCACCATCATCCTATAGAGTGATTATCGATGCCTATTATGCCTTCAATAAGTTGCACAATGTAGAGGAGATATAGTCAAGTAGCACCCCGATCTAGCTATACTATGGTAGATGAATGATGTTGGGCCTGAGTGAGATGGACTAAGGATCAAATGTTTGTCATTCATGTCTAGGGGCATTGGGGAGTATCAACACTGCTCGCCAATAATAGTTCTCTATGGCTGGCTCCCCCTAGGCCTACTATATATAGCTTAGCTGCATTTATGCTCCCTTTAATGCCATATAGGTATATAGGCTAATCAGAGTGGAGTGGAACATCAGCACCCATTGCCCCCATATATATATAGGCTTATTCTGAAGTTGAGATGGGTTGGGTTAGTTCTCTATCTAGGTTTATGCCCTCGGGCTCCCAACATTCAACCTCGTGCCAACCAAATTGCCTACTATTCTAAGGTGTGGTACCTAGATAATTATCTAAAAAGGGGCAAAAGAAGAGATGTTCATGGCCCAACCTAGCCTTATACTCCATCTGGGTTTATGGGCTGAGTATTGAACCACACACTAGCAGGGTCAGGGGCCTACAATTTAATTAAATTATTTCTTGTTGTTTCTTTAGGCTAGGCAAACATAATTTGAGAAGAATAGAATAGACCGGGTAGAGGGTTCATACTCTATATGTAACATGCTTGCTATAGCATCATTGCCCTACCAATAGCCCCTCCAGTGCAGAGGAAGATGAACTAATAAAGTGACAGGGCCCATCCATACCCATGTTACCCCACATTATATAGGGAATTTGGCAAGCCCTATCAATTCCCCCTAAATAAATTATTCCCTACTATTCTGTGGTCATCGCTACCCCTTGTCGAATAGTAGGGAATAATCTATTTAGGGGGAATTGGGCAGGGCTTGCAATCTCCTCCCACCTCGGGCTTTTCTAAATAGTAGGCTTCATATGCAGGGTGGCCCCTACTATTCTATGGCCCCTTACTCTTAAAGGGCCTTCTGGCACTATGATTGACGGTAGCTACTCGATCTGAGGAATAACCCCTCTTTAGAATAGTAGGGAAAATCATCCCCATCTACCTCCTCCGCCTAGCTACTATTCTAAGGGCAAGGGTGAGACCAAAACTAGGTTATCAATTGGCCTTGCCCCAGTTCCCACCCCAACTACTCACTCTGTCACTGGTGCAACTTCAAAATGGCATTAATTAGTTCATTAATGCACTCGCTAGGAGAATAGAATAATAGGGGCTGCTAGCCCTTTAGAATAGTAGGGGGCTAGAATTGATATAATAGTAGGGGGCTCCTACTATGGAAAAGGGGAAAGGGCTCGACAAGGGGCAATTATCACCTTGCTGCCATAATGGCAGTGTGCATTCATGGGCCCTTATTATTCTATGGCTAGTTGGTCACCTCCCAACTTGCACCATTGATGCACTCTTCCCCCTTCCTTACCTCGACCCAGAGTAGATCCACCAACACAAGTGGTAGTCTATCCTGAAACTATGGTGAAGCTTGGGATCTAGTCTCTCTGCCTTCCCTAAAAGAGAGAATGAAGAGGTAGAGGTATGCTAGGGATAGAGGCCTAAACTAGAATTGAGTAGGGCTAGAACTAGAATCTAGCAGGGCCTCGAGGTCTCCAATGATGGCTGAGCCTCCTAGATGGCCAGGCCTCCTAAATTATCACCCTACTGCCATAATGGCAGTATGCATTCATAGGGAAACTCTAATGGAACTGGGATGGCCGGTCGATCAACTACCCAAACAAAGTGGTTAGTCGACTAGAGTATAGAACCCCTACAACTAGAGCATAGTACCACTACTCCTTTAGAATAGTAGGGCCCCCTTCATTTAGAATCACCTATAATTGGGGAGAGGGGTGGGGATGTTGAACTACCAATGAAGAGTGGTCTCACCATCCTGGATTGAACCTTCTCCAAAGCCTCCTTATAAATTATAGGCAAAGACAGCCAACCCAGGGACAAAGATGGACAGCTTGAAGATGAAGATGGTGGATTGAATGGGAGGGCCTCGCCTATTATAAGGGCAAAGACGGCCAACCCGAAGACAAAGATGGTGGATTGAATCACCTGAAGACAAAGATGGTGAATTGAATGGGAGAGCCTCTCCTATTATAAGGGCAAAGGTGGTGGATTGAACCTTCTCCAAAGCCTCCTTATAAATTATAGGCAAAGAGTCCTATCTCCCCAGCCTGCCCCTACTATATTAGTTGTAGCAGTTGTAGCAGTACTATTAGCAAAGCCCTTTCCTTCCTATAGTGGACTCTACTAGCTAGAATAGTCTTTGCCCGCCTGCCCCTCCCCCCTACCCTATATTTTGAAGGACTAAGGGCTAAGGCTCTTTGAAGCTAGGATAGCATAGTCGGTCCCCCTGCCTATAGAATTGTGACAAATGAATGGAATGGTGAACCTAAGTATATACCTGGCCAGATTATCTACGGAACATGCCTAGTTTGAGTGCCCCACCAGAGAGCCCACATGAATTGTCCACTAGGATAGGTAATTCTATTCTACCACTAAGCTCTTTCCATATATCTATAGGGGTTCCCCTACCACCACTATAGTTGGGGTTGGGTCCGCCCTTACATTTATAGAGTTTCTCTTCCCAGATATCTATAGGGCATCAGTAGGGGGCTGGTATAACTAATATAATGGATGGCCCCTATCTATACCAATATAGGGAAACCCCTATAGTCTAGTAGGGCCCTATCATCTATAGTGCGTAGAGCTTTCAAGTATGATCAATGAGAAGCAACCAGCTGATATGGAGGTAGGAGCTTTCAAGACTGAGATCATCCAGACCTGGAATCAATAGAGCACATCATGGTTCAATTTTGGGCCCCACTTTATCTTCTAGGTGTTCTTATACCCTGGTAAATAGTAGGGGTGGAACCCCTACTATTTGAAGGGCCCTACCCCTACCCCTTCTATTCTAAAGGGTAAAGGGCCCTACTATTCTAAGTTGGGGGTGGTCCATAAAATTATAGGGAAAATTCTTTTCATTTATCAGTGCCCTACTATTCTAAGGATGCGCCAAATTACCATACCTCCATCCCCCCAATAATAATTGTTGAATAGTTCTCTACTGACTAGCCTATAGAATGGTAGGGGCCATCTTTTAATAAGATAGCTTATTCTAGCAGGTTGATTTAGCTTTACTAATTACTATAGCCTCCCACCCATGTTACGTATAGAATCACTACCCTCAGCTGGGGCTATAAATTGTAAGAGTCCATTCTCCGCTTCAATGCTATCATGCCCAACAATTGAGGCAGGAACTCACATTTTAAAAAAAAAAAAATTGACAAATATCCACTACGTTTAATACATGGTATCTCATATCCATTCAGTGTGCTAACTCAAACTCCTAGGTGAGCTAGTTTTACATCTTCAAGAAGTTGACCTATCACTATTGGCACTTGATTCTGGTTATTAGCATAACCTATTAGAATTAATTGGAACATTAAAAATTCTTCATTAAATCATTTATATCGAACCATGTATCCTTGGGCATAATCCTAAACCACAATTTGAGCAATCCAACCTATAAAACCTTTGCACAATAACATAACACTAACTACCCCTAAGACACCTTCATTGCAATTTAAATAATATTATGATAAAATGTCTTTAATTGAGTCTTCAAAGATATAATATATCTATAATCTTAATTTAAATTAATCTTAAACCTATACTAAATAATTACTAATTTATTTATATAAAAGGGAGCTAAATGAAATCAACTAAAATTTTATCTTATCACTATTAAAGGAAAATAATTATACACCTAAACATAATTTTCAACTAATTTAAAACCTGATAACATTAATCATGAAAAATTCAATTAAGCAAAAGGTCAATTAACTTATAGACTTCATTGATTCAAATGACCATCTAAATAACATAAATCTAATTATTCGAAAACATTGGATAAAAGAACTTACTAACTAAAGTAATGTCTAACATATAATTAAATAAACTTTATTTGAACTTTATTCTAATAACAATTTTGTTTAATTCTATAATCTATTTAAGATATAACATTTCCAATAATAGCATTATAACCAAAAGTAAATGCTGGTAAATAATAAAATAAAACATAATATCTTTATCTACAAATCTAACATTTACTTACAACTAACAACTTCTAATTTTCAACCCTCTATTAATCTAGACATACGTCAAATAAAATAATGCTAATTACAAGTTTAAAAACAAACAAATATAATTGTTAACATTTAAATTTTTTTTACTAACTATCCATCTTTTTAAAAAAAACATACAAATTAAATTAATTAACATCAAACTTAACTAATTAAACCTGTATTGCATAAAAATGTAATCAAGGAAATAACACTAAGCAACTAACATCTATTCCTACATGATTATGCAAACTTCAAAATATGCAAGAGAAAATGGAAATAAACATAACATGAAATCAAAAGAGTATAAACTATTCAAAATAGCACATATGCAAACCTCATAAAATCATCAAGTGTAGATGATTTCATTGTTGTGGGATGTGGTTGCTCACTATTCCTGTAGCATAACAATGAGGTAGATAGTGCTTGTGGAAATGAGGAGAGGGTTCTCCTATCATAGGAAGAGAGATGCAACAGACGACTAAGATCGAATGCAAGATGAATGGCCAGGATCTCTCAAGATCAATGAGGTGTCCATGAGGTGGAGGCCAAGTAGACTCCAAGTAGATTAGGATTTTTTACCATTCAAAGGGGGAAAGATGCTCACACATGTGTGAGCAACCTTTGATGTGATGGGTCAATGACAAGTGTAAGAGGGTTGGAGGCTCAAGGTTTTTCACACATGTGTGAGACACCTTTGGTTCACATTTGAAGGGGGACAAGTGTGTAAGTGTGTAATAGTCACATGTCACATGTGACTAGGGTTTGCTAATCCTTTGATTAGGATTTTGTAAATGATTAAGGATGTGATTAGATGAGGAACTAGGATTAATTAGTGGCTAAATGGATTGAGCTAGGTTAGGAAAGTGAGGTTAGGTGAGGGTTAAAGTTAGGAGCCATGTGCTCAAATAGGATTAAATTTAATATTTAATTCCAAGTGGGATTAGGAAAGGGATTAATTAAGTAAATGAAGTACTTAATTAAAGTGAATGGGTTAGCATGCAAGGGGAATAGGTTAGGATTTAAATAAACCTTAGTTTATTTAAAACAAGAAAGGGTGAATATAATTAAACAAATGCAAATTTATTTAATTAAAGGTAGAGTAATTAAATAAATAATAAATATTTATTTAACTAGTCATGAAACGGGTATTTGGACAATTTTAGGTGTCTACAAAACCTAATAAAAAAATGGTATTAATCATATTAAAATAATCCACAACCTAACTTATCCTAATACTTTAGCTATCTACACCTATATTAATTACCTGATGCAAATAACATTCTACTACTATAACTAAACTAACATCAACACATTTCTAACTACAAACTCCTACCAACTATCTAGCTATAATTTCCTAAATCTCTACCTAAATTCCCACCACTAACTACTACTACAAAAATCCCACTTGGCCACTTGCCAAGCTGACATCACACCCCACTGGGCGGTCCCCAAGACTGGGTGCTTCCCCACACTAGGCAAGTCTAACAAGTTTTTTTTTGTTAAGTGAAACAGAGGAGGGTGATTAACAATAAACACTTCTCCCCATTCCTAGCCACCCACTACACACGCCAACCAAGGAAAAAGGTGCGTAGACCAAGGGAAGGAAAAAGGTAAGAGAGATAAGTTTGCACTTTATTTTTAAACAAATGAAATCTGCACTAATTCAAAACTGCCCCCACATTCTGATTCGCAAGTGGGTATGTGCAGGATCTTGGTGTGCCAAAAAGTGGCGATGTGAAAAAAAAAGAGTTTGAAGACACCTAAAAGCGCTTCAAAATTCGCTTTGACTTTTTTTTACCTATCCAGGAACCAAACCTGGAAGGTTAAGCTGAGCCTTATCGGATATCTGATAATAATTATACTCATATAATAGTATGATATATTATTTAATATTATTATTATTATTTAATATTAATATTTACTTAATGATATTATTATTATTAAATAATAATAAGATATAATAATAATATCATATTAAATAATATATCATACTATTATATTATAATAATATTATTATTATTTAATATAATATTATTATTATAATAATTATTATACTATAAGATAATAATAATATTATAATTATATTATAATCGTATAATATTATACTATAATAATAATATTATAATGTATTATATTATAATAATATAATATAATATTTCATATATTATAATATATAGTAATGTAATATAATATATATATATATAAGATATAATAGAATAATAAAAAGTAATATCTTATAATATAATATATAATAAAAAAGTATAATATATTATAAATTATAATAATATAATATAATATTATTATTATTATAATGTATAGTAAATTAATATAATAAATATTAAATATAATATAAAAATATATAAAATGTAATATATATTATGTATTATATGTTATATTATATATGTGGCATATCGGATATCCGATACTTGTACATTGGATTAAATAAAATCGCAGACCTGCAGGCCCTCATTTTACGCAAATTTGGGGCCAGTATTGCTATACGGGATCGGATATCAGATACGAGATCAGATATCAGATACGAGATCGGATATCAGATATCAGGTATGTTTTCCCCCCGACTCATTTTTAACCTAAATTTAATAGATTTTAACATGATTTTGTTTGTTTTAGTTGAATCTAGGGTTTTTTTGACAAAAATGGTTCAAATTTAGATTTTTTTTAATATATATTACGTTTTGCAATTCAATAAGAATGGCTGATCAAAATGATGACACTGAGGCAAGGAATAATATTCCTCGTAACCCACCACCAAATGATCCAGTATCTCCACAAAACCCTCCACCAAATGATCCTCTACCTCCTCAAAATCCTCCTCAAATCGAGGATTTGATAAATGAAAATCTCAATGAGTTGAGAGGTTTGCATAGAACATACAATAATATACCTGCATTGGCTCCTATGTTATCCACGTTAAACACCATAGTGGATAACATTGAAACTCTTACAAACCAACGAAATGTCGCTCTTCGTTGGCGTGATGAAATGCACCAAATGTTTGATGATGGTTTGGATTATGATGAGGTCGCAGCCCTCAACATAACCAAAGATGATTTGGCTAGCCTTTTTGCTAACCCAAAAACAAGTATACCAGTTGACCCAAAAAAACCAAACTATCGATTAAATGGTGCACAAATGACGCCATACGTGCAAATTTTTGGGAACGTTGGTGGATGGTCTTTGATATCCCTCCACATGGCAATTTAGACATACCATTTTATTTCCTTAGAAAATTATATGCAGAATTTTTGTTGAAACTTAAAGTGAACTATTGGAGCATGAAGCCCAACATGGGCTTAGGACTAGGAGCTCCTCAAGATAGACCCTCTTCCCAGCAGAAGAAACTTGGCACTTTTGTCCCCCCCCCCCCCCCCCTCGATATTTCCCCCCCTCCTCGAGTGCAGCATCCAAATATTATGGCAGAGGCTAGCTTTCAGACCATTAGAGCCATTCATAGGCTGAGTAGCCTAATGATATCTCAGGCTAGGTCAGTCATGCCTCCTCGTGTTGATGATGTTGGTGCTAGTTCATCATCGGCTAGCTCACCACACGTTTGTGTGCCTCACAATTGCATTACAGGCAAGAATATTTTCCTGGGTCCCATAGGTGATCTTCCTGAGTATCATTTTGTATTAGACGAGGATACACCAGACGCACGTGCAGAGGCTACAGACCCTGATGCGAGAGAGGAGGGGAATGCAAAGGCATGGACTCCTTCGGTGTCGGTACGTGTATACATTTTTTTGTTATGACATATGTGATTTAAAGTTAATTTTTATAATAAAGTAATTTTAATTTTTAAGCCATACTGACTTTTACATGTATGTGATCTTCATTCATGTTTAGTTGATGACTGAGGAGGAGCTCAGACAGATAGATGATGCTACACTCTCGGCCATTTCATTTGGCCTTGAGACATCTATGGTACATTATGTTGTGTTCGCATTTTTTTTTTCTATTTGATATTGTAGCATATATGGTTGCTAATCTTTCTTTTATCTTACAGATACCACCTGCCCCAGGGGGAAAAAGTGTGGGGGGTGAGCCAGCATGCATTGACAAAGGAAAGGTAATTAGATGTTTTCTAATTGATTAAATATTGATGCATTCTTGTAAAATGTTTGTGGTAATCTCATTTAATTACATTCTTTATTGTATATAGGTGTGGCTACTGGCGATGAGCCTATACAGATTCGAGTCCTAGATCATCAGGGATTTTCATTCACACAGAGAGCCCCTTTGTATGTATAAGTATCATTTATTTTTTATTTATTTTATTGATGCAGAGGAAAGTATGATTGTTGTTCTATACAATTTCTGTGATTTTTTCCATACCAATAATGATTCATGTCTTGCATATGTTCATTACAACTTAAATAGGCTTATATGCACCTGTCCAACCGACCAAGTTAGTTACAAAGGTTTATTTAATCAAACAAATACCAAATTACTACTTTCCCTCAAAAAATAATATGACCATTTGAATTTGAAATTCAAATTTCAAACTATAGTTTTTATGCATTCCCTAACTTTCTAAACTATTCCATTGACTCAAAATTGGTCATATGGATTTATTAAATGCAACTAAGTATGAAACTATCCTAAGACTACCCCATATGGCTCTTTTGGCCATTTTACATCATGTTTCCCTTAGGTCCTTACTAGGACTTTTATGACTTTTGTCTTTCAAAGTACATTGTTTATTACATAATTCTATTATTGGTTTTAATATATCCCAATTAACAATCAATGATGTCTTTGATCCTCTATCTTCATCTGGTACCAAGGCTCTCTTAGATGATTTAATAGGTGCCCCTGCACCAAACACCCCACCTTCAAAGAAACTCTTGTCCCAAGAGTTAAGGGGTACTATCTTCTTTACTCCCATCCTTCTAGAGGGATGTTTGCAACTTTGCACCTGCAATGTATTACCCTGCACACCTACATACAAATCATTAGAAACAAAAAGCATTGGATCCTTGTTACTAGCCATGGTAACCTTACTGCCTGCTGATTGTGAACAGTCATGTTTTATCCTTGACAAAGGCTGAATAACTTGTTGTCTGAGGTCATGCTAACCCTATCTCTTATCCTCCATGGATATGTTCACTTCTTTGTTCACTCTCGTCACCAAAGGACACCATACTATTTCTATCATCACTCCTTTTGCTGTCACTGTCTGCTTGTAAGCAGAATTCTGAGTTTTGTCTTGAACAATCTCATCCTTCATAACCAAAAGAGATGGCTTCAGTGGTAGATCTGTCATATCATGTTTACTCTCCCTCTGCTCCTACAAGTCCACAAACTCTTTCTTGCCAAAAAAAATAACTCTTTCCTCATCATGACCAGTCAAAGGATTTAGCTTAAACTTCACATCATCGTTGTGTACTATATAAACATTTGATGAGCCAAAATGAAAAGTGTTCCTTGAGGCTTGCCAAGGCCTTCCAAGGATTACATGGTAGCATGTCATTAGAATGCGATCACATATAACTTGATCTTTTATATTCTCCTATAGAGAAATCCACTATTGCTTTCTCCCTTACAATAATATTTTGTGCATCACTAACCCAAAATGCCCTATATGGTCTATCAATAGGATACTTCTTCAATCCTAGTTTATTTACCATTTCATAAGACACTAAATCATCAAAGGAACTAGAGTCTATTATCATCTTACAAATCCTACCATGGCTCATGCAATTTGTCTTGAAAATGGATGGTCTGGTCTCCTTTTGCTACTGCATTTGTGGTCCTCTTCTCAACATCAAAGATTCTCCTTCAAGTTCAGGGTCTGCATTATCATACTTCTTTTCTTCCTCTTCTCCTGGGGTCAAGGTGACTCTCCTCTCCTCCTTCTTGAAATCCACACCTTTCTCAGGCACTTGTAGGATTGATTTCCTACTCCTCCACATGTGAAGCATTTACCTGTGAAAACACTACTACCTCTTCCACTTCCAAATCTTCCTCCCCTAAAACTTCCTCTTGTCTCAGATGTAATCTCTTTTCCTTTATCATTGTCTTGATTGTTTGAAGTGTCAAACTGACTTCTTACACCTCTTCCTCTCATTGTTACACCTCCTCTCTAATTTTCTTGCCTCTCATTCTTTCTTTTCAACTTATCCTCTACCCAGATTGCCAACTGAAAACATTCTCCAAGTGTCCTTGGTACATTCAATCCTATTTCATCTTGAATATTGTACTTGAGGCCATTAATGTATCTATCCACCTTATCATCTTCATCTTCTAGTCCTCCCCTAATACTTAGGGTATGGAATTTCTCAGTATAGGACATGACATCCATATCCCTATGTTTCAAATTGTTCCTTCTTATCTTTAAATTTTGATTGCTAAATTAGGTGGCAAGAATTGATTTCTCACCATGGTCTTCATTCTCTCCTAATTTGAAATCTTATTCAATCCCCTTTTGATGCAGAGTCTGCATCAACTACCTTCCACAAGCCAATAAATGGTTGTCACAATCCAACTTAGGATTCTAGGACTTCTCACAAGTCCTCTTACCCACTCCGAGTATACTCAACCTCCAAGCCAAACAAGGCAATCCCACTTCAAAATCCTCATCAACTGTCAATAGAAATGGAGACAATCATGTAAATACTATTCCAACCCAAACTCATCAATTTGTTTGGTTCCACCAAACTCCCAACACACCTTTGCACTTCTAGGCCTACAAACCTTGTAGCCTTCCAATTAGCTTCTTTGCACTTTTCTCCCAATATCCCTTAATAGCATAGGGACTTCTCCATAGGTCCAAACACTCTTCTTGGCACCTACTAAGAATCCAAAAATTTTTGGGCTGATCTTGCTCCAGCACCCTCCAAACTACTTCTTGGTACCTAGGCCTAGTTAATCAAGTTAGGCTAGGCCTTCAAGGAAGAATCGGCAAGGTGGGTTCCCAAGACCCAAAAAACTTAAGGAAATCTCCAACATAGTCAGCGCATCCAACTCCAACACTCAAACTGATCAGAAGTGCTTGCAACCATGACTGTCACCAATTACCTTGCAAAAACCGGTCAAGCACATGGGCTTGCTTGACCTAGGGCCGACTTGGAAAAATAGTTGCCCTTCTCTCCAGGCCTCCAACCTCTGGCATTATGTTGCCTAGTCTCCTAACTTTCATATCCCTCAGTTTTAGAGGGTGCCACTAGTAGGAATGCAAGTTAGGGATGCATTTGTGGAAGGGTCTAGGAAACAAGGCTTTTTAGACCACCTTCTACTAAAATGCAGATAACTTTTAAACCCCAACTCCTTTTTGAGTCAAACCAAAACCAAAAGTTTCCTAACTCACCCTTGCAACTATTTCATACACTTAGCAATCATAAAAGTTTCATACGGATCTGTACCAGTGTAACAACCAAGCGATTACCAATAAATTTCCAGAAAATTAAAGTTTTTATTGTTTTTTCTCCAAACCACCATACACTCTGATCTCCCCCTTTCAACTGAGATCACATATGACATAAATAAAGGTCTACATGACCATTGGAACAACCATATAGGTGTTCCCAACCATAAAACAAACAAACAGCCACTTTTTGCTAATACTATTTAGACTCTAAATACCCTATTCTAAGGCCTTTTGGTCCCATGGAGTCACTTGGTTTATAACCACACCAAAATGCTTGTGGGCCTTACATGTGCCTTTATTACAAAACATAGACCAACTTGTAAAATATGGACTAAACCTTTATTCCAACTTCCTAATCTACTTGAATACTCGCTTTCATGGAGTGGCAAGGTGTCCGGAAACATATATACTTGTTCCCCCCTGCCACATAGGTTAGGTGCCCTGCACCACCTTTCCTCTCTCTCATTCTGAACACTTGTTGACCAAGTGAGTGATGTTCCTCTCAGTCTTGTTGTTGCTACTTTTACCTTCTTATCTGCCTCTATGTCTTCAAGATCAAAGTAGTTCTCAAGGGCCTCTATCCACCCTAGCACTTCTTCACTATCGATTTTACCCTGGTATATTGGAAAATCAATATGGTTCTTCCCACCATTACCTTGTACTGCCTTAATGATTCTCATAAATCTCCTTTCTTCAAGATCATCTGTTGTCTCATGCTCTTGCCTTGCATTACCAACCTCTTCTTCTTCATGGTTCTCTCCATGATTTCTTCCTCTAACCTCTTCTCCTCTAGGTTCTTGCCTTTCCTTTTCTAAGGATTCTATCCTTGCAATAAGCTTCAACCTCTCTCTTCTCATTTGTCTTTCTTCCCTCACTCTAGATGCTTCAAGTTCTCTCCTCTCTCTTTTCTCTTTTGCCAACTCTTCTCTCAATTCTTCAAGTTCTCTAGCCATTTGATTTTTAGGAGGCATTTTCACAAAAAGTTTTCTTCCTTCCCAAGGGCCAACTCACTGATTCTCTTTCTTTCCTCACCAAGAAATCTCTGGACACCACTTATGTACCTTTCAACTCTGGGACACACAAGGAGGAATTAGACACGCCAAGGCTTCAACAAAGGGACCGACACACTAAGGATTTTCAAGATTATAATTCTTGGTCACACTCCTAAACACCCAAACTTCAAAACCCTCCTTAAAATGGCTTAAAAACCAGGGCCTGCTTGTTCAAACCCCAAAACTCAATTCTAGAACGTTTTGACTTGTCTAATGAAAAGATATGATCATGACAACCTACATGAACCTATCAAATGACTCATCTACCATATGAAATCCTAAAATCCTATCTCATGCCCAATTACAACTTTTTCCACATATGAGTCCAACATTATAACTTTGTATGCTTCCATGAGCCATAATTGGTGCAAGGATTGCCCAATTGACTTCAAGAGATGTTCCATGACCTCTGTAATGCCTTGGATCTTCAATGTTCCCTTGATGAGCATGGGATGCTCCTACATCACTTATCTTCATAAATAAATTCAAACTAATTTTTGTGATATTAACAACTACTATTTTGTATCTCACAGGAGACTCCTTGTGCACATGAGGTTCGATGGGATAGTTATGTAGATTTGATGACACGGCCACTCACTCCTGAGGAGGAGCCTACAATGGTAAGTTGTAGTTTGAATTCATGATTAAATATGTTATAAATTTAGCATGCTATGAATTATAATTTTATAGTTTAAATTGTAGATTCATTTGACAAAGGTATTTGAACATATACAACCCACAATCAGAGAGGTACCAACATTTTCGAGGGCATACGAGAGGACTCCTGATCGGCGCAGGAGGTCGACGAGAGAGGTATTTATTATGAAATTTTGATAGTATTAATCTCCATTATGGAAAAGATCATTATGAATTTGAGTAATTCAATGTTAGATACGTAGAATCATATAAATTTAGTAGTCTAACTTTGGGTTTTCCTTTTTTGTTTATGTAGGAGGCATCTGATCCACCTAGTGCAGCGAAGAGGCTACATTTTGATCATCCACCAGCACCCTAGGATAGTATAGTTTTCGTAGGATGCATCATGAGACAGTTTGAGATGGCATATGCCACATTGTATACAGAAACATTGATATTATACACATTCTGATGGCAGGATCAGCCACATTTTGTATATGGATCTATGTATTTTGATATATATATATTTGAGTACTTTGTCTATGGATACATGATCTTTGATATATATTTGTGTAAATTTTTTTCTATGGATACATGTATTTTGATATATATTTTTGTCATTTACGTGCACAATGATATACATATTAATTTAGTATCTAGTATTGTTCAATTTATTGTGGATCATGTGTCATGCCCTTAATTTTACTAGTAAAAATACAACAATTCTTTTTTTTTTTTGTAGCTTATGAAGTTGCATAAGAAATTACATATTGTAAAACAAGGTTATCATTGAATAGGAGTTCAAGACTCATGTGGATAGTGTGAAGGTGTTAACATTTTAGTCACGGGTGGTTTTCAAATAGATTGGATGACAGTCTAGTTCAAGTTAGCGTCACGAGTCAAATGAGCAAGTTCAAGATACAACACTCATAAATTAGTGAGATAATTCATATCCTAACAAGCCTTTGATACTAATATTCTATTAGGGTCTGTCGGTTGTATCATATGGACTAGGTCATGATTCTAGCATGTAAGGGAAGGGGATCAAAATTACTTATTATCCTCATTGCCAATGTACACACATTCATTAATCATTACAATATATATTAATGTGACAATTACTATATGGTGTGGAAGTGTAGTATATCTTAATCAATTAAACAAACGTATTTAGAGAATTTAGATTTAGTACTCATCACATGAGCACCCTTAGTCAAATAAGAAAATGTGCACTTATCTATCACACTATATCGGATCTAACCATTGGAAATTAGAAAAGATATGCCCCAAAGGTAGCTTCGAAGTCTACATGATGGAGAAGAGGCCACTTGCATTGATAGTATCCATCATTCAACACATTAGTTACACAACTTATGGAATAAACAATTTGTATCTCATAGATTTTATTATGTCTTCTCTTACAAAAAACTTCATTTTGTTATATCATAAAATTAATTTGATGACTTCCTTGCTTAGAATTGCATTAAGCTTGGTAATTAAAATTAATTTTATCCATGCATGTGGTATGAACATAAAAATTTTCTTCCAAATTATTGAGTGCACAACAAGATTGTAAGCAATCTACTAAGTTTTAAATTTATACAATCAATGGTATCACATAACATCTATGGATTGTTATTATCAACTAGTCATTTACAATACCACAAGGAGAAAACTTTCTTTCACATTTTCAAATGATAACAATGATGTCAAAGCAAATCTGTGACTCGTACCAATGCTTTCATAACAATATAAACTCCAAATGAAACATGCATATACAACCTTATCAATTATTTCTTCTACACGTACATTAGGTAACAATGATACAATCTCCTTCCATCACAATGGGGCAACATAAGGGACTTTTCAAAATCATAAGGAACATGGACATTGAAAGATATGTACAATGAGTAGCATGAACATTGTCCAACATGATCGTTGAGAACATGAACAAGCTGGTGAATCCTCCTTCATAAATGAGGGCACAATGTCAAGTTTTCTCATCCAACATCAATCTGCAAGATGATCATTCCAAGCCATTTCCATTGCTCCCTTGGACACAAATCTGCATATGCAACACAACAAAATAACAAGGACCATGGGTGTTTTCCACCCAACCATAGGCCTTAAAGAGACCACCCCCGCGCTAGGGAACAAGGCTTAAACTGGGATACACATACAATCTTTCAATGCATAAACATTACATTTCAAACTTGAACAATTTCCCCCCAAGACTATTTCACAATGGCTTTACAGATGGAACCATAAACATAGGGTGAAGGTGTGTTCTAAAATGGAGACTTTCCATACCAAACCATATTTGCAATAAACAATTTTCATGCCCTCTCGGGGCTATCATAATTCAGCAAATTTCATGCCCTCTCGGGGCTATCATAAATGAACCATTTAATGCCCTCTTGGGGCCTCCACATTTCCTCCTCCAAACCCACTACCATCAGCTGTAACTCCTCAAACTTCCTTTCTACACCATACTTTCCTTATCACCCCCAACAAGATATGAAATGTTATGGCATACAATGGAGCCCATACTCCAAGGTTCTCAATACATTTTTCGAACCCAACTTAAGCCCTTCACCCTGGACTTCTCTTCCCTTCCCACAAGGGTGAGTGTAAGTCCCATGCCCATAACAATACTCAAGCACAAAACAAGAAAACAAAACCAAGTAGAAATAAAACAAGAAATTTTCAAGAGCACATCACATTTTTACAACACAATATCAACACCCATAATACAACAAGGAAATAGATGAAATCCAAACCTCATATTCACAATACTCCACACAATACAACAAGATGCACAATGGTGACACTAATCTACATGGAATGAACACCATTCAAGCACTAGCATGAATGTTACTCCACAATGCAATGCAATGCATACTCCATTGATAAACTCCACACTTGCATATTTGCTTAACCATTCTAAAATAAAGAAATGGAAAAGAAACAAGTTTGAGATACCAACCTTGGTCCAAGCTAGGGTAAGGATAGTTGTAGTAGAGCTCCCCTAATCTCCCTCCAAAACCTACCTGTCTCTAAAATTAGAGAGTGGGCAAACACCCCACTAGTTTGGCCAAGACCCTCTAATAAAGCCTTCCCACTAACTTATTTTAGCAAAAAAACTAAGCCACTCCATCCTTTAAAACTTGTCTCCTCTAATGGTTCATTGATAGCCCTCACGAGCTCTGAGTTATGACCCTCGAAGGATCGACCTCAAAATGCACTTAGAGCACCTTGAAGACTCCTCGGTACGGGGTGGCCACAAATGATGGATGGTCTTCGTGGCCAGAAAAAGGGTGTGACTAGAGTTCACCCGCCCATCTGGAGCTAATGGCACTGACGATTCGATGCCAAGATCAGCGGTTTTGAAGTTATGTTGTGGTGCACCTATGAACTAAGGCACACTGCGAGTTTTAGCATCGAGCGAGATTGTTGTGCTGAATCCAAATGGAATGTGATCTCTCAAAAATGAGATAGGTTATTTTAGGCCTCAGTATCACCGTCATGTAGCATTCGATAGTTCATTGATAGCCCTCACGAGCTCTGAGTTATGACCCTCGAAAGATCGACCTCAAAATGCACTTAGAGCACCTTTGGAGACTCCTCGGTACTGGGTGGCTGCAAATGATGGATGGTCTTCGTGGCTAGAACAAGGGTGTGACTAGGGTTCACCTGCCCATTTAGAGCTAATGGCACTGACGATTCAATGCCAAGATCAACAGTTTCAAAGTTACGCTGTGGTGCACCTATGAACTGAGGCACACTACGAGTTTTGGCATCGAGCGAGATCGCTGTGCTGAATCCAAATGGAATGTGATCTCTTGAAAATGAGATAGGTTATTTTAGGCCTCAGTATCACCATCCTGTAGCATTTGATAGTTCATCGATAGCCCTCACAAGCTCTAAGTTATGACCCTCGAAAGATTGACCTCAAAATGCACTTAGAGCACCTTGGAGACTCATCGGTACGGGGTGGCCGCAAATGATGGATGGTCTTTATGGCCAGAACAAGGGTGTGACTAGGGTTCACCCACCCATCCAAAGCTAATGGCACTGACGATTTGATGCCAAGATCAGCGGTTTCGAAGTTACGCTGTGGTGCACCTATGAACTGAGGCACACTGCGAGTTTTGGCATCGAGCGAGATCGTTGTACTGAATCCAAACGGAATGTGATCTCTCAAAAATGAGATAGGTTATTTTAGGCCTCAATATCACCATCCTATAGCATTCGACAATTCATCGATAGCCCTCACGAGCTCTGAGTTATGACCCTTGAAAGATCGACCTCAAAATGCACTTAGAGCACCTTTGGAGACTCCTCGATACTGGGTGGCTGCAAATGATGGATGGTCTTCGTGGCTAGAACAAGGGTGTGACTAGGGTTCATCCGCCCATTTGGAGCTAATGGCACTGACAATTTGATGCCAAGATCAGCGGTTTCAAAGTTACGCTGTGGTGCACCTATGAACTGAGGCACACTGCGAGTTTTGGCATTGAGCGAGATCGTTGTGTTGAATCCAAAAAGAATGTGATCTCTCAAAAATGAGATAGATTATTTTAGGCCTCAGTATCACCATCCTGTAGCATTCGACAGTTCATCGATAGCCCTCACGAGCTTTGAGTTATGACCCTTGAAAGATCGACCTCAAAATGCACTTAGAGCACCTTGGAGACTCCTCGATACAGGGTGGCCGCAAATGATGGATGGTCTTTGCGGCCAGAACAAGGGTGTGACTAGGGTTCACCTGCCCATCCAGAGCTAATGGCACTGACGATTTGATGCCAAGATCAGCGGTTTCAAAGTTATGCTATGGTGCACCTATGAACTGAGGCACACTGCGAGTTTTGGCATCGAGCGAGATCGTTGTGCTGAATCCAAATAGAATGTGATCTCTCAAAAATGAGATAGGTTATTTTAGGCCTTAGTATCAGCGTCCTATAGCATTCGATTGTTGATCAATAGCCCTCACGAGCTCTGAGTTATGACCCTCGAAAGATCGACCTCAAAATGCACTTAGAGCACCTTGGAGACTCCTCAGTACGGGGTGGCCGCAAATGATGGATGGTCTTCATGGCCAGAACAAGGGTGTGACTAGGGTTCACCCGCCCATCCGAGCTAATGGCACTGACGATTCGATGCCAAGATCAGCGGTTTCAAAGTTACGTTGTGGTGCACCTATGAACTGAGGCACACTACGAGTTTTGGCATCGAGCGAGATCGCTGTGCTGAATCCAAACGGAATGTGATCTCTAAAAAATAAGATAGGTTATTTTAGGCCTCAGTATCACTGTCCTGTAGCATTCGATAGTTCATCAATAGCCCTCACGAGCTCTGAGTTATGACCCTCGAAAGATTGACCTCAAAATGCACTTAGAGCACCTTGGAGACTCCTCGGTACGGGGTGGCTACAGACAATAGAGGGTCTATGTGGTTGGAAAAAGGGTGTCACTATGGTTCACCCACCCACTTAGAGCTAATGGCACTAACTTGTAGCCGTTAGGAGTTAGATTTTGAAAAGTTGTCAAGAAAGGTTGAACCCTTTGACTTGTATCATGAAAGGTTGCTTTGTGCCTTGCTTGATTGTTTGAAGACTACTCCATGTGTCACTATCTTTCTTGGAAAAAAAATTGCTTCTGAACATCAAGCTTGCAATATTATCAATTATTGTCAAACTTTTTCAACCAAGTCAAAACGTCAAATGCAAATATTTGTTTGCATTTTTTGTCAAGGGGAGTTTTATAAATTGACTTTGATTTTCTATGTCTCTAGTGCTTCAACATGCTTAAAATGGCTCTTTGGTCTTAGAGCTATTGGTATTTTCTAACTTCATGGTCTATGATATGCATACTAAGAATTTCTTTCACTAAATGGTTTCCTTGATCTATTAACTACACTTAAATTTGTTCACTTGTCATCTCTCTTTCTTTATGTTCAATACAAAGAGCTAGAAGAGACAAATAATCTTTCTTACCTTCATCTCTCTAAGCACATGATAGAAATCAATTCTAAACTTGAGAAAAGGTTAGAGGAGAATATTGCATTCTTAAATTAATCTCCCTTAAGACCTTTACATACACACGGGGCATTCTTAAATTAATCTCCATGGAAGAAAATTTCATAAAACTAAAGATTCCATAGTGTTGAAACATAAAATACAAGATCTCATTTATGATGGGATTGTTGATACCTCTAATGACTCATGTGTCACAAGATCATGCTGATGAACCTATGTCAAGTGATGATTTCCTTGACACCTTCACTTCTTATAACACTAATGAACCTCCTAAAGTGTCAAAGCTTTCGAAAATGCCTCCACCAAACAAAGAACCTAATTCTTTCCATATAGACCATGCGTACCCTCAAGGGCTACAGCTAAAAGAAAATCAAGCTAACCATGCGTAACCTATTTTACTTTCTCATCCACTCATAGCCTTCATATCCAACTTCATATCATGTCATTATGCATGTGCTATCTTGCTTATTGGCTTTAATTACTTATCCTACATGCTATCTTCTTTCATGGATTTCATGGCTTATCCCAAATGTGCTTCATACAACTTTTCAATATGAAAGTCTTTCAAAACATTATACAATATTATGACTCTTTATGCTTTCAAATGCTATGATTGGTTGCAAAATGGAAGAAATCAAGTATTCTAATTGTTCATCTGTACTTTCTAGATTTTTCTTATTTGATTAGTTTGATAAAAATAGTTTTAATAATCATAATGTCAGCTTTATGTCAAATAAAGAAAAAACCAAATTTGTAATAAGATATCCGCATGCAATTATCTTTCATATAGTTATAAATGCTCTTAAAATTATCGGTATAGCCTTGTATCACATGCAAATATGATTTGCAAGAACTTGTTCAATATCTTCCTCTTATAATTCCTTACAAAGAACCTACCAAAATACAAAAACCATATACAAAAAACTACACATTTTACATCATAATACATCATAAATTCTAGAAATTCTCCCCAATACCACCCCCCTCCAACTCTTCATGATGTACCTACATTCCAATATCATAAAAAAATTAGTAACTTATTGTATTAAACAAGATAATCATCAATTCATTAAATCATTATGAAGAAAATAACATAAGTATATATACCTAGTCGAGTATTCCAATAGCGTCCTCTCTCTGTTTTAGGGTCTCCAATAGGGCTTCATGATTAGCATTAGCAATAGTAAAAAATTATTTTACTTTTGGTCTTCCTTGATGCTTCAATAAATTTACATTTGTTGCTATAATAAGATGCGAATATATGAGAATTACTTTGTGCTTCTGATAGTCTTCGAATGCAGGAATTTCGTTCCTTCTAAGCATGTATGTTCGCAGCCATGTTCCAGCAACAACCACTAAACCAGTAGGATACGTGAATCCATCATCATCTGTGATCGGTTGTGCAAGTTTTTGTTTGCCTCTTACACAACGTGCTAACCAATAATCGGATTTCTCATCATTCCTCTATGGTGCAACCAATGCAAAGACATGTCCTGGCTGAAGTAGATCTGATAGATGGTTATGCTCAAGTGAACTTTCCATGTCATCATTTTTTGATAGAGGGTATGATAGACAATGGAGTAAGATAATGTGGAGCCCATGTGTCCACCCACTAACTTGACTCACAGTGATCCCAATCACACTGAAAACAAGTACGAAAAAAATAAGCTAGTTGTTGTGTCCAAATGGTCCATGTACTAGAATTAGAGCTCCGAAATGAATGTATTTTTTATGAGTCTCTCACTGTAGCACAATATGATCTATCACCTATGGACCCTTCCTTAACCAACCAAAAGAACCTGCGTACCACTGAATCAAGAGTCCCCCCCTGTGATAATGCTAAACTACACCAATCAACAATGCTACGAGCATCAAGAAGCTCTTTTGCTGAAATATTCAGTTGCTCCTTAACTAGAGCTCTCTTCACACATGCCCCTGCTCCATCATGTTCCCCTTTTCCATGGTCGGACTCAAAAAAACTCCAAATATGAAACACCCCTCTCTTTACGTGCATCCTACACAACCAATAAAACATGTGAGCATTCTTGAATTGACCTGTACAGTTATCTGACCAAATGATATGTCTATCCATAGCAATTGCATGCTCACATAAGAAATCAAAAAAATTTTCAAAACAATGTTGCACAAACTCGTGAGAGTGAGATCTATCATCACTCATATAAAAATGATACTCTCTAATAATCTTTCGATTATCTTCCGCACTATCAGGGGCATATCTATATGTTATGTGAACAAAAATTGCAATCTAAATGGAGTTGTAATACTGAGATTGTGTTTCATTTTGAGGTTGCAATGTGTAGTTCTCAACAAAATCAACAACTGATATAATAGTGCCAATGGGAAAAGTCTCCTTACATGTTCTAAATTGTTGATCCAACCACTGAGACCTGTGACTATGCCTTGCATACTTGTAAAAAAGATTTGCCTTGAAATCTGAAATAAAATTAGCCACACTGATATCTTTTCCAACCAATTCACATCTAGAGCTCTCACTCCCACTCTTCAATGTGTATTTCACCGTTTCATATACCTTTTTTTCTAGTATTGTCTTTCCAAGATCTTGTTCGCACCCCTCATGGAAACATGTGTCAAACTTGGATAAGCCACCACATTCTAAACACTTCTCATTTAAGCAAGCATTTCTATAAAAGGAACAACCATCAACTCTATGACATAAGAGTTGATCTAGCAAGTCTCTTGATGATTTTGGAAGCCCACTAGCCTCACAATCCTCCAACGTTTCTTTACTATGCAAAGTAGAATGGATGGAGCATAATAGTTCATGGTGTATAGAGAACTCAACATGATATTTGCAACAACATGTATTTCGAATTTTGAGTGGCACACAATAAAATGGATTCAAAGATTCAAAAGCCCTTTGTGATATATGAAGACCTGGATGACTCTCTCTAAATTGTTTGAACAACATAGTTTGACTTACTTCTAAATGGTGTTTAGGATGTGGCGTGCGATCTCTGATCCCAATTCTCAACTTTAAGACGTCTTTAGCATTGGGTGATACTCGTGAGTTAGAGTGCCAAAATTGTGTAATTTCTTCTTTCACATTGTCGGATAGCTTCTTATCAAAACGTGGAAGTCTCCCACCAAATGCCCGTGTTTCATTTTGAAGAGGATCATCAATTTTCTCTTGTCGACTAAGTGTTCTTCTCAAAGTAGTACGATTTAGATTCAAATCAATACAAGTTTGTCTCATATATCTACCCTTTCTCAAATGATGACTTACCAAAGAGGTTGTAATGACCCTTCGAGCAGCTCTATTATCCTTCTCTCTGCTATTTTTCCCAATGCTATTGAGAGCACTGAAAAGATTCTTCACGATAATGGCATTTCTTTCCAACTTTTTATTGACACAAATCTTCAATTTGGAAAGCATAGGTCTCATTTTTTGCATCTTTAATAAGTGCATAAAAAGCTGACATTGCTCTACCACTGTCTTGTTGCCAAAAAACATCTGATATAGTCTTGAAGCCCATAACCGAATGGTTCTTTCTAATTTTTTTCCTTCCAAACTAGCAATAATCGTTTCATCAATTTCAATTATCCATTTTGGTGTTTTAGAACCTTCATGCCGATTATAATTAGGAGATATGTAAGGTTCTTGTGCATTAGGTTCGTGTGCATTGTCATCTTTGACATGGTCAATTATGCAATTTGGATTATGACTTGGTGGCATTTCTTCTTCAAAATTTTCATTCTCCAAATTTTCAATTTTGGCATTATCATTTTCAATAGGTACATTTTCATTCCCCAACTGTACATATTCATTATCTGATTCTATGATTTCACCTTCGATTAATTCATTGTCAACTTGACTGATATTTAGCATACCTTGTCTTTTTCTTCGGTGTTCCATTTTGTCCCTTTCTCTATATGTCGCAATGTCTGCATTGGATATCTTCCTTTTGTGTTTATCCTTTCGATGACTGCTGCTCCCCATTCAGATGACAAATTCGAACACCTAAGGTTATATTTTCAAAATTTTATTTAATTAGTTGGGCCCCAAAACGCGACTTTTTTCAAAACCCGTGAAAAAAAGTGGAAAAGTGATGTTGTCGAGTCTACAGGGATAGGGAATTATTTGGAATTGGTGCTAGTAAAATCGAATATCCGATCCTAAATTGGATATCTGATTTGAAATCGGATATCCGATATTGCGAAGTGAATTTTTGGAGGGAAAACTTGCTACAATTTCCCTCTTTTGCCATAATTATATTAATATTATCAAAATGAAAACTTGCTATAATTTTTCGACTTTGGTTTATTACTAAGCTAATAGTATAGTAGTATTAATATATAATAGTATTAATAGTATAATAGTATTAATATAAAGTATCAATAGTATTAATATATAATAGTATTAATATATAGTATTAATATAGCTATAGTATCAATATTATTATACCCATTATAGTATTAATATTATTACTATAGATATAATAGTGTAAATATTTAGTGTTTATTTATATTATTATTATTATGCTACAATATAGTATTAATATATATATTATTATTATAACTATAATAGTATTATTATTATTACTATAGATATGATAATATTAATATTTAATGTTTAATTATATTATTATTATTATTATCATAAAATAGTATAAATACTATATATATATCCTTTTATTTTTTAACCCATATACATACGAACGATTTGAATATGTCCATAGGGGTCCTAGGACCCCTAGGGACATATGTCGTCATTTAATGGGTCAAATAGGGTCGTAGGTCACCCCATGACCCCCTTTGACCCATATGACCCATTCGAATATGTCCTTAGGACCCTTAGGGACATATGTCGTCGTTTAATGGGTCAAAGGGGGTCATAGGGCACCTTATGACCCCCTTTGACCCATATGAACGATTCGAATATGTCCTTAGGGGTCTTAGGACCCCTAAGGACATATGTCATCGTTTAATGGGTCAAAGGGTGTCATAGGTCACCCTCTGACCCCGTTTGACCCATATGACCGATTCGAATATGTCCCTAGGGGTTATAAGACCCCTAGAAACATATGTCATCGTTTAATGGGTCAAATGGGGTCATAAGTCACCCTATGACCCCCTTTGACCCATATGAACAATTCGAATATTTCCCTACGGGTCCCAAGACCACTAGGGACATATGTCATCATTTAATGGGTCAAAGGGGGTCATAAGTCACCCTATGATCCCCTTTGACCCATATGAACAATTTGAATATCCCTAGGGGTTCTAGGACCCCTAGAGACATATGTCATCGTTTAATGGGTCGACCCTATGTCCCACTTTGACCCATATGACCCATTCGAATATGTTCCTAAGGGTTCGAAGACCCCTAGCGACATTTGTTGTTGTTTAATGGGTCAAAGAGAGTCATAGGTCACCCTATGACCCCCTTTGACCCATATTACCCATTCGCATATGTCCCTAGGGGTCCTAGAACCCCTAGGGACATATGTCATCGTTTAATGGGTCAAAGGGAGTCATAGGTCACCCTATGACCCCCTTTGATCTATATGAACGACGGCATATGTCTCTAGGGGTTCTAGGACCCCTAGAGACATATGTTGTTGTTTAATGGGTCAAAAAGAGTCATAGGTCACCCTATGACCCCCTTTGACCCATATTACCCATTTGAATATGTCTCTAAGGGTCTTAGAACCCCTAAGGACATATGTCATTGTTTAATGGGTCAAAAGGGGTCATAAGTCACCCTATGAGCCCCTTTGACCCATATGAACGATTCAAATATGTCCCTATGGGTCCTAGGAGCCCTAGGGACATATGTCATCAATTAATGGGTCAAAGGGTGTCATAAGGCACCCTATGACACCCTTTCACCCATATGAACGATTCGAATATATCCTTAGGGGTCTTAGGACCCCTAGGGATATATGTCATCGTTTAGTGGGTCAAAGAGGGTCGTAGGTCACCCTATGACCCCTTTTGAACCATATGAACGATTTGAATATGTCCCTAGGGGTTATAGGACCCCTAGAGACATATGTCGTCATTTCATGGGTCAAGTGACCTATGACCCCCTTTGACCCATATGAACAATTCGAATATGTCCCTAGGGGTTCTAGGACCCCTAGAGACATATGTCGTCATTTAATGGGTCAAAAGGGATCATAGGTAACCCTATGACCTCCTTTGACCCATATGACCCATTCGAATATGTTCCTAGGGGTCCGAGGACCTTTAGCGATATATGTCATCTTTTAATGGGTCAAAGGGACCTATGACCCCCTTTGACCCATATGAACGATTCGAATATATTCCTAGGGGTCCTAGGACCCCTAGGGACATATGTCATTGTTTAATGGGTCAAAGGGTGTCATAGGTCACCCTATGACCCCCTTTGACCCATATGAATGATTCGAATATGTCCCTAGGGGTTATAAGACCCCTAGAGATATATGTCATCATTTAATGGGTCAAACGGGGTCATAAGTCACCCTATGACCCCCTTTGACCCATATGACCCATTCGAATATGTCCCTAGGGGTCCTAGAACCTCTAGGGACATATGTCGTCGTTTAATGGGTCAAAGGGGGTCATAGGGCCCTTTGACCCATATGACCCATTTGAATATGTTCTTAGGGGTCCGAGAACTCCTAGCGGCATATGCCATTGTTTAATGGGTCAAAGAGGGTCATAGGTCACTCTATGACCCCCTTTGACCCATATTACCCATTGAATATGTCCCTAGGGGTTCTAGGACCCCTAGCGACATATGTTGTCATTTAATGGGTCAAAGAGAGTCATAAGTGACCCTATGACCCCCTTTGACCCATATTACCCATTCGAATATGTGCCTAGGGGTCCTAGAACCCCTAGAGACATATGTCGTTATTTAATGGGTCAAAGGGAGTCATAGGTCAGTCTATCACCCCCTTTGACCCATATGAATGATTCGAATATGTTCCTAGGGGTCCTAGAACCCCTAGGGACATATGTCGTCGTTTCATTGGTCAAAGGGGGTCATAGGTCACCCTATGACCCCCTTTGACTCATATGACCCATTCAAATATGTCCCTAGGAGTTCTAGGACCCCTAGAGACATATGTTGTCGTTTAATAGATCAAAGCGAGTCAAAGGTCACCCTATGACCCCCTTTGACCCATATTACCCATTTGAATATGTCTCTAGGGGTCTTAGAACCCCTAGGGACATATGTCATCGTTTAATGGGGCAAAAAGGGTCATAGGTCACCCTATGAGCCCCTTTGACCCATATGAACGATTCAAATATGTCCCTATGGGTCCTAGGACCCCTAGGGACATATGCCACCATTTAATGGGTCAAAGGGTGTCATAAGGCACCCTATGACCCCCTTTGACCCATATGAATGATTCGAATATGTCCCTAGGGAACTTAGGACCCCTAGGGACATATGTCATCATTTAATGGGTCAAAGAGGGTCATAGGTCACCCTATGACCCCCTTTGACCCATATGAACGATTTGAATATGTCCCTAGGGGTTATAGGACCCCCAGAGACATATGTCGTTGTTTAATGGGTCAAAGGGGGTCATAGGTCACCCTATGACCTCCTTTGACCCAAATGAACAATTCGAATATGTCCCTAGGGGTTCTATGACTCCTAGAGACATATGTCGTCGTTTAATTGATCAAAGGGGCTCATAGGTCACCCTATGACCCCCTTTGACCCATATGACCCATTCGAATATGTTCCTAGGGGTCCGAGGACCTCTAGCGATATATGTCGTCGTTTAATGGGTCAAAGGAGGTCATAGGTCACCCTATGACCCGCTTTTACCCACATGAATGATTCGAATATATCCCTAAGGGTCCTAGGACCTCTAGGGACATATGTCATCGTTTAACGGGTCAAAGGGTGTCATAGGTCACCCTATGACCCCCTTTGACCCATATGAACAATTCAAATATGTCCCTAGGGGTTATAGGACCCCTAGTAATATATGTCATCGTTTAATGGGTCAAGGAGGGTCATAAGTCACCCTATGACCCCCTTTGACCCATATGACCCATTCGAATATGTCCCTAGGGGTCCTAGAACCCCTAAGGACATATGTCATCGTTTAATGCGTCAAAGGGGGTCATAGGTCACCCTATGACCCCCTTTGACCCATATGACCCATTCGAATATGTTCCTAGGGGTCTAAGGACCCCTAGCGACATATGTCATCGTTTAATGGGTCAAAGAGGGTCATAGGTCACCCTATGACCACCTTTTACCCATATTACCCATTGAATATGTCCCTAGGAGTTCTAGGACCTCTAGAGACATATGTTGTCATTTAATGGGTCAAAGAGAGTCATAGGTCATCCTATGACCCCCTTTGACCCATATTACCCATTCGAATATGTCCTTAGGGGTCCTAGAACCCCTAGGGACATATGTCGTTATTTAATGGGTCAAAGGGAGTCATATGTCACCCTATGATCCCCTTTGACCCATATGAATGATTTGAATATGTCCCTAGGGGTCCCAAGACCCCTAGAGACATATGTTGTCGTTTAATGGGTCAAAGGGGGTCATAGGTCACCCTATGATCCCCTTTGACCCATATGAACAATTCGAATATGTCCCTAGGGGTTCTAAGACCCCTAGAGACATATGTCGTCATTTAATAGGTCAAAAGGGGTCATAGGGGTGACCTATGACCCCCTTTGACCCATATGACCCATTTGAATATGTTCCTAAGGGTCCAAGGACCCCTAGCGACATATGTTGTCATTTAATGGGTCAAAGAGAGTCATAGGTCACCCTATGACCCCCTTTGACCCATATTACCCATTCGAATATGTCCTTAGGGGTCCTAGAACCCCTAGGGACATATGTCATCATTTAATGGGTCAAAGGGAGTCATAGGTCACCCTATGACCCCCTTTGACCCATATGAATGATTCGAATATGTCCTTAGGGGTCCTAGAATCCCTAGGGACATATATTGTCGTTTAATGGGTCAAAGGGGGTCATAGGTCACCTTATGACCCCCTTTGACTCATGACCCATTCAAATATGTACCTAGGGGTTCTAAGACCCCTAGAGACATATGTTGTTGTTTAATAGGTCAAAGAGAGTCATAGGTCACCTTATGACCCCCTTTGACCCATATTACCGATTCGAATATGTCTCTAGGGGTCTTAGAACCCCTAGGGACATATGTCATCATTTAATAGGTCAAAGGGAGTCATAGGTCACCCTATGAGCCCCTTTGACCCGTATGAACGATTCAAATATGTCCCTATGGGTCTTAGGACCCCTAGGGACATATGTCATCGTTTAATGGGTCAAAGGGTGTCATAAGGCACCCTATGACCCCCTTTGACCCATATGAATGATTCAAATATGTCCTTAGGGGTCTTAGGACCCCTAAGGACATATGTCATCTTTTAATGGGTCAAAAAGGGTCGTAGCTCACCCTATGACCCCCTTTAACCCATATGACCCATTTGAATATGTCCCTAGGACCCTTAGGAACATATGTCATCGTTTAATGGGTCCCTTTGACCCATATGAACAATTCGAATATGTCCTTAGGGGTTCTAAGACCCCTAGAGACATATGTCATCATTTAATGGGTCAAAGGGGGTCATAGGTCACCGTATGACCCCCTTTGACCCATATGACCCATTCAAATATGTTCCTAGGGGTCCGAGGACCTCTAGCGACATATGTCATCGTTTAATGAGTCAAAGGGGGTCATAGGTCACCCTATGACCCCCTTTGACCCATATGAACGATTCAAATATATCCTTAGGGCTCCTAAGACCCCTAGGGACATATGTCATCGTTTAATGGGTCAAAGGGTATCATAAGGCACCCTATGACCCCCTTTGACTCATATGAACGATTCAAATATGTCTTTAGGGGTCTTAGGACCCTTAGGGACATATGTTGTCGTTTAATGGGTCAAAGGGGGTCATAGGGTGCCCTATGACCTTCTTTGACCCATTAAACGACATATGTCCCTATGACCCCCTTTGACCCATATGGCCCATTCGAATATGTCCCTAGGAGCCTTAGAGACATATGTCGTTTAATGGGTCAAAGGGGGTCATAGGGCACCCTATGACCCCCTTTGACCCGTATGAACGATTCAAATATTTCTCTAGAGGTATTAGGACCCCTAGGGACATATTCAAATCGTTCATATGGTTCAAAGGGGTATGTCGTCATTTAATGGGTCAAAGGGGGTCATAGGTCACCCTATGACCCCCTTTGACCCACATGAACGATTCAAATATGTCCCTTGGGGTCCTAGGACCCCTAGGGACATATGTCATCGTTTAATGAGTCAAAGGGTGTCATAGGTCATCTTATCACCCCATTTGACCCATATGAACGATTCGAATATGTCCCTAGGGGTTATAGGACCCCTAGAGACATATGTGATCATTTAATGGGTCAAAGGGGGTCATAGGTCACCCTATGATCCCCTTTGACCCATATGAACAATTCGAATATGTCCCTAGGGGTGCTAGGACCCCTAGAGACATATGTCATCATTTAATGGGTCAAAGGGGGTCATAGGTCACCTATGACCCCCGTGACCTATATGAACGATTCGATTATGTCCCTAGGGGTCCTAGGACCCATAGCGACATATTGGAATCATTCATATTGGTCAAAACCCCCTTTGACTCATATGACCCATTCGAATATGTTCCTAGGGGTCTGAGGACCCCTAGCGACATATGTCATCGTTTAATGGGTCAAAGAGGGTCACAGGTCACCCTATGACCCCCTTTGACCCATATGAACAATTCGAATATGTCCCTAGGGGTTGTAGGACCCCTATCGTCATTTAATGGGTCAAAAGAGGTCATAGGTCACCCTATGACCTCCTTTGACCCATATGACCCATTCGAATATGTTCCTAAGGGTCTGAGGACCTCTAGCAACATATGTCGTCATTTTATGGGTCAAAGAGGGTCATAGGTCACCCTATGACCCTCTTTGACCCATATGAACGATGACATATATCCCTAGGGGTCCTAGGACCCCTAGGGACATATGTCATCGTTTAATGGGTCAAAAGGGGTCATAGGTCACCCTATGACCCTCTTTGACCATAATGAACAATTTGAATATGTCCCTAGGGGTTATAGGACCCCTAGAGACATATGTCTTTGACCCATATGACCCATTCGTATATGTTCCTAGGGGTTCAAGGACCTCTAGCAATATATGTCATCGTTTAATGGTTCAAAAGGAGTCATAGGTCACCCTATGACCCCCTTTGACCCATATGAACGATTCGAATATATCCTTAGGGGTCCTAGGACCCCTAGGGACATATGTCATCGTTTAATAGGTCAAAGGGTGTCATAGGTCACCTTATGACCCCCTTTGACCCATATGAACGATTTGAATATGTTCCTAAGAGTTATAGGACCCTTATAGATATATGCCATCATTTAATGGGTCAAAGGGGGTCATTCATTTCTTAAATAAACATATTTAATAGAATCAAATTAGCATGCAAATAAATATACCTCCACATGAGTGGTATCACACCTATGCTCAGAGTACACTGTAAAAGGAAATGGTCCACCATAGAACTAATGCACATGAATAAGAGTTCTCAGTCAACCTTTCAGATGATTACATTATAAATGGATGTATTAATTTAAATGAATGCATTGATACATACTTGTAGATTCATTGACGTGGTGTAAAATGAGGTCGGGGGGATCAATACTAGTGCCAACAACACTCTAGCCCTGAATTTCAAACAATTTCAAGACATACTATTTTATTAGTCATTCATGTACACATGAGATGTGATAAAAATAGTTTAAAATATAATTATTAATATTTACATGTGTATCAATACTAAATGTGGCATTGAGGAAGTCATATGTCAGCATCACATTAGAATCATCCTCTCTACCAAAAGTGCCAAATACTTACATACTTCTAGATGATGTGCATATGTGACCTCCACTAGATTGACAAGGCTCATCTACAATCAAAGGAGTGGCACAATGAATCAGGTTTTGAGTCAAAGCTCTAATAGTACCTAGTGTGTTGGCCTCAACATGTTACTTTACAATAGAAGGAACAATAACATGCTCCACCTATGGCTTTCCAACAGGTTCCCTAACAACATTAGGGTTATAAAGTGCCCACGACCTATCAAATGATGATCATCCACCTCTACCTTGAGAAGGAATAATATTAAAAATAATCGGGGACCTCCCCAATGATAAACTCATAATACAATTTCATTAAAAAATACTTTAAACCTCGTGATTGTTATAAGGAGGGGATCAAACACCATCCACCATGAAATGTCCCTTTTCTGATTTTTTTATGATATTTCCAACCTCTAATCAGATTTTCAAGATCAAACAACTAATATCACAAAGATCCACCAAATTTCTCAAGAAACCCCAAATCGGGTATGCTAGAAATTGTGCCAAAAGCTTCATAGCTTCACCTATTATTAATAAATCTGAAAGTGGACATTTTTACAAAAAATTTAGTAGCATAACAGCCTACAAAATGATATTTCCAGATCCATATAGCCTTTACACAACAGTTCTCAAATGTAGGACAAAAACTATGCTCATCGGGCTCCCGAAATTAACACAAAAATGCCCAGAAACACCACAAAAACACTAATAATCTATCTCAGAAGTTTAATCACATCCCAATACATATATTCAGCTCTATTTTAACACCTTAAAGTATGAAATACAGCAGCAACCCAAAATGATATGAAATACTCAACTGAAAACACCAAACTCATACAAAAAACACACCCGAAAACCCACAAATTTGAACTGTTCAGCACAAAGGAAAACTCTGTATGAGCATGCACATGGAATGGCTTCAAAATCTCGTCCTTAGCCTTCCTAGAAACCTGCAAACTCCCGTTCTTGGGTCTCCCTGGAAACCTGTAAACTCCCGTTCTTGGGTCTCCTTCTCCACAGGTTTGGCAGCCTCTGAAGAATAACAAAGAATGAGCAAAAATCCAGTTCTGGAATCCCCAAAATCCATCCAAACCCCTTAAAAGAGGGCATAACTGTAACTCACGTCCAAGAGAGGTTAATGAAACTTATTTTAATAATAATTTTCATTTATTAGTCCAACGGTTTCCAAAGATTAACCCCCTTTTTCCGAAACTTTACTTTCTTGGGCCTGCCTGCCTTAGCAAAGATTATTATTTTTTAATTATTTGAAAAGGGGACATGACAAGTCCTCCCCTCCCAAACATTTCTTGTCCTCAAGTAATGGCTGAACAATAAACCAATCAATCCACCTAGATCCCAAATGTAGTCATGAACTATACTACTACCAATTAACACAGGCTCTTGCAATATCCTCTGCAATATGACCAAGAGGAATCCATAATCAAACTGAGAATTATAGCTCAACCAAACTCTGAAATCACCACTACCACAATAAAAAACCCATGAGGCAGAAACTCTTAGAACATCAGAACCCAAGTAAAGTGGACAAATCAAACTACCAACACAGTAAATACCATCAACGTATCCCACTGGCCTATACGGAATGTACAATCCAACTCTGCAACAATGGTGAACACTCTCGAATGAAACTGTACCAAGTATGGAGAATCCACACACTGTACAACTCCTGCAGTCAACACAACTTTCCAAATCACCGGCCACTATCTCATAACCATAACTCCCATGCACTGCTGATGGTGAAAAGACATTACAAGATAAAGAGTAAGAAATGGAATCCAAACCAAATTTGTCTGCCATCAACTCCTTAACACAAGGATCAAATGCTAACTGATGTACATACCCTGCAATATAATGTTGATAAAAAAAACCAACCTCAGTCAACAGCTCACCATGAAGAAGTGTTACAACCCACTGTGACTGATCACTAGCTAAGTCAAGAGATGTCATAGCCAAAGGAGTAGAATCAATAACAACACCTGCTAAAGCATCACTCCAAAACTCCTGCTCTAAGTCATGTATTATCAACCTGTCAACTGCAGAACCTATCACCATGTCATGCCCATCACAACTCTCATCCCGAGGCATCAAACTATCCCATAACTGATGATAAGCACTAGGACCCAAAGTACATCTCTGTATCATCATCTCATCAACATGGTCATCAAAGGTAGATTGATGAGCATACCTCACAGTGTAATGCCGATAGAATGCACCAATCTCAGTCAGTGGCTCAGACTGCAATCCAGATGTAACTAACTGCAATCGATCATTAACCAAGTTGGAACTGACTACTACCTCTGAAGACATTGCGAAGGGAGTAGTATTACTAGCAGGAACCATGCCAACTACCAGCTCACCAACATCACACATGGTCTTTGATACAACATCTCTAGTCTTCGTGCCATTAGTACTAGAGGTCACCACCATGTCAGGCACACCACAAAAATCTACTATAGCACCCAACTCAATTGAACTTGACTCTAGTGGGAATGAACCTGATATGCCAATGTTAGTATCAAGGATGGATGCATCCCCATCTCCACTGTCTCTAACAATCTCGGCCATGGACATCCTCGGATCACCAAACACTACAGCTTGTGACTGTATAGAATCAGGTAAAGACTATAGTCGCTCTAACTCCATGGTCACCTTAGCCAAATGAAACTGTGACTCCTTGAAAGCCAACTGTGTACTCTCAAGAATCTCAGAAGTCACCTCAAGCTGCTCAGTAAGCTCACTCACCTCATCTTCCTTGGCCAACAATGCATCATATGCTGTACTGCCCCACTCCATAAGATAATCTTTGTCGGCTACCAACTGCATATAATTCTGTCTCAAAATCCGAATAGCCTCCCATAAAGAGTGGAACTCTGTCAAGGAAAGATAACTGCCTCCCTGCTCATCACTAGTAGGAGAACCCCATCCATAAACTGCTAACAACTGATGAGCAGCATCGAAATGCTGGCAAGTGATAGCAATATCTCGGTCACTAACTCTCAACTGATTAGACACATGATGGCACTGGCTTGATTGTCTCCTACAAACCTCCTCTGAAGCACTATCTAAAGGAGTATCCTTAAAGTTATTAGTCTCTAAAGTATTACGATCCATATCTTGTGAATCAAATCTAAAGCTCATATCAACATACAGAGTATCAAAAACTATAGCACTGTTGTCCAACTCCTCTGTACCCAAAGAAACTAAGTCTTCAAAACTTCCCACTGCATCCTCCTGGATGTCATCAATGCCAATATGATCCTGGGACTCATCTGTACACACTGCCAAATATGAAAGATCATCGACACATTCCAGCAAGTGTGGTCGACTGGATATATAAACAAAGCCCAACACCGGTGTATAAAAACTAATACCAACATCAGACAAGATACTGGCACAAGAAAAGACAACACCATGTAATCTACTAATCAAATCCATGATAGCACCCAAACAAACACTGCTACCAAAAAGTGTTAAAGATCTCCAGTCAACTGAATCCCAATATAAAAATCCCGAGTCCATATCCGTAAACTAGAATCAACTGGTAACTCAAGAAAACTCCTCACCTAAGTAATATGACCAATACCAACTAACTCCACATACCCTTCATGATGAGATAATGAAGTCACAATACTATCTTTGTTCACCTTCAGCTGGCTGGACAAATAATGTCAAGTACTACCAGCCTCAACCTCATGTGATGAAGCATCTAACTGTGCCTGGTACTCTTTCTCAACAAAGTCATGAATGCTCAATGTCTGCTCATCTCTACCAGGTATCTCACCATCCTGCACAACAACATCCTCATAATCATCATCTGAACCCACTACACTGTAGTCACTACCTATTGTAACTATACCATCCTAAATACCTGTGGCATCACCCTTTGACGACCTATAAACAATTGTCTCAATTTGAGTATCAAGTTGACCGTTACTATCAATCTGTGTAATATCCTTTCCCACCACCTCCTATGGCAGAGTAGAATTTGAGACCTCTACCTGGCTATCAGCTAGTTTCTCAAACTCCTCATGCAAGTTCTTAGGAATTGTGTCATCTATCTTATGAGAAAATTTACCAAATAGAAATCCAGTCAACTTATCCACCTTAGCTGTGTCAGACAACATGTCATTCATTATACGATGGTGCTCAATCAACTGTTCAGACATGTCATGGCTTATTTTCATAAGTTTATCTCGAATGTCTAAATAACCATCCTTTCTACTATTTTGACTCTGGTTATCAATTGTCCAAGATCGTGTCCTCTAAGACTCTGTACTATACCTGTCCTTTCTGGATAAAGTAGAGTGTAACCCCAATAGGATATAACTTCTTCAAACACCAAGAACTAACATGCAAATGTTAGAAGTAGCATGCAACCATAGATTTTGACATGCAACTGATTAGAAGCAACATGCAACCACCAAATTCACCAAGAATTAACATGCAAATGATTAGAAGTAGCATGCAACCATAAATTTTGACATGCAGCTGATTAGAAGCAACATGCAATCATAAATTATGACATGCAAGATCTGGGTAGTTGTCAAAACTGACATGCAAACTTCTACAACCACCAAATTCACTAAGAACTAACATGAAAATGATTAGAAGTAGCATGCAACCATAAATTTTGACATGTAGCTGATTAGAAACAACATGCAACCATAAATTATGACATGCAAGATTTGGGTAGTTGTCAAAACTGACCTGCAAACTTCTACAAACCCTCAAGCTGGCAAGATCATGGCTCTAATACCACTGAAATGTCCCTTTTCTGATTTTTTATGATATTTCCAACCTCTAATCAGATTTTCAAGATCAAACAACTAATATCACAAAGATCCACCAAATTTCTCAAGAAACCCCAAATCGGGTATGCCAGAAATTGTGCCAAAAGCTTCATAGCTTCACCTATTATTAATAAATCTGAAAGTGGACATTTTTACAAAAATTTCAGTAGCATAAAAGCCTACAAAATGATATTTCCAGATCCGTTTAGCCTTTACACAACAGTTCTCAAATGTAGGACAAAAACTATGCTCATCGGGCTCTCGAAATTAACACAAAAATGCTCAGAAACACCACAAAAACACTAATAATCTATCTCAGAAGTTTAATCACGTCCCAATACATATATTCAGCTCTATTTTAACACCTTAAAGTCTGAAATACAGCAGCAACCCAAACTGATATGAAATACTCAACTGAAAACACCAAACTCATACAAAAAACACACCCGAAAACCCACAAATCTGCACTGTTCAGCACAAATGCAAACTCTGTATGAGCATGCACATGGAATGGCTTCAAACTCCCATCCTTAGCCTTCCTAAAAACCTGCAAACTCCCATTCTTGGGTCTCCCTAGAAACCTGTAAACTCTTGTTCTTGGGTCTCCTTCTCCACAGGTTTGGCAGCCTCTGAAGAATAACAAAGAATGAGCAAAAATCCAGTTCTGGAATCCCCAAAATGCATCCAAACCCCTTAAAAGAGGGCATAACTGTAACTCACGTCCAAGAGAGGTTAATGAAACTTATTTTAATAATAATTTTCATTTATTAGTCCAACGGTTTTCAAAGATTAACCCCCTTTTTCCGAAACTTCACTTTCTTGAGCCTGCCTGCCTTAGCAAAGATTATTATTTTTTAATTATTTGAAAAGGGGACATGACACACCATCTATGCCAAAAGTTATAATATATGCATTAATGCACCAGTGGATGGGGTACCTCTTCGCTATAGTTCTCATGGTGTGTTGTTCTCCTAGCTTACTAAGCAAAACACATATGCCATCTTTGGTAATCTTCTTATTTTTAACATCTTCATAGGACAATTTATTAGCATAATATATTTTTTTTGTTCTTCTAGATTTTATTATGACATAGATTCAATTAACCACTAACAGATGCTACTTGACTCACAATGGTCTCAAAGGATTATGCCTATTGTGCCTTGCCAAGATTATTTTGAAGTGAATTCTTCAACCTCTTAATAATTGTTTCCAAGTCAGTTCTCCCTCTTTCAATTTCATTCAATAAATTTTCTTTGATCCCTAGAGGAGGTCTTTTGATTGGTGGAGGTTGTGGAAGTGGTTGTTCTTCATTTTGAGGGTTTTCAAGTTGATTCCATGGAGGGTTTCGTGGTGGATTTTGTTAGATTGGTGGACCTTGCAGTGGATTTTGTAGTGGATTGTTTAAATGAGGATTAGGTCCTGTGCATTTCCTACATTACTTGACAATTAAACAATAATATTTTAAAAAACTAAAGAAACATAAATCAAAATTGATTTTTTAAAAAAACATTAAAAAACACATAATTTAACAAAAACAGGAGTTAAATTTCATAGATCGCTTCCACCGGTTTGTGAGTTTTGACAAGGTGGAGCCATTTTTGGTGCAATTTGGTGTTGAAAATCACTTGCAACAACGCGTTCACAGTCTTTAACTAAGAACAAAGACACCAAAAATACAAGAAACATAGAAAATGAGGGGAAACCCTCGGGTTATTATTATTATTTAGAAGCTTTTTCAACAACGCAATCATGCTACATTTTTAATTTCACGGGCCTAAAGTTCATCCCACCTAAACCATAGTGTGATCACACTATAATATGATTGTGCCATGTCTTATATAAGAACAAAAATTGTGGCATCTTTTTGTTACCACAACTTTGTGCATACACCCACAATCTTAGTTGCACATACAGTTATAAAAAATAAGCAACAATTAACTATAAGCCAATATAAAACATTATCACATGTATTTACATATCAAGATGATATGTAAGCTCTTACCGCTTCATACCCAAATTCTAACTACCCATCGTCCCCATTCTAATGTATATCTCTTTTCTCACAAAGACGACACCATTTTGATAGAATACTCACTCTCTATCTTTAATATCACTTGAGAATTCTTCCTCACTATCTCGTATCATTACTTACTATCTCCAAACCTAACAAAGTTACAATTAGAATCCTTTCCTAAATCTAGGAGATTTGTTTGGATTGCACCTAATAAATCATAGGAGGTAGTTTGCCCGAGAGTGAACATGGGAGGATTTGAAGTGAGCAAATGAATTCATTAAAGAGAAGCACATGGCATCAAATCATATGCACGACCGTTTAGTCGACTCAAAAGCTAGTAGGTAGTCAACCAAATTTTGAATATGGAGTTTAGAAAGGTAGGTGCTAAATCCAACGAAGAGGAGTCAAATATACAATTTAAGTAAAAAACAAGATGAATAAACCATCACGATTTGTATGCAAGATACATTTTAGATTATATAAATAGCTGTCAGAAATAAGAAAGGAAGGTTAATAAACAACCATACAATAGAAAGGTAAATCTTGGATTACGTGAAAATTTCTAAATGTTATGCATAAGAATGGACATTTTGAAGAATGGACATTTTGAAGAAATATAGGCTATATATGGCTTATAAATAAGCATATCAAAATAGTAGAATGAATCCAATTTCAGTCAAAATTGCAACACCTGTCTCTATACAAATATAGTTTCTCACAAAACTAAACCATATAAAGGCGAACAGAGGAGCCCCGTGCATGAATTGCTCTCAGCGACTCGTTGCACAGTAGCAAAAGACTTTGAATTGTAGTTGCCCATTTTGATATTGATTGACTTGACACCACATTTGGCCGTAATGCCCATTTCGTGGAATATGACCCACAAGAATGATACACATATCTGCCTCTATTTTCTATGTAAATTTTATATGGATATATAATCAATTCTGAGCATTTTGAACTAAGATGGAGGCAGGTAGAAATAGAGACAGCAGAGGCCATGTTATTAAGGAGTACAGTCCACTGGGTAATAATTCCTTTTGTCTTAGGCCACACAAGTAATCTCAGTTTGTTCTCAATTGAATTTCGTATATTAATTGCTTTCGGTGATATTTCATCGGGCCGAAGCAAGAATTTGAATTGTAGTTGGCCATCTTGACATTATAATTTGACTGCTAAATTGGACATAACGACCACTTCATTAAATATTGACCCGCCACAGAGCTGTAGAGATTGCCTTCATTATTGGAACTCCCAGCTATTTGCCTTCGTTTTTTATGTGACCAACAAGTCTATATATACAAGAATTGAGAGTGCATTGTGAGAGTGCCCAAAGCAATCAATCCTGAGCATTTTGAAGAGAAACAATGGAGGAAGGGAGAAACAGAGGCGGCAGCAGCCCTGCTCATGTTAACAAGGAATACAAAGGGCGAACAACTCCTTTTGTAGTCGGGGCTTGCATAGTAGCGGCAACAGGAGGGCTCGTCTTCGGCTATGACAATGGAATCTCAGGTTTTTTTCCCATTTGATTTTGAGTTGAATAAAAGTGAGATCTTTGATGGATGATAAACAAATGGCTGAACTTTGCAGGAGGAGTGACGTCCATGGATCCCTTCCTCGTGAAATTCTTCCCGGCCACTTACAAAAAGATGCACCACAAACAGACCCACACTAGCGCTTACTGCAAATTCGACAGCCAGCTTCTGACCACCTTCACATCGTCCATGTATATAGCAGGATTGATAGCTTGTATGGCGGCATCCTTCGTTACCAGGGCCTACGGACGAAAGCCCTCCATTCTGGTTGGAGGTGTGAGCGTCTTGGTAGGAGCTGCTCTCAATGGTGCTGCTCTTAATGTCGGTATGTTGATATTGGGACGGATCATGTTGGGAATCGGCATTGGTTTCGCCGATCAAGTATGTCCTTTTCCCCAATTAGAATCTCAAATATTTCATCTTTTGATTGTTATGTACTTGCAATACAATCTGTTGAAGTCAGGACTGATGAAAATTTATGATTGAGATTGCAGGCAGTTCCTCTGTATCTCTCGGAGATGGCACCGAAGCAATGGAGAGGAGCATTGAACTCGGGGTTCCAAATGTTCGTTGCGGTGGGTGTCCTGTCTGCTAACATCACAAACTATGGAACCGCTAAAATCCACAATTGGGGATGGCGTCTCTCTGTTGGCTTAGCAGTAGTCCCTGGTTTAATACTGAGCTTGGGAAGTTTGTGGATTCCAGAGACGCCCAACAGTCTGATGGAAAGAAAGGGCACTGAAAAGGCCAGAGCTATGTTGCAGAGGATCCGCGGGACTGCTGATGTTGAGGAGGAGCTGAGTGACATGATGGAAGCAAGGAAGATATCAGAGACGGTGAAGCATCCGTTGCGGAATATGATGAAGAGGAAGTACAGGCCACAGCTTGTCATGGCGGTGGCGATTCCCTTGTTCCAGCAACTCACGGGCATAAATGCCATTGCTTTCTATACTCCGGTGTTGTTTCGGACAATTGGGTTCGAGACAAATGCGTCTCTCATGTCTGCTGTGATAACAGGAGTGATTGGCACAACGGCTACGGTGCTCTCCATGTTTGCTGTCGATAGATATGGACGCCGGTTCCTGTTCCTGCAAGGGGGAATACAGATGCTTGTTTCCCAGGTATTCTACTCCCTATTCTACTTGACTTGCAGATCAAAGATTCAATCCTAATATTAGATCTCGTTTAAATATAAAATTCTAAAAACTACGGAAAGCAATTAGTAGTAGGATTTTGACCATTTTGTGCATTAGAAAATTGGTTAAATGCTGAAGGGTCAAAAGGTGGCCATTTAAAAGTGACCCCAAACATCTAGTTTGTTTTGTGTTATTACCAATTTGCTTTTAGGACAACTAAAACATTTGCAGAATTGATCTAATGTGTTTATAGAGATTCCTAACAATGGTCTAATTTTTGGAAAATTATTCGATAATGATACATTATTGGTACCCATAAACTTGTTTAGTTGATCTAGTAGGAAACTTGTTTCCCCAAAAAATAGACAGATGATTTTGTAGTAGATTTTGAACTTGCCAAATGCAATGTGTTAGAATGTATTTGGCTACTTGTGTCATTTTCCCTTGTATAATTACAATTCATTTCAAGCAATACTTCTTTAATTATAAATTTTAAATAAATTAAAAAATGATAACTTAAAGTCAACTAAGATGTTTCACATGTTTTAATAGCCACCGACTTATATCCCACTTTTTAAAATTTTAATGTTTAAGTAGACATATTGTTTAACTTTATTGTCATAATTGTAGAACTTATCTACATATAAAATATAGTATACAAAAGCCTTATTTCTTGACAAAACTTTATATTTGATTATTAAATCATTTTATTCTTCATCTTTATGCTTTTTAAAGTGTTCATTAGACCAAGTTTTTATGATTTTTTGGAATGAAATATTTATGGTTAATTTTTTTTATTACTATCAATTATATCTATTAGATCAAAAATTATTGCTACATATATTACTATCATTATGTTGCAATACTAACAATTAATATTGTAATACATCAAATGTATGACAGAAATCAGTAGAATTGATACCTTATTTCTCTTTTAAAAATGCTTCTTAATTATATATATATATATATATATATATATATATATATATATATTTGTCTAGATACATGTAAGTTGACAAAATATATTAAATTGCATCAAATGACCTTGTTAATTCAACATTGATTGTGACGTGAGTATGATTATGAGAGAATTGTACTAGAATCTAATCTCATTTCTTATTTGGTTTATGTTAATTAATATTTATATATGTTATTTTTTTAATGTGTAGGTAATCATCGCTACTATTTTGGCTATTAAATTTGATTCTTCGGGAGAGGGAAGCATGCCAAAAGAGTATGCATATTTATTGTTAGTGATGATTTGCATATATGTGGTAGGGTTTGCATGGTCATGGGGTCCACTAGGATGGTTAGTACCAAGTGAGATATTTCCATTAGAAGTGAGGTCAATTGGGCAAAGCATTGTCGTTTCAGTGAATCTATTATTAATATTTATTGTTGCCCAAGCTTTTCTTGCGATGCTTTGCCACTTCGAGTTTGGAATTTTTCTTTTCTTTGCTGGATGGGTGTTTCTCATGACCTTATTTGTATATTACTTTCTCCCTGAAACCAAAAATATTGGTATAGAAGAGATGAATAGCGTGTGGAGAGAACATTGGTATTGGAAGAGATTTGTTAATGACGAATCACCTATACCAATGAAGATCATGGTATTAAACACCACATGATATAATTATTGAGTACATGGTTTGTATTATTCAAATATTACTTTTCATTTCTTCAGACTATTGTAATACATTATAATTTTAAGATGTATATCTATAAGTTCCATCTTGAATGATATGTTTTCTTAGTTCTTTTTACAAATGATAAGAAATATGAGATATGGTCTTTAACTAGGATACAAATTTTATAACCACTTATGTTGTATAATATATTTTAATAAGTTAAAATAGAAATCACACATTTTAACTGTATCATATAATAGAATTTTAATGCTAAATAAATAATATAAAACAATATAAATAACAGTCTAGATTTAAAATAATGATAATCTAAATGAAAGCATGTACAAAGTTCAAGAATGTAAACAAATGTGCAAACATATACATACCAGGCAACTATCGAGACCAAATCAAATGGCCGAAATGCTAGGCTCTTCAACCTATTACATGCCCTCCTTGGACATCAAACCATGTTAAATAAAGATTGAAAGTAAACATTAGTATGCTCCAATGATAAGTACGTGCATACTCATTCTCAAACTCTTCATTACCTTTCCCTTTTTAGTGGACGTTGTTGCCCACCTCTTGAAAAAATAATGTATTTAAGGTTTAATGTTTTCGTTTTCCTTTCCACTTACATGTTTTTTAATAAATAAAATAATTTGAAAAATAAATATATATACTTTTGAATCATAATATAATGAAAGAATATTTTTTATGTTGAAATGCTTGCTAGAGAAATTATTTTCCTTAACTAATGGAATACAATATTATCTAGAATAAAAATATAAAAGTGATTTAGGTTTTCAATATAATTTTTGGGTTGATTTGGAAGGTAAAAAAGAGGTTTCAAAGTATTCATCACACATCTTAGAGGGTTTTCAGTTAGAATTTATAATAACAATTTCATAATCTAGTGATTTGGTAAAATGTTAATTTGTAAAAGGGACATATGGGTAACTACACAAACGGTTATCAAAGATTTGGACAATCGTCGTGAAGCGCTCAACCAAACACCCCTTGGCTGAGGGGTACTCAATCGAGTCTACGCACATGCCAATTGGCGCCTACATGGTAGGGGGTGCTCAACTGAGTACCCCTCAACTAAGGGATACTCGACTGAGTACCCCGTGGGCTATAAAATCCGTTTGTGCCCCTCCTAGCCCCTCATTTTGCACAAGGGGGCTAAAGGAAGAGGAGTGGTTGTTTTTTAATTATTGTTTTTGTTTAATTTTATTAATATGAATGTTAAAATTTAATTTTTTAAATTTATTTCTTAATTAATTATGTTAAAATAATTATTAATTACTTAAATGTTATCCTATAATGTCAATGTTGATCCTAAAACTATAAATTTAAACCCTTATTATAATTTCTAATTCTCCCTCTATTTTAGAAGTAATTATAATAATCATCTTAAGTCTTACCCACTTCTTAACTATAACTTTTACCATTATGTACAAAAAATTATCATTTTGAGTGATCATGTGTTTTAAAGGGATATTTGTACATTTAATTTAATTTCATCTTAAATTCAATAGCTTCTAATATTTTTAAGTTGGAAAGTATGTTTTTAATTTTAAATATTATTTGCATGTACATGTAGTTAGAAGGTTTACATGTTACATGTGCATGTACATGTACAAATTTATTTACAAGTGCACATAAACATACACATGCATGCATGTATTATATTGCTTGTTTAAATTTACTATTTATGCTAATTTTATATCTATTCACATGTGCACACTTGCAGTGTTTCTATATTCCATTATCATCTATATTTCATCATATACCTACATATTATGGCATCCAGTGGTTCAGATCCTAGTGTAGGGGCTCGTAGTCATCGATCATCACATGGTGGTAGAGCATAAAAAAAATCATTTGAGGACTGTACTCCCCATAGTACAATGACCCATAAATAGGGTGTTATGATGCCATTGCATGACACTCTAGATATTTTAGAGCATATGTTGCAAAATGTTGATCGCCTCCCTAATAGGGAGAAAATACATTCTATCAAAACTGAGCTTTTGAGTATGATTCAAAAGATTGAATTATACAACCCTTATGATGATCCATCCATTGAGACATATCACCACATGCTATCTCACGCAATTTTAGGATCTATTAGATATAACACTATAGATGCATAGGCTTCAACAAAAATGGTTAAGAGAACTCTATATCCTGATTACATACCTATGTATAGTGAGAACCTATTGAGTGACAAAGTGTCAGGATCCCCTTGTTTCCCCATTCATATATCCTTGATGGTTGGGGGCACATCATATGTGGTTGTAAAAGGATGAGGTGCCACTTTATTTTTGCAAAAAGTTGTATGCATAATTTTATTTGGGTTATGATGTGGACTATGTAGAATATATGAGTTATGTATGCTAGGGGAATAGTCAGTTTGTGGATAAGTTAAGACCACCTGACCTAGTGTGTCACCTAGATCATTATGTGTGTTATAGCTTACACAATGGGTCCTAATAAATTTTTATTGGGTGTAATAGAATTCATTAGGTAATAATGCATCTTATAATAGGTTTTTACACATAAGGACCTCTTTTCGTACCCTTATAGGTACAAATAAAGTAATTAGGATACATGTTTGGCTTAAGGGGGCCTAGTGAGTCAACTTGGTCATTATGTGTGTTATATCTTATACAATGGGTCCTAATTGGTATTAATAGGGTGTAATAGGTTTCATTAGGTAATGATTAATCTTATATTAGGTTTCATCCACATATGGACCCCTTTTGGTACAATAATAGTTAATTAGGATACATGGTTGGCTTAAGGGGGTCTAATGAGTCAACTAGGTCATTATTTGTGTTAGAGCTTACACAATGGGTCCTAATAGTTATTAATAGGGAATAATAGGTTTCCTTAGGTAATAATGCATCTTATATTAGGTTTACCCACACAGGGACCCCTTTTAGTACACTTATAGGTACAAATAGGTAATTAGGATATATGGTTGGTTTAAGGAAGCCTAGTGAAATAACTAGGTCATTTTGTGTGTTATAGCTTACACAATGGGTCCTAATGGGTCACAATGGGTACTCATTTCAAAACAAATAATTATTGACAACAAATAATGTGTACTCATTGAGACATCAAAGCCATGTGGACTTACTCATTAAACATACATGTATATAATATATCTCTATATATTAAAATATAGTTCAAAATAATGTATAGTCATTTCAAAGTACAAATAACTCATCAAGAAATAATATACTCATTGAACCATCCAAGCCACATAAGTTAACTTTCAAATTCAACTTCAAATTTGAATGTAATCTAGAGATCTACAAAAATAAATCTAGACAGTCTATAGTTCTTCATACTTATAGTCTAGATCCTCCCAAACTTTTATGATCTCCAAAATATTTTCATGCTCTTCAATATGCAACTCCACTTTTTCTTGCCACGTCCTCTTCTTGGCACTATATTAATTCTAATTTTGTTGCTATGACCAAGTGATTGTAATGTAGAACTTTTTGGCCATGCATGTATTATATAATTGAACTCCATTTTTGTCAATATTTTCTTGTTGATAATATGTGCCTTCAATAACAACTGAACAAGTTGGATAAGGTTGTTTGTCATCATCTATGGTTGGTTTTGGCAACTTGAATTTTCCTCTAGTGCATATAAGAAGATAGTAGTCCACACCTTCTATATTATTAGGATCAACAACCACAACAAAAATATCACTTGTACATGCACACATGAATCTAGATCAGATATATATAAATTAATTTAACTTCATTAATCTGCACAAAAAATCACTCTATATTTTAATACAAAAGTCCAATACATGTACAAATTAAGTATTTTATATTTTAATCAAGCAAAGTGTCCAAATAATTTATGACACCAAAAAATCGATTCAAGAGCTAAGAAAGAAGCCAAATAGCCAAGTAGATAGAATAAGTGAGATGATAAGTGAACAACCTTCCAAGTCAAGTATGTAACCAAGGAGCCAAGGTGATCATTTTCTGCCTAAACATGCATATTTTAGACTAGAAATGCAATATGATAAAGTATAGACCTCCCTAAATCAGTCAAGGATGAAACCAAAGTCAAATCTACTAGGTGTAAAGACCTAATGATGTAGTTTAGAAACTAAGATGATAGTAGGGAAACCATAAGTCTTGTATGATAGTTTCTAGGAACTAATATGATAAATTCAAGTGATATGATAGTATGTTTGAATTGTACATAGCACTATGAAAGTTTTTATAAGGTAGAATCACACTTTCTAGAAACCAAAAGTATTGTACGATATTTCTGATAGAAGCAATATGATAGTTGACCAAAGAGATAGTTTTGTGACTTTTCGTGCATGAAATACTTCAATTTGACTAATTTTTTTGACCTAATTTGACAATGTGACCATGATAGAAAAGTTTTGTTTTATTTTTGATAGCAAAGTAGCAAATTTTGATAGCAATTGTGATACAAACACACATCTTCAAGCAATTGGACAAGGGACAAAGTAGCCTTGCCAATACAAACACTTGGGAAGTTTGAAAAGCAATAATCTTAAGAAACTATTGATTTGTGTCCGTTCAAATGATTTTCATAGGTCTAGCACATTTGAAGACACATTGAAGCAATATCTACCTAAAGGAAATGGCTCATTACTCAATACCTTGGCCCACACTTGATGCTCCATCGCCTTACACAAAGTGGTTTCCCACAATAGATATTGGCTTTGTCATAGATGGGTTACCCACATTTAAAGGAATAAATATGGTGAGTGTAAACTATTGGGGTGATCTAGGTAGTCTACTAGGATTTAACCTTGTACCAATATATTGAGTGGTAAATAGGGGAGCCTCTAAATCCTAAGGTGTCTAGTTAGAGTTTCCTTCATAAAACCCCTTTTACACCCAATACGAGACAAAGGCCTGAGTCCCACAAGAGTACCTTAAGCATACCCACCTAATCATTTCCTCATGGTCACAACCCCACAAGTCAACTCACCAAGTGAAGTTAGGTGTTATACCCCCCAATGATTTTACCTTTGTCAAGAGGTTTGTGATTATAGTGGGTCATATTAGCTGGGTTATTCTTGTTCCCACTTTGGGTTGCTCTTATTGGTAACTTTCCACCAATAGCAGGCCCTCTAAATGAGTAAATCTCGCTAGGGGATTGAAAAAAATGAATCCACACCAATGAGGTAAAGATTTATGATTCAAAAAAAGGTGAAGAGCATACTCTCTTATTCCCCAATGCTCCCCCCAACACACCAAACATATTAATTAACACCACTAAAGAGTGGTATATGCCACCTAGTTTCTTGAACCAATGACAAGTCAAGATTTTTTTTTCACCAAGAAGGTGAAGAGCATACTTTCCTATCAACAATGGAAACTTACTAAAGGGGTTTTATGTGCCTATGAAAATGAAAGAAGTTAGTAGATGCAAGCACTTGAAATGAAATGAAGACACATTGATTTTTTTTTAAAAAAATCTTGGCAAGCCCTGTAATAAATGTTAATAGCCCTTTTTTGCAATTTTTCCTTAGTAAGGAAAGTAAGCAAATAGGCCCCTATAAAATAAACAAGGTTAGGTCATCAAAATAAGTAATGAAATCTCAAAAAAGCCTTGAAAATTCATTGTTATAAGCCTATTAGATAATAAAAAAACCCAAGATCAAAGCAAAAAATCAAAATCTGAAAGCCGGATTATGCAACTAAAATAGAAAATATAATACTTCTAGTAGAGAAAGTAATGTATAATGCTTCCTAGTGTAGCAAGGCAATACTTTAACCTAGTATGACACTCTGTATCACTTCGGTATGATAGTTCCTAGAAGATAGTATGGTATGTATAGAATACTAGTATGATAGAAAAACTAACCCTCTAGTGTATCCTAGTGTAGAAAGTATCGTATAACACTACAAAATGTATCGTATTGTATTTCTGGCTGCAAAAATAGAATCTAAACTTACAAGTGCAAAAAGTGATGAAAACCACAAAAAGTGGAGCTAAACAAGAATGTCTAACCCCATGGTGGGTGCCAAAAAAAAGTGTATAAAATGTGTTACACTTCTCTAGGACATTCTATCTAAGGGATCCAATGAGTTAGGAACCTTGAACAATGACTTAGAGATTCCTATCTATGACGTGAAAGAGCTATGAGATGGTGGCTCTCAAATGAGCCTAGATTAAGAAAACCCTTGCAAGGTGCACAACAGAATAGAAGATTCAAAGAGTAGAGGTGAGAGTGCCAATATATAAGAATCAAGATTATAGTGAAAATACAAGATCTAAACTATAATGCCTACCCCTAGTTTACTTTCATGTTATATTGTCAAATTCTTTTAGGCCATCTGTTATGGTTATGTGTTATGATTTGGTAGTACTTGGTTACTTGATTTAATTGATGTTATTTCATACTTAGTTCATATATTTTGTGAGCTACTTGATACTCAGTTATTTTGTGTATTCATGGTTATTCTTTCGATGATGAAGCTTTTTATGTTTCATATAGTGATTTCAATTGTTTCATGATGACAATTAGATGGATGGTTTATATACATTTTTTCATGGTTTACTTACCCCACATGTATGTTTTACTTTATGTTTGACATTTTAGATGCAGTTGAGGGAGGGAGTTGTAGTCATCTACTAGTGGGGATCTACAAGATGTACCACTCCCTGCCATTGCCTATTTAGTTTAGATACATATGCATATGTACATGTTTTTCTTTTATGCAGATTGCAGGTATCAGGCATCAACTTCCCTAAATTGCCAAGATGAGTGCACTCTATCACATTATCTCAATGGTAAAGAGGGGAGATAGTTCTCGAGTCCAAATCCTAACCCTGAGCCAATTTTCTTAGAATATAGGACAAGTATATGAGTTATGCACCCTTTCAAATTTATCAAGTGACATTAATTTGAGATTTTGACCCTTGAGTTTGAATTTTTACTGTCTTTTCGATGATTTTTCTTATTTAGTTTGTAGGTCTTCTGTGATTTAAGTTATAATTAAATCAAATAAAGATATTATTAAATGATTTAATTTAACAAAAAGAATTATAAAGAAAAATAAGTTTTTAATTATATTTAATTAATTGATAAATTAATTAAATAAAGGAAATAAATTTAAAGATTTAATTGAAAATCCAACTTTGGCATAATTATATTTATATAATTTAATAATAATTAATTTAGAAGTTTCATTTTAATAATGAACTATAAGTATTATTATTAGTTAACTTAATAAATATACTTTCTAAACACGTCTTATTTTAATAATAATAAAGTGGGTATAATTTAAATAAACTGTATTCTAATTAAAAGAAAAAATTATGCACTAGGGTTCACTTTAGTGGCGAATATTCGTCATTTGGAAAAAATTTCCCATCAACCAATGTCGGTTTAGCTAATTTTTTATGTATATGTGGGTTGGTGTGTCACCCCAAGTTTACCAAATACAAGTCAAACCCATGTGCCCATTGCTAGAGCATTTATGCCATCAAATCTCCTTTCAAAATGAAATAACCAAGAAAAAATATTTTTGGCACATCACAAGTTAAACACATTCTCCTATGATTCCCATACAGAAATTTTTGGACAGCCTTAATTCGCGCTTGGTTTAAAAAAAAAAATTAGGAGAGGGACAACATTCACCCCCAGATATACAGACACATATCACACACAAATTCAATTTTGTCAACTACAGTATTCATGGCCGTATAATGGACGAACCATATTCATCTTGGAAATTCTAGAATATGAGTTTTTGTTATGTGGGGTTCACCAAATATTTTGTATGTGCTATAATATTCTCACAGATTTCACCAAAAAAGAGTGGTATAAATACATTCATAGATCAGTAGGTTGCTTGAATTCTGATCAATAGCGAAGTCTCAATTTCTCATTCCATTGAGATCATTGTTGGGCAAGTTGCGAGTGTGATGATTGCATTTTAGCCAAAGGTGAGTAACTTAGATCCCTATCAGTTTGTTCTCTATAACTTTAGTTCATTCTTATATTTAGTAGATACAAGTTAGATTGTTAGTGGTTAGTTATCAACTAGGACCAAGGACCAATACAACCAAGTCATGCAATAACTAGGGAGACCTAGGACATCTATATTTTATAGTGTAGGTCCTACAACCAATGAATACTATTTACATAAATATATGTAATAGACTATAGTCGATTGTCACTTTTTGAACAACTTGAATTTTATGGTAGCCTATATTTATTGGGAGATGTTGAACATGAACAAGGGTAAGAGTCCTACATGTGATGGAAGTCAAGAAAAGCCAACCAAGTGCACCCGCAAAACCTTTTCATCATATTTTGGTGGCCAAAATTAGAAAGCTACATCATCACAAGTACATTTATAAGATTCCCAACCATTGCTACTACCAGTTTTGCCTGATATATCTGATCACGATGAACTTGAAGAAGATATTCAAGTAAATACCCAAAGTAGCGAAGATCTATAGGTCAATACCCAAAGTAGCCAAAATAATATAATAGACTTGGATGATAATTCCAAAGATGGTGATGGTGCATGACCAAGGAAGGGAAAAAGGAAATACAATGCAAAAATTGGTGCAAAATCCCAAAAAAAAATAGCATTGGGATCTATCAATCAGGAATTCTCAAATAGAATGGGCCTCAAATTATCCATTCATTGAACTTGTATACAATCCAAAAGAAGGTGAGCCTCCAATGAAAGTAGATGTATGATAAGCACAAGGATAAATAAAAAGGAAAAGAGCTTGTAGCTAAAAATTGACACCATAGAAAAGCATATAGGTAAATTTTATTAGAAGAAAATCATAGATGGAGTGGAAAAGTCAATGATAAGATGGAAAGCCAAGGACGAATCTCAACATGTCAGGAATGCAGAAATCTTAAAATTTCAAGAGAAAATAGAGATGAATCCTACTAAAGGAAAGGGCTCCATTGATTCTCTTCTTGGAAAAGCAATGGAAGTTCAAGAAATGGGTAAAGTTCTTCAGTTAAGTGTTGTCTTCTATGTTTTAAGAAAATATGTGCCATGGTAGACTACCCATCATTGAGTACTTTATTACACTTTGCAAAAGTTTGTTATTATCCATGGAGTCACTGATCAATAAACAATAGATGGTAATGGCCAAGTTGTCTTGCTGTAGTTGAAAAAGAAAATATCAAAGAAAAAAATTAAAGAGTCAAATTTCATTACATTATCTTTAGATGAGGTGATAGCAATAGATATACTTCTTGGGTATGCATGTTAGAAACAATAGTCCACCAAGATAACTGGGGGGGGGGGTGGGTGTGAATCAGTTATCCAATGATTAAAACATTTATTAACCTTAAATAAACTTAACCATTCAACCAAAGTAAACAACAACCATACAAAGATGCACATACACAATTACACTAGATATATTTACTAGGGAAACCCTTGATCAGAGGGAAAACCTCGGTGGGAATGATGCCCACAAAATAATATACTAATATAAATATTCCTTATTAGAGGATGGACCCTACAAAGTGTCTATTACAACATTTAGTACATATGAGTCCCTATTAGGAGACTTTGAATCCTTCTTAGAAGATTCCAATCCTATTAGGAGTTGTGCCAAACCTATTAGGAGTTGTAGAAGATAGAAGGACCCACTATCCAAACAACTTTTGGGGCAAGATCACCAAACCCACTATCCAATTGATCTCTCAACTATTCCTTGCAAAATAATTATATGTGTTGTACTCTAACTTCTTTCCTCTATCCTATCAACTGGACCAATCACTGTCAAACCTTGTAGACTAGGTCATGAACCTTGGATCCAAGTATCCAACTTTGGATCACACAATAAAACCTTGGCAACTAAGTCTTATTTCACCTTTGCTCTGCTTTGCTCAACTTCACATTCCGCTCTTTGTGATGCTTAAAATCATTCGTACATCTCACATATTCATCATCCATGATAAAGGAAAATGTCCTTCCTTTATAAAAAATCCATAAAACAATTCCCTGAGTTGGTTGTTACACCTTCTCAATTAATTATTATGGGACCACATTAAGAACATGTTACAATTAGTGATAACATTAATCTTCTGCCTTGCAACTTAAATAACTTTCTGTACATGTGTCATTATGATGAGAAAGCTTGGCCACGACATCTCCAACATGTCTTCTTCACATCCTTAACTTTAGCTTCTTAGAATAAGAATTATGTTAAGAGACATAACAAGTTTACCAAAACATGCCTCTGTAAACTCTATCTTAGAATAGTCTTTACCAAAACTTGCATAACTTCTTCCATACTTAATATCTTATTCTTTTGAGGTTAGCTTCATATACTATACACATAGTATGATCTCCCTTTAACCTTTCTTAGTGAAAATTCTCAACTGTCTATTCATACCAACTTGATCTTTATGTTGTTCTTCTATTAGATACCACAAAAAATTGCTATGTTGACATCAATGACAAACATAGTCATGAATGTAACATATCATCATGATTATGATCTAATCATGTTTCTACAATAATCCCCCATAGGAATATCATCAACATTCATGCTTCTAAGAATCTCTCCCTTTGACATTGATGGCAACATAAACAAAAAAATCTAGTTCCAAGAATACCAACTACAAAAGATTGTTAACCTTTCTTTTCAAATCCTCTTCATCAATCATTGTTCCATGTTATACGTTTCTTGCTACACTTCTTTCCAACTAATTTTCTAAACATGTTGTACTTTTTTTTCATGTTGTACTTCTCCCCCATTGACATCAATGTCAAAGGTTTCAGCAACCATCAAACTCTGCAACAACTATTTCTAACTAGCTCAAGTATCCAAAGATAATGTTAAAAAACAACATCCAATAAGAGTCCTAGATAACTCTGTCCATCATAGATACTCCCCCATACAAGAAGCATCAGCATTCAATCTAGACAAACAATAGTGCTCTATTACACTAGATTGATGCACTCTTGCATCATCTACTCTGATGTAGGAAGGGGCATAACCCCTACATTACCTCACAAATACACAAATGTCTCTCTAGGAAGAGGCTTAGTGAAAATATCTACAATCTACTCTTTACTACTTATAGACTCCAATCTAATCTCTTTTTTTGCAACTTTCTCTCTCAACATGTGATGCTTGATAGAAATGTGCTTAGTCTTAGAATGCAACACTGGGTTCTTAGACATATTTATTGTGCTTGTGTTGTCACGATGTATGGCAACAAGTTCACTGAATTCTATCCTTATATCCTTTAGCATCTTCTTCATCCAAACAACTTGATTACAATTGTTTGTTGCTACAATATATTTTTCTTTTTCTATACTTTGTGAGGTAAAATCTTGTTTCTTGCTTAGCCAAGAAACCAATCTTCCTCCAAGAAAGAAGGCTCCACCACTGGTGCTCTTTTTTTCATCCATACTACCTGCCCAATCAACATCACTATAACCATATAGAGTGAAATCATTAGATCTATCATACCACGATCCAAACTCTAGTGTTCCTTTCAGATATCTAAATATCATTTTGACTACTACATGATGTGCTTCTTTGGGATCAACTTGAAATCTTGCAACAATTCCAACTAGACCTTGTGTGAATAAGATATTGCAATCCTCTGATCATAGATTTGTACTTCTTCTGCTTAATAGCAGGTGTCTCATCCTTTGTAGATAACTTGTGTCCAGTTACCATAGGTGTTCCAACGAGTTTACATGTTTCCAAACCAAACCCTTTTAATAAATATTTTAAATACTTAGTCTGAGAAATAAAGATTCCTTCTTTGTCCTACACAACTTGTAATCCTAGAAAATATTTCATATCTCCTATCATGCTCATTTCAAATTCCTTCTTCATTTATTCTGCAAACTTGTCACTTTCATTATCATTTCCTCCAAATATGATATCATCAAAAAATATTACCAAAATCATCCATCCATCATCAATTTCTTTCCAATAGAGATTAATATCCGCCATACCTTTTCTATATCTAAGCTTTGTCAAATGCTTGTCCAACATTGCATATTAGGTTTTGGGTGCTTGCTTCAATCCATACAATGCTTTCTTCAATCTGCATATTGTGTCCTTGTCATTTGTCAAAGGACAACCTTTAAGCTATTCTATATATATACCTCTTCTTCAAGTTCTCCATTCAAAAATGTTGACTTGACATCGATCTAATATACTTTGAATTTTTTATATGTTGCATATGCCAAGAATAACCTTATTGCTTTTATTCTTGCCACGGGAGCATAGGTCTCATCATAGTCTATTCCTTTTTACTGTGAGTAACCTTTACATACCAATCTTGCTTTGTTCCTTAAAACTTTACCTTGTTCATTCATCTTGTTCCTAAATATCCATTTTGTTCCTATCACATTCTTCTCTGTTGGTTTGGGGACCAATTCCCATGTCTCATTCTTTACTATGTGATCCAATTCCTCTTTCATAGCTTGTTTCCAATAGTCATCTTTACATTCTTCATCTACATTCTTTGGTTCAACTTGAGATATCAAACACAGTTCTTCATTGATTCTTCTTCTTGTCATCACACCTTTATCTCTACTTTTGATGATTTTCTCAGGTGGATGATTCTTTGTCATATTCTTACTTGAAGTTGGAGTTGTTATCTCAACTCCTAGCTCTATTGAAGGTTTTGAGCATTGTTCGTACCTTGGCTCTCCTTCATTCTGCAAATCATTGTTAGTCTCAAAGAATACTTCATCATTCTTTTTTTTAGTAATAACATTCTCATCATTTGAATTGTAATCAACTATTTTTTCTTTTATCTTGAATTTCTCATCAACTCTCACATTTGCACTTTCCATAATAGTCTTAGTTCTTAGATTATAACATCTATAAGCCTTGCTTTTCAATGAATAACCAAGAAACATACCTTCATTAGTTCTGGCATCAAACTTACTAATATCATCATCTCTTTTGATATAACACTTACTGTCAAAATTTTTGAAATACTTGACTGTAGGTGAGTGACCAAATCACAATTCATAAGGGGTCTTGTTTGTGTCTTTCCTAACTTACACTCTATTCAAAGTGTAGACTGTTGTATTCACAATTTCTCTCCAAAATATCTTGGATACATCATTCTCAGCGAACATAGCTCTTGTTTCTTCTGTTACTAACTATTTCTTCTCTCTGCAATACCATTCTATTCAGGGTTTCACAGAGTTGATAACTATCTTTTGATTCTATTAGCTTCACAAAAGATGTTAAACTCATTTGAAGTAAATTCTCCTCCATTATCTGATCTTAAACATTTAATCTTCATACTTGTAGTGCTTGCCCTTAGTTTGCATTTTGTTATTTTTGTTGAACTCTTTTAGGCTAGTTTTATGCTTATAATTAGTGACATTGTTTTAAGATTATCAAATATTGTTTTAGGTTTAGTTGATTTTATGATGAGAGTACTTAGTACTCTATACTTCATGTATGCATGATAGTTATTACAGTGTTTTCAGTTATTGATGATGTTTAGTTAGATGGATTATCATATGTGTTTATGGATACTTACCCCATACTACATGTGTATGGTGTGCGTGTATGTTTTTTTTATGTATGGCATTTTTGATGTGGTTAGGGAAGGGAGTCGTAGTCACTTGCTAGTCAGGATCTACATGATGCACCACTTTTTGTCGTTGCCTATTTCGCTTAGAATATTGTGTCTTTACATGTGTGAATTTAATGTAGCTTGTAGGTACCGAGTATTGACTTTTCTAAATTGCTAGGATGAGCGTACCCTATTGCATTATCTCAATGGTAAGAGAGGGGAGATAAATTCTTAAGTCCAAATCCCAAACCTTTAAGCCATTTGTCTTGGATAATTAGGACAAGTATCCAAGTTGAGTACCCTTCGAATGCATCAAATGACGTTAATTCATGATTATAACCCTTTAGTTTGATTTTGTATGTGTTTTTCTTTGATGGGTTTTTGTATGTTGTTTTATGAGTCCTTCATAAACTGTCTATTAATTAAGTCTAATTAAAAGATTAAATTAATGATTTAATTTAATGAGAAGTTATTATGATATGTTTAATATTTAATTATATTTAATTAATTAGGAAATTAATTATATAAAAAGAATTAAATTTGTAGATAAAAGTTATAAGAATAAATTTAAAATGTGATAATATTCATTTAATTTAATAATAATATATTTAGAGTTCATTTTTAAATAAATGCTAAATAATATTACTATTTAAGTTAATATATAGTTATCAAAATTTAACATTCGAAAATAAATTAAGAAGTGAAAATATATTAATTTATTAAAAATTTTAAGTTCACATGATGTATGCATGAGATTAAAATATAAGAAATTAATTAATAAGATAAAACAAGTATATTTAATAAAGATATTTTAATTGCATAAAGTGCATGCATGAGATTAATTTAATAAATTAATTAAAAGAGGAGTCAAGTAAAAATTAAATAAAATTATTTAATAATTCAATTAACGTGCATGGAAAAGATAAAAGAAAGATAAAGAAAAGTTAATTTAGAGTTAAGTCTGGTGAGCATAGAGTCCTCTTGGGTGATTGCACAATCAGTGCCCTAATTTGAGGAGAAAATTCCTTATCAACATTTGAGGGTTCATTTTCAAGGGAGGGAAGTTTTTGGAAAGGGTCTACGAATTTTGGAGAAGGAAGGAATTTTCGAAAAGGAGAAGATTTTGAGAGGAGGAATTTCTCAACAATTTTCTTGTGCGTACCGATTAGCATCAGTGTCCAGGTAGATGCTCATGATTTTCGCAGAATCTATTACGCTCTTTCTTTCTTGTCTTCATCGTGTCTATTGAATGATTTTTTGAATAATTCTTGGGGTGAATAATTTAAATATTGTAAATTACTAAATGCATGTCAATACCTTCTGTATGCATATTAGAAAAGTAATTAGAAACCCTCATTTTCTAGATTAAAGAATTTAGTACTTTAATTGGGGAAGGGTTTGAATTAAAATGGAGATTTTCTTTTAAATAATAATTATTTTTTAAATGATTGATAGGTTTGTTGTAATTTCCCTATCTAGGTATTGTTTAGATCTCTTTAGAAAAAAAAATTAATTTAAAAAAATAAAAATGTATATATATATATATATATATATATATAGTAAATGGATAGGGTTCTTTTTTTAATTAAACAAAATGAAATTTTAAAAAATATATATATATACATAAATAAAAATTATTATATGTTAATGCAAAAAGGGGTTTGATTTATTTAAATGTTATATTAATAAAATTTAATAAAGTAAGTTCATTTAAATATGATTTTTTTTTAAAATGGGGTGGGCGAGGCCACTAACCTCCACCACTCCCCCTCCCCTCCCCTACACACTTACCTTTTGGTGGCTATATTGTCGCTACCGCAACAGTCTGCTATAGTAGAGCTACCATGGGCAACATTGATGCCGATCGTGCGAGCCTTAAATGCTCTTAATTATGCTTTTGTAAAATTATTTTTATTTATTAATTAATGTTAATAAGTATATATTATATTTAATTTAAAATATAATTTTTTTTATTAAATTTAGATTATTATTTATTAGTAATTTTAATTAATATTTGATAATTTAATAAATAATTAATAGATTTTAATAAAGTTATTCTTTAAAAAAATGGTTATTAATTAAATTAATTAAATTAAATTAAATTAAGTTTATTTTGTGATGGAGGTTATGTAATATAATTGTAAAATTTATTTAATTATTAATAACTTTAATTTTTAATAAATTATAAGTTATTTTATTTAAAATCAATAAGTATTAATTTAATAATTTAAATAAATAATTACCCTGGGATTAATTTAATTGACTTAAAATTGAATAAGGGTAATTCTGTATTTTATTTGAATATATGAATGGGGTAAATAGTAAAGGGTTAAATTGTAATTCGTGGGTATTCAAAAATTTACATTGAAACAAATAGTTAAACCTTATATTCAACTCAACGATATGTTTCTAAAAACCAAAACTTTGATACCTACACTATGTTTTTATGTGTTGTCCATGTTTTGGGGTTTTCAGGGTTTGACCTATCTTTGACTAGTCTTAGGATGTTACCAGAGGCTCGGGTGTTATGTGTTTGTGATGTCATGCTAATGTTTTGATCTCGATCTTTTTTAACCCAACCATGGTAATGTGTCTAGTATGCTTTATGAAGTGTGTTTATCTATTGATTTTTTTTTGCTTTCTAGTGTTCTTGTGTGACGCTGAGGTGAATGTTATGACCTACTTGACTTAACCATTTTTGGAGTCCTCAATTAGTTATATTTGAATTGCTTTCCAGTCACTTTGATAAGATTGATGTGTTTGTTTGCTTTGTTCTTCATGATGTCATGTTGTGACATGTTTGACTTAACCATTATGAGTCTTCAATCAATATTATTCTTGGGATGCTTTCCAATTGCTCGTAGAGGATTGATGTGATTATTATGATTATCTTTTGATGCTTTCCAGTCGCTTGTATAGGGATTAGGTGATTTTATATGATTCTTTGATTTATATTTTTATGAGCTTAGGGTAGGTAACCTACATGTAGTGTTGAGAAGTGGCTTGCAATGGGGGCTAGGAACCTAAGTGGTTCCCAGGTTAACCCATTGTAAGTTTTTTAATAAGTGAAAACATTATGCTAAATGGGGATTAAAATGAATATAATAAGAGTCTTTATATGTTCTCGCCCATGTCTCGAGTGCTAGTACAGAATAGGATGGGAGTAGAGAGAATGATTGGTTGTAACCTTGCATTCTGTAGTATGCCTTGTCAGTACAAGAGGACACTAGTGGCCGCATAGGGATCACTAGGGACCCAAGGGTCCTAAGAGATTGCCAAGGTAACTCCAGTGTGATTCATGCGATGACACTTGCTCGCTTACATAGTAGATTTCCTACATGTCTTTGTGTGCCTCTAGGAATTAGATGTCGACCTATCTTGGAACCCTTTGAGTTAGATTACTTTTAGGATTTCCTGGACTTAGAGAGTGTTTTGATATTTGGTTTGATATCTTGTTTGGGACTTGAGACTATCTCCTCAGCACAATGAGAGTGGGCCATTTAGGTTCCATGTGGTCAGGTGGTAGTGCTTTTTCACTCTTACCATTGAGATCTATTCGTAGTCATTGTAGCTAGAGCATTCCTTGTCTGCATTTACTTTCATTCATTATATGTATCATTATGATGGATGGTTATATTTCATGATGGATGTTATATCGTTTATGATGGATGGATGTATCATGTATGGTGGATGGTTTGATTTATCTTTATTGTACTTTGTATCATGGACCCGAGGAGGATGATGTATTTCTATTTCTACATATGTATATTCTTGTAAGCCTTTCATACCCTGTGACATGTATAGTGGAGGATTGAGCATTTTGAATTTAATTTTCCAAGAGGCATTTGGAACAAATGTATATTATTTAAATGGACATTGGACTTTATAATTATTCTTTCATATGGATGTGGTATTTGATGGACTTAGTATTAATTAAATTTAAATGTGATTCAACATCTTGGGATCCTTAAGAAATGTAATATGTTATGTATGTTTTTAGTTGATTGTATGTTATTGCTTCCGCTACTATGTGTTTGATGTGAATGATTTATCTTTCTTGTTTCAAAAAAAATGCTACCAAACTTAGTAAAACTTAAGGTTGTTTCTAGCATTACATCTAGTATCAGAGCCTGAGTTTCTACATTGGGAGCTTTGGATATATTGGAACGCCACTAGTTGTTAACTAGTTGAACAAAAATGAAACTTAAAATTTTTATGTATATCTATTTCAAACTGAAACCTGAACTAGTTGAACTGAAACAAAACTTAAACTTTTAGTTGTATATTTTCATACTTGAACACTTAAACTTCAAAACTAAAATATACTTAAACCTAAATTTAGGCAAAACTGAAAATTGAAACTTATTTTGTTTTCAAAACATGTATCTTTCATCTATGCTTAATTAGTATGCCTTTAATTGTCTTTGCGAGCATTATGTTGTTCTTGTTTAGAGAGTTTAAGGGATCTATTTCAGTAGTTGTTAAAAAGGATGAATGTTGGATCAATATGGTTTTCGGTTTACTATTAAACCAGAATCATATTGCTCTAAGTGATTTAAAAGTATTATGTGTATGGTTATGATAGCATCTTGTATCTTGGATATTATTGTAGGATGGTATTTGGGATGAGATCTTCTGTTAGAGGTCATAGTCTAAACCATAGTAGAGGTCGTGGAAAAGGTAGAGCAATCGGTATACATGAGTCTATCTACAAAGGCCCTATTCAGGAAGGGACTAGGGATGAGCATGTCAGCGAGCATCAGGAAGAGAACCATAGAGAGGAGCATGTCGACTTTGAGGAGGTTGATCTAAGGCAAATGATGTAGACCATCATTGATCACCTACCTCTTGTTCATGATCAAGATAGAGCACATCGAGTAGGACTTGAGCATAGACCTAGGTATAGGAGCTATCGTAAATCTTGAAATGCACGGTGTAATAAGCATAAACAGTTTCACCAACCATCTCAGGGTATTTCTTCTTATGTCAGTGGGGGTAGCGTTCAGTAGTCTAGAACACGTGGAGTTCAGAGGAGCTTCGATGGAGAGTGTTTCTCATGAGGACAATGTGGACAAAAGTCGTCTCATTGCCCTCAAGGGAAATCACAATTCTCAAACCAGAGCCCCGCAGCTTCAGAACCTACGGTTGGTGATATGGGTAGATCCCAGAGAGTGTTCTCAATGGAGTCATATCCTCCTATAGGGGAAAGGGTCCAATGGGGCCCGCACAGTGAGTCCTTTACTTTTATCATTCATGTAGGCTTCTAGGAATAAGCCTAAGTCTAGGGGAGGTGGATGTAGTGTCTGCCCCTAGTTTGCATTTTGTTATTTTTGCTGAATTCTTTTAGGTTAGTTTTATGCTTATGATTAGTGGCATTGTTTTAAGATTATCAGATGTTGTTTTAGGTTCAGTTGATTTTATGATGAAATTATATTTAATTATATTGGGAAATTAATTAAATAAAAAGAATTAAATTTGCAAATAAAAGTTATAAGAATAAATTTAGAATGTGATAATATTTATTTAATTTAATAATAATATATTTAGAGTTCATTTTTGAATAAATGCTAAATAATATTATTGTTTAAGTTAATTAATAGTTATCAAAATTTAATGTTTGAAAATAAATTAAGAAGTGAAAATATATTAATTTATTAAAAGTTTTAAGTTCACATGATGTATGCATGAGATTAAAATATAAGAAATTAATTAAAAAGATAAAACGAGTATATTTAATAAGGATATTTTAATTTCATAAAGTGTGTGCATGAGATTAAATTTAATAAATTAATTAAAAGAGGAGTCAAGTAAAAATTAAATAAATTATTTAATAATTCAATTATCATGCATGGAAAAGATAAAAGAAAGATAAAGAAAAGTTAATTTAGAGTTTTGTCTGGTGAGCATGGAGTCCTCTTAGGTGATCGCACAATTAGTGCCTCGATTTGAGGAGATAATTCCTTATCAACATTTGAGGGTTCATTTTCAAGGGAGGGAAGTTTTTGGAAGGGACTGCAAATTTTGGAGAAGGAAGGAATTTTTGAAAAGGAGAAGATTCTAAGAGGAGGAATTTCTCAACAATTTTCTTGTGCGTAGCGATTAACATCAATGTCTAGGTAGACGCTTGTGATTTTCACAGAATCTATTACGCTCTTTCTTTCCAATCTTCATCGTGTCTATTGAATGATTTTTTGAATAATTCTTGGGGTGACTAATTTAAATATTGTAAATTACTAAATGCATGTCAACACCTTTTGTATCTGTATTAGAAAAGTAATCAGAAACCCTCGTTTTCTAGATTAAAGAATTTAGTATTTTAATTGGGGAAGGGATTGAATTAAAATGGAGATTTTCTTTTAAATAATTATAATAATAATAATTGATTGATAGTTTTGTCATAATTTCCCTATCTAGGTATTGTTCAAATCTCTTTAGAAAAAAATTAATTAATTAAAAAAAATAAAAAATGTAAATATATATATATTTAAAGATTGTAAATGGATAAGGTTCTTGTTTTGATTAAACAAAATGAAATTTTAAAAAATAAATTAAAAATATATACATAAATAAAAATTATTATATGTTAATGCAAAAAGGGGTTTGATTTATTTAAATTTTATATTAATAAAATTTAATAAACTAAATTCATTTAAATACGATTTAAAAAAAGAATTAATATTAAAAAAAAAATGGGGTGGGCAAGGCCACCAACCCTTAACCCACACCCCCCCCCCCCAAAACTTACCTTTTGGCAGTTATACTGTCGCTGCCGTGGGCAGCATTGATGTCGGTCGTGCGGGCCTTAAATGCTCTTAATTATGCATTTTTTAAAAATTATTTTTATATATTAATTAATGTTAATAAGTTTATATTATATTTAATTTAAAATATAATTTAATGTTATTAAATTTAGATTATTATTTATTAATAAATTTAATTAATATTTAATAAAATTTTATTAATATTGTATAATTTAATAAATAATTAATGGATTTTAATAAAGTTATTATTTTTTTAAAATGGTTATTAATTAAATTAATTAAATTTAATTTAATTAAGTTTATTTAGTAATGGATGTTATGTAATATAATTGTAAAATTTATTTAATTATTAATAACTTTGATTTTTAATAAATTATGAGTTATTTTATTTAGAATCAATAAGTATTAATTTAATCATTTAAATAAATAATTACCTTGGGATTAATTTAATTGACTTAAAATCAAATAAGGGTAATTTTGTATTTTATTTGAATATATGAATAGGGTATAGTAAAGGGTTAAATTGTAATTCATAGGTATTCAAAATTTTACATTGAAACAAATAGTTAAACCTTACATTCAACTCAACGAGGAGTTGAGTACCAATGCACTACTATGGAAGGCATGTGTCCATGAGAAAAGGAAAGAAATCCACGTAGCCAAAATTAACTGTTAAAAAGGAAGTGTTTGAATAGATTGTTGAGTCTGTGATGAATTCTATAAAGGATATTTCTTATGATATTTCCTCAGAAATTAGAGAAATATTTCCTCGACAAAAATTTCTTGGATCAATGTGTATTGTTTTCCCTATTATTGGGGTTTAAGAGGTCCTAAAGATTTTTTAGATAAGTTATTGGTTTTGATAGATCAATTTTGCAAAAGCAATCGATGGGGTGACTGTAAATGAAGTTTTCGATGAATCTCGTTTGAGAGAGAAGCCCCATTTTTTTTCTAGTACAATGATGGAACAATATGATATTATACGGAACCCCAAAGAAGAAGGAGTAGCAACCAAACTTTGGACAAATCTATCTTAGAGCGAAGCGTTGCGAGATTCAACAAAAAAAATTCAAGCTTGTCAAATTATGTTTGACCATGATATTAGGGTTTGTGGAGGATGAGAGAGTTTTTAGTGCTTTGGGGTTCCTAAAGTCAAAGGTAAGAAATAAACTAGACAGGAATTTAGAAAATTGTCTAAGGTTGCATACATTCAATTATGAAATCAATACTTTTCTTGACAAAAGGGTACAAAATTATGGACAAAAAAATGACAAAGAAGAGGTTTGGGTAATGTTTCAAACAATGAGATCAATAACTTAAGTAGTAGTACTAGTACTGGTAGCATTGATATTGAAGATGAGGATTACTATCAGGATGATGAAGGTATGCCTAATGGAGAAAACCTGGGACATGATGGACTACTTGAACTTGATGGTGAGGAATCTGAAGATTCAGATGATGAGATGATGTGGCAAGTTTAATAGTTATGGAAAGATGTGGAAATTCTGAATTTATTACTCATTAGTAATTACTATAGTCTAAATTCTAGATTCTAAACAATATTCTCTAAATCTAATCATGATTCATCTATCATGCATAATAAGTTATATCATTTTTTAAATGTCTAATGTCAAACAAACAAGTAAATTTTATGTTAGATGATGCCATGATTCATGAATCAAAATTCATTCAAATTATTCCATTACTATTATTTTTTAGTTGTATTATTATACTCATATGATATGTTGTTATGGTACAATGCTTGATGATTTTTATGAAAATATAGCAATTCAAATGATAAAATTCATATTCATTCTCATTACTATTTTAACACATGATAATTGATAGAATTCAATTTGTAAAAGTTAAATTTGAATGCCCAATTTCATAATCATGAGTTAAAAGTACTACATTTACAACTATAACATTTAGCAAATGACCTTGAATTCCCTTCTATATAAATATAGAAATAAGGGACAAACAACAGATTTAGGTCATTTTGCCTCATGGGAAAAGTCTTAAACTAGCATCAAATTCAATATCAGAAACATTTTTGCCTTTGCATTTGATAGGCCTAGTAAGCAAAATAGTATTTTGATTTTGCTAAGTTTATCCTGTTCAAGAAACAAAGTTGAAACTTTAAGTCATATCAAACAATTACAAAATAGAAATAAAGTAAACACTACAAAGATGATTAAAATCACTTTCCAAGTGTCACATACTCTGATGCCTAATGGATGTCTTATGATATGATTGAAGATTTAGTCATCTATTTTAGGATGTTGAAGTTTTCTTCGTTTGATGTTTTAACATTTTTTATGTTATAGTAGATGACCTTTAACTTCGTCAGACTTCCATATTTGGAAAATTTACTTGAAAGCAATGCTACATCCAATAGTGCATTCAGATTCACCAATGGTTTGATGCAATTCAAAATGCCTTCAGGGGTTGAATCATGAGGAAACTTGACTACTTTAGACATCATTTTGGCCTCCAACTCTTTTTGGTAAGCTTCTCTTCCAATGAATGTCGTTGATGAATTACTAGAGCAAGGAGTAGGCAAACCAAGACTTATCATTAATTGTTAAGTCACTTATTATCTCTAGTTTGGCAGTCTTTGTAGCTTCATGCTTCAGTGGTGTTCTTCATGATCATCTTTTGTTCCTATCTTCTAGAAAATTCCCTATTTTGGAGGCTTCTTCAGTCCTTCACTAGTTTCTTTCAACATTTTTCGACGTCTTTTTGGAGTACAATTTTTCCCATGTGGTTTTCTCTATTTCTTCTTTTTTTATTTGGTTGTGCTTGAGTACCTCATCAGGCTTTGTTTGTCAAGATCCAAATCTACTTTCAGTAGTAGTTTCTAGGTTTTTAGCTACTCCCTAAGTTTATCTTAAAGTGGGGGGGGGGGGGGGGGGGGGGGTATTAGAGTAATTACATATTTTCTAATTAAATCTAGTTTTCTTGAGCTAAACTTTAGGCATATAATAATTAATTTTTTTATTAATTATTATTATGCAACCTAGGTTAGACCTTTTTAGGGTTTTGATCTCCTTTATAAGGATGATCTCTCTTTGTAATTCATAGATGAGACATACTTGATGAGAAAAAAGAGAAATTGTGTGCCAAAATTCATAAAATCACCACCTCAGGAAATGTGCCCAATCTAGGAGCAATACTTTTTAGCCTTAAATTTTAATTGTGTCCAAATTGGACAAATTTTATATGAAAATAGGGGTTTTTGGGCACTTTGACCTCAAAAATGAGTCCATTTGGGCTCAAAGTTCACCACAATATGGTGATTCCCCAGATTCAATACAAAAAAATTCTAAAAAATGAAACCCTCTGAACAAAAAGCATATATCTGAAAGCCAAGACAAACTTCTCATAAATAGAATAGAGGCATGAAGATTTGAAGCTCGAATACCATGTTGAAGTTGATGAAATCTCAACCCCATAGTTCCCAAGAATCACCTGCATGCAAACACCTATCACAGAAAGAGAGAAGGAAATGTTATGTAGGCTGGAATTCCCAAATCCATAGATGAGACATTCTTGATGAGAAAAAAGAGAATTTGCTATTATCAAAAGTGAATCTATGCATTACAAAGAGAAATCATCTTTATAAAGGAGATTGAAACCCCAAAAAGGTCTAACCTAGGTTGCGTAATAATAATTAATAAAAGAATTAATTATTATATGCCTAAAGTTTAACTTAAGAAAACTAGAGTTAATTAGAAAATATCTAATTACTCTAGCATTAATTTTTCTCTGTCATCCATCTTAGTGATTTTTTCCCAGTTGAGTTCAAATATTCATTTCCTTCTCTTATACTCTTGCATTTTGAATGATAGCTGATGGCCTTACTAGTGTACTAACATAGTCATGAACTCCTTGACTAGCCAAATACCTGTCACTATGTGTGTTGGTTATGTATATAATTTGGCTTGCAGCATTCTTGATCTTAAAAACATCATTGTTCTTCTCAATCCGCTCTTTGATACTTCCACAAATAGCTCAAAAACTTTTATACAATTCAAACCAATCACACAACCTATCAGCATTTGTTGTGATTTTCCTCCACATTTTTCTTTAATTAGCTTGACTGAATTTTTAATTATTTCATTTTAGTCAAACAAGTTGTTCTGAAAGGTTTTGATTGTTTTATTAGCTACCTCTTGCAATATTTGTGATAATTGTTTTTCACTTTGTTTATTTATTTCTTCTTCTTTCTCTTCCCATTATTTTTCTTTTTCCCTCTCATTGTCCAATTCCTTATTCATGTTACTGATTATAGGTCCACTAGACTCCACCTTTTTGAAAATATCTATTGCAGGTGCTCTTTCATCCTCAAGTTGTTTATTTGATTCTTGCAATTTGTCCCTGAGTTCTTTGAATTTTATATTGACTTCCATATTAACATGGTTCAAAGTATCATTGAATTTCTTATTACTCTGTTCCAATTGTTCCTTCAACTTCTTGAGTTCTACTTCTCTCTCTACATTTACATCAAATATCTTTTTATTGCTTTCTTCCATTTGTTCCTTTATAATTTTCATTTATGCTTCCATATTTTTTGCCTGAGGCTATGCACTTGGTCCTTGAGAGGAATCACTTGTAATCCTTTTCTCTATTTTTTTGGACCTACTATCTATTGCTTTCTCCTTTGCCTTTGCATTTTCAAGGTTTTCTTTTAACTTTTCAATTGCCTTCTCCAACCCTTCTCTCTCTCTCTCTCTCTCTCTCTCTCTCTCTCTCTCTCTCTCTCTCTCTCTCTACCACCTTGACTAGTGAACTATAGATCACAAAGTCAATCTTTTTTTCCACACTAACTTTGTCCACATTTTGTACTTTGGACAAATCCATAGATAGTGTTCTAACATGAAAATCTGATGGATTCATCTCACTCTCTAGTGGATTATTCTCTAGATGTAGGGGAGAAACAATCATAAACTTCATCATTTATTTATTGGTGTTATATCTTGGAAATATCCTACTCGATGTAGGTTCTTGAAAATGATCCACCTCAAGTACATCCTTCTTGAATGCCTTATTATTTTTTCTATTCATTTTTGTGGTTTCTTAAAAATTTGCTACAAAATTATAAAATTCAAAATTTGGGTCTGTTGATATAATACGATGCTTGAAAGGAGAAAGAGCACTTGCAACATTGTGCTTGTCTCCACCAATGCCTGAGGTTGTAATAATTGCATTTTGAGGATTACCACGACATCAACCCTTCCTCATTTCACCCCACTACCACTAACAAGTGGAGTTTTTGGACTATTCTGAAGGTTTTGTGTTGAGGGAGTTGTGTTTGGCATTGTATCAACATGAGTATCTGAAACCTTTTGCTTCTTTGTACAATGATCTTCAATTGAAAAGATCCGATCAAATTTTAGTCACATTGTACCTTTTGAAGGTGAAATAACTTGGGAGGTTATTAATCCACCTTGGATGAATAATGGCTTGGGTTCACCTTTTTTTGAAGAACTCGATGGGTCATTTGACTCATCTCCAATGATTTGTTTATGATCAAGTTTTGGTACCTCTGGTATTTGGAGTGGATACCAAATTTCTTGACTTGTTATTCCCAACCCACCATTACCTAGATAACCCAATTTTTCTGTCATCTTTGCCACTACACCATATTTTTCCCTTTTGTGCTAATTAAATACAACATATTGTCCAATTGAATCAAATGTACTACTACTAATAGTACTTGAAGGAGTGGATTCATTGGAACCGGTGGTAGTGCCTATGGCGATGGATGAAGGATCCTAAAAAACCTCATACTCATTGCCTTCATCATCTACATCACATTGTACTACTATACCATCTGGATGCTCACTATCCCATAATTTTCTAAATGTTTCATCGTTAGGCAAGTCTTCAAAATTTGTAGAGGTCTTAGGTTTGCCAAGATTCTTCCTCATCTCCCAAAATACATTAATTTTTTATTGACACCACTATCCAGCTACACAATATTTATTTATGACATCTAGAAGATGTTATTTACTTGGATGATCTACTTTCTGGTAGAAATTGTAGGGTGTTATGGGCTACACTTTTTCTTTATGTCTATGCAATTCTTTAATTTGTGTTGACAATTCTTGTATTGAAATATTTCTTTCACTGGAGCATTTTTCCATCTCCATTTTGACCTCTTCCCATGAGTCCATATTTTTTAATATTTCAATCAATGACACACTCTCATGTTGAAATTTGCTTACGAAGTTCCCATTCTATACAAGCTTTCTACCAATTATGTTTAGCAGATCATACTCCCAATGCATGGCAACATAAAATTTAAAAATTGCAAGAAATTCTTGTACCATATTGAATTCTCTTCTCTCAAATGTGAACCCTTTGCATCCTACATGCAAGGAAGGAAAAATGGTTTTCCTTTGCTGACCATGAAACAATACATTTGTGCTTTCCATTTGTCGTACATATTCCAATGCAAATATCCTCTCTATCACATGTATTGGAAGTTTGTAGGGTTGTACAACTTAATCATAAAATCTTAATACAATTTACTCTTCCATAAAGTACCAGTCAGCCAATTTAATTTGACTTCCTAGTTGAATTAATCATTTACAAGACACATGCAATGTAGGCATTAAAGTGCATATAATTTTATGATAAAGTGGTGCCAACAAGAAGTCTACAAAGTGGTTGTAGTTCCCTTGGGGATCACCCATCCTAATCATAGATGTCCATTCAAATATTGGTTTATCAAACTTAAGCTGAAGCTTGTTTGTTTCAAAAATTTGACGATGCTTTGATAATAAAAGATAATACAAGTAGGTCGTGTATCTAAATGTCTTGTGTGACAATGGGTCTAACCCTATTTTAATCATTAACAATTGTTCATTCATGTGATGTACAATGTGCCCAATATAATTATATCTTGTGGGTTGTTTCAAACAATGAATATTAAAAATCATTTCCAAAATGTTGGCACTCACTTTCTCATTACTTTCCAAACCTAAACACATTGATAGAAGAGACATAGTATCCTGAACCCACTATGAAAAAATATCCAATTCATAAGGAGGTTTATGATCATTAGGCAGATTGAATGTGTCTACTAACCCTCTGATATAACATTGTTTTTTATCTGAACCTAACTTGTCCTATGTTTTTGCTAGTTTTCTAGGTCAATGTGGGTTGGGTTTTGTTCTTCAAACCCTAGGTAAAATAGTCTACCAAATACACTCTGCGTGATAGACAAAATTACCTCCTATGTATTTTGATTCACAATTTCCTTCTATTATCATCATATTTTTTAGCACATACTATTACAAATTTTGGGCAAGGGAATACTTGAAGGAACCCCAAGTAGGAAATTCCATCGGTCCATATTCCAGCTTTGTTTACAATACACCCTATCATTTTGTTCGATTTAATATATCTTGACTCCTTTTGTGCATCATTCAACTTATCTTCAATTGCATATTTGATTTCCTTAATACTCATTCCATAGATAATAGGATCCAAAATCTCATGGAATTCATCAGTAAAACCTGGCATTTTAACAAGTTTGTGCATGTCAAAATATAGTTTTCCAGTCCCCTGTATTTTCTTTTGGGTTGCAATTCCACTACCTGTGGCACTCCTTTTGTATGTTTTCATCATCATTGAAAATTTTACAGAACTATACACAAACATAAATTATAATTTATAGACATGAATAACATTTAAACCCTAAATTATATTTCTACTTTTTAACTTTTCAAGTTACCTAACTACAAGAAAGTAAAAAATTTAGGCTTACAATGCACAATAAATTGGAAATTAAACCTTGAATTCTACAACTGATATTAGTTACTAAACTATTAGTAAAAAATGTGTTTAGGATCTTACTTAGAAAGTTGAAACTCTAATTGATAACTATTTTCCGTGACATTATGACCTATCTAGGAAGACTAGGTTTGCATTGCAACTTGCAAATTGTGATCAATAACTGCTTTTTAATGCTCTAATGCTTTTATTGAATCTTGGATTGGTAATTTTTGCATAGTGTAGAGATCCAAGATTGAATAATAAAAACTAAACCTTACGGTCTACACAAAATAAATTTTTACAAGTTGCAAAATCAACAAACTTGAGCATTTCTTTGATATTAATTCTAACGTACATTGTACAATGGACAACTGGTATTATAATTATTTGTGAAATAATAAATGTATGAAATTACATTATAATATAGGATTTACTCTTTTACTTATCGCTAATTTATGAAGATTCGGTGACTCCACTTCTTTTTGAAGACATCTTTTCTAGGGAAATTTTGAAAAAAAATAAAGGTAGCCAAAATCAGCTCGAAATAAATCTCAAGCCATCAATCTTTACATGTCCTATTACTACACCATGGTCTATACATCAATGCCACATGTCTTCTTTCTCACTTGATTCATGTATGGCACGTATTTTCTTTCTGCAACATTTGAGAAAGCAAGACTACTCTAGCCAAAATTGGCCCAAAATACAACTAGGGCCACTCGATCTTTGTTGATCGAATGATGTGTAACATTGTAAAGGATGTTGATGCCACAATAGATGTTACATCAAGTATGCCACATGTCTTCTTCCTGAGGAATATGTGAATACAAGTCAACTATTGTCAAAATTGGCCCAAAAATCATTTGGAGTCATTGATCTAAGTTGATCGAACGGTGGTTAGCTTGATGCCCTGTCTTACGTGTCACTATGATATCCACCATCCATGTCAAAATTATTAGTGAATAGTCACTAGTATTACATGTATGCTACGTGTCTTCTCTCCAAAGTGATTTGGGAAAATGAGTTGAGTGCTTCCCAAATCAGCCCGAAATACATCTCGAGTCATTGATCCTTGCTCATCGAACAACAATGCTAGCATCCCCTTTATTATTTTAACACGCATGTGATCATATTAAATTATAATTATATTATTAATTATCATTATATTATTATAATAATAAAATTCTATTAACACTTGTTAAAGATACAGACTACTAATTAAAAATAAACTGAATAAATATGTTTACATTTTATTTTAAGAAACAATTTAAATTAATTGTGTTGTATTTTTTTAAATTATTTTGTGATTGAATAATAAGAATATAGTCATCAAAAATTAAATAGAAACAAGAATCTATGTATTTATGCATTGAATTTCAAACTAAACCATTTACATTAACAAAATATTTATTTTATTTTATGCTTTTGATGATGATTAAAAAATAATTAAGGACCTAATACAATATAGTTAAATCACTATAATAGATATAACATACTTAAAGTTTTAATTAAAATTAAAAAGTCATTACAATATGCATAATTGAGCGTTATTATATAGCATATTTATTAGTTATTAGAGACTAGAGATGACACATGTCTTTTTTTTGGTTACATTTATAAAAAGGGTTGAGCATTCCCCACATTTGCCCAAAAATTATCTCTAGTTGTCGATCTAACTTGATCAAACGCTACTACTATGAGCATAATGATTTCACACTTGATCATGTTTGTCGCATGTTTTCTTTCTAGGGAATTTGGAAAAGGTAATTGGTTGCCTAAACAACATTTGAAGTTGTTGATCTTTGTTCATCCAACGATCATCGCGACATCACCTTTATAATATTACTAACATAGTTCTTAAATATATTAGAATATTTATGATTTAAAAAATGAAATATTTTTCAATGATATTTTAAATTTTATTGTAAAATAAGCCCATCCAATGGAGAGTTAAATCCGATTGTAAAAGTAACTACCGATTATGTTCCACATATTCTATTATTCTGTACTACTAGTGTTGAAACCAAATGTTGAAGTAAGTGTCAAGTGATTTATTAATTAAATTAATTGTTAAATGTGAAACCTAAATAGGTTAATTTTAATTCAATGTTATATGTTATATTTTGTTTTTTTAACAACTTAATAGAAAAATTCAAAAATGCCAAAATATTGCATAAGTAAGCATAACAATGAAATACAATTTTATATGGAACTCCAAAAATTTCATTGATACTCCTTGAAAATTAAAATCTGAGGTAGATGCATGTACAGTTCAATAGTAATTTGATTAAACAAAATAGAAAGTGAAAGAAAACTTCATGGGAAAACCCTAGTACTACTATACTAGTCATTATAGAAAGCACGAGACCATACTAAGGTTGTGATTTCTTCTATCCATGGGTTTCCCTATGCCACATCATCTAGGTTATAATATTTTTAGAGAAAATCCAAGCCAATTCATGCCCATTTCTTATGGTGCTTCAACTGCCCAGTAGTCAAGTCCAACATAAATGGTTACATGGCCAGGTTTTGGCTAGGTTCCAGAAGCTTGTGAATTTCAGCCGCCCAAGGGATCCCCACCCCTAATTCTTCATGAGAAATAATATCAATGTCATCACCCATGTATTCTAATTTAAAATTATTCTTTGGGAGCATAAAAATGTCAACCCTTACTTCTCTGAGGTCAAGTAGGGACGCTAGAAAATGGGACATAATATCAATGTTGACATGGTACCTATTCTCTTTTTCCAAAAACTCACATCCTAGAACCATTTACATAGCATAAATATGAAATTCATAGTAGGAACAACCTCATTGTGAATTGACAAGAGGTTTTCATTAGGGATGTCACCTAAAAAGGCCTTTTGTTCCTCTTCCAATTTGCATGTCAGGTGAATTGGAGTGTCCATCTTGACTATAGAGCAAGGACTGCCACTCTACCACAATAAATAAACCCAACCAGAATTGAACGAGCACTAAAAGTATACCTATTACCAAACTATTGACTACCAAAAAGGAGATGAGAAATGATGAAAGAAACAACTCAATTTCCTATAAAAAGGTTGAGTGGTTGAGAAATGGTCCCTACATATTTGTCATCCAACTTCTAGTTCAATTATTTTAAATTATTAAATATTAGTAAATCTTAAAAACATAAATGCAAGTTTGTGCCAAAAAAGTTGTAATGCGTGCGAAGCCGATGGAAGAGGGAATGCCACTAACAGTGACAAGACATGTATTTACTATCCACTACAAATGGTACATGTTGGAAGGAAACATGTTGCCATTTTGAAGACTTGACCAAGGTCAAGGCTTCATTCAAGATGTTTGGCTTGAAATAAACCTTCAACCATTGATATATTATCATTGGACAGTAATCTATAAATGGATGTTACTTGTTACAAACATATGTTGGAGATATGAAATTCCATTAGAAACATTTCCCAAAAATCCATTACTTCATACACCAATTCTTGGTTGCATGCAACATGTGTAGTATGTACTATGTACTACTACTAACTAGTAAGTACTTACTAGAAAATAAAATTATGATTCACACAAATTTAGAAAGTAATAATTAAATACATCATCTGATTACTGTAAAATAACTAGATCCCAAAAGAAAACACCATGCCCACTAAAATATCAAATTTCAACAAAAAGGGCTTTACTTTGCATTATATTCTTTGAATCTACTTGATATTTCATCTTCACACACACACACACACACACACACACACACACAACGGTTGTGGTTTCCCTCAAAAAGGTAAGCAACAAAGCTTCAAACCTTTACAATTCAAATTCGTCCACTTTCGATAATATGTTTTACAAAATAAACCCTAACTAAATGGATGATTCTTCATGTAACACTTTTTTTATCCTTCAAAGAATCCCAAAAGTGTTGAAGTTCTAGTTTTGTTGTTCCATCACATTTGCATTTTTTTCTTCAAAATTTAGTAGGGTCAAGACCCATTTCAATAAACATCGCTCAAAAGTTTTCCTTTTCCTACTCATTTTTGAGCTCTTTGATGGCATCCCTAGGATTAGCGAAGAGAACCTATGAAGCTGCAATAAGCCTAATAGTAAGATCACTTTGTTCCTCATCCTCCTCCATAGTCAAATCTAGGTTGACAACTGGGCTTGAATTTTCATTCAACGATCCCTCTTCCACAAGCAGTCCCATTTTAGGCAACCAACAACTTTTATGATAATGGAAACCACTGAGCAGGACATCTACAATTTAAAGAATGTTTTTTCAACCAAATTCCACTATGCCATAAATGTAATAGGACATTCCACATACATGTCATCTTATAGAAACCTCACTTTCTTATCACTCTTTGATTTTTGTCTGAGCGTAATGTTTTGATAATCTGACAAGAGATTTGAAAAACATATAATTAATTTCTAGTCATTGATTCATTGAGTAATCACATCATGTTTTAGCACATTCACCAATGAATTATATATGTTTTTTCAATATATGGGAAAAATTGTCTAATCAAATGTATATTTTTCCAAAAAATGAGAAAAATTGTCTAATCAAATATATATATTTTTCCAACAAAGGAGAAAAATTGACTAATGCAATAAATATGTTTTTCCAATAAATGGGGAAATCGCCATATACAATATATACTTTTTGTATCAAAAGGGAAAAAAATGCCTCGATTTTATAAAATTTTGTAATGGTCGGAGACAAATCACATCTAACATTAAACTTTTATTGACATAAAAAAAAATTGCCAACAGAAATTAATTCCCCCACCCCCCCCCCCCCCCCCGGAAAGTAATGCTGGATTGACCACAAATTTATATATTTTTCAGGGAGGGTTTACTTAAAGCCAACCCTGGTTGTAATTATGATGCAAATGTCTGTATTGCAATGGCATCAAGAACAATTACAAAAATATATATATTAAAATGACCACAAATTACACTGTCATCACAAATTGTTGTCGCAATTTGACCCCAAATGTTGTAGTGTCGTGTTTACCTATTGCTTACATGTTTGGAAAAAAAAAAAGAGTACCTATTTTAGACTATTCTTAATTTAAATGGATGGAAATTTTATCTCTTTTTTTCTAGGATTTGTTTATCTACATATTATTGTAGATCTCTTCAGTACCCTTCCAATGCATTTTGAACAGAGTCAATCGAACTCTGGATGCAAAAGTTATGGCCTTCAGAGTAAAGTCCATTTTTACTTCTTCAAAATCCGTTTGGGTTTTGAAGAGGTACATTTTTAATTCTTCAAAACCCGATCACCTGATTGGGTTTTCAAAGTACTTTTCACTTCTCATAACCTGATCGGTTTATGGCTTGGTAATAGCCTTGGGAGTTGACCCAAAGGCTTGGGAACTCATTTTCCCTCCAATTTTATTCCTTTAGCTATTTTTTCATCTTATAAGCAATTCTTTACTTTTCCTTCATCAAGTTTCTAACTAGTAAAGTGGGTATGTCTAAAATTACCACCATAATCTTGCATGTCTTCTTAGCTTTCTAAACATATAATTTTTTTCTTTTTTTGGACAACATTAATATTATAAACTTTAATTAGTTTTACCACTATACTCATAGTCCTCATAGATAGGTGTCTAACTTTTTAAATAACTTTTATTATACTTAACCAAATGAAAAAAATAATTATATATTATTGTCCTACACTTAATTCTATACACTTTTTTTTTTTTTTTAATTCATTTTTTATTATTTTGGTACAAGTTATGCCCTGCACACGAACAAGTACTAAAATTTCATGATGCAGACACTTCAATAATTCATTTTTAAAAAAAACTCATTATAAAATTACAAAAAATACACAACTTCTAGATATCACTCTTATCTATCACCCTTCCAAAGGGATTTACAAAATATTGAATATAACTAAGTTTTTTGCGGTGCACATGAAAAATAACTATGTTATATTTTCTATAAAAATAAGGAACTATTTTTTGTGTGCACAAGGTTTGACCCACCTAATCTTATATGTTTTGTAAAAAATCTAGTACTTTAGAAAGTAGATTTAGAGTACAACAATTTATATTTTTTGCACGTCTTTTCATTTGAGTGGATGACCCTCAAACATCTTGTCCAAGTGTAGGTTTACCTGATTTTGGGAAAAGGGTGTCTACTTATACTCCCCTTTTTGTACACCATCTTGGTGCACTCGCCCCTTGAAAATATATTAATAAATTTAGGGCTTGGATAAATTATACTTCCAATTTCATAATGACGGTAAGAGTTATAAAAAACACACTTGCAAAAAATATACTTTGAATACTTTAGAGAAAGTAAATTAATGACCAAAATCTCTTATTTGACTAATATCAATATTTATATCCTTAAAGCATGCAAATAATACATCCAAATATAAAATATCATTTCTTACCTTTCCACTTACCTTATGGATTTTTCAATGGTACTGAAGTATTTATGCTGGGAAAATATGAACTTAGGATCCTTCAAGCATATGCTTTCCAATTTGGCAATTTAAGATTTACCTCAAAAGGAGATTATTAAAACTTATATTTGAAAAAAAAAAAAATCACTAAAGCACAATATAATTTGAAAAGATAAAAGTTTTAATTATTTCCCCTAGATAATAATCTTGAAATATTTACAATTTTGAATATTTCATCTATGAGGAAAAAACAAAAAAAATAAAACCATATGATATCCCCTTTTGAGATTGCAACATTAAAGTCTTAACAAAGTAAAAGTGAACAAATAAAATATTAATAAAGATTTTACCTTTTATACTCACCTATTCGCCATTTCGGGAGGGCGAGCAAATCCTCTTGAAGATATCAAGATTTTGGGGCCTCTCCTTTGTATGCTCTCTAGTATTGTGAAATTAGATTGGAATTAGGTTTTACTTGTGATGAAATATGTAGACCAAAACTTCAAAGGTAAGAGAGAGTTATGAATAACGATACTATCATCAACATTCTCCCTCTGTATGTTTCTTGCAACATAAAATTCTAATGTGGTGGTTGTGTAATCTCCATTAATGAAGAATATTTCATCTTTAATGCATAATCCATTGATTTCTATCATGGTTTACGTGAAAAAGTGTGTATGCTCATTGTCTCTACTTATTCCATCTTTGTTTGCATAAATGTTCTTGAGATCCATAGTCAACCCAACCAAAAACTTCACATGGAATTAACACAATATTGTTTTTAGAAGCCATAAAAATGCATTCAAGATCCCATTATTAAAATATGGGTCATTTTTGGAGATGCATGCACATTTTTAGGGCTACCGACTTCACAAGAATGCATACAAATGATGAAAACTTTCTATCCAATTGTGAGAAATGGTCTAGGGTAAATTTAGATATGGAAAACATCATTTTCTGCTCAAAAATAGCTCCAAATCTAAGGCTAAAACACAAAAACGTGATTCTCCTCGTTGGACAACAATGTATAGAAAATTGTGTTCTTATTTGTTTTACAATTTTTTGCACCATTTGAGAGACCCAACTTCATCGATCCTTTCCCATAAAAATGAAGCTCGAGTTAGAAGAAAAATAATGTTTGATATTGCTTGAACTTGCAACCAAAATATTTCAGAATAAAACATTTGGAATATATATCTCTGTGCATTACCAAAATAATTCAACAATTCAATGAGGAAAATATTTTAGGTTAATTATCATCATTTCACAAATGTCTTCTTACTCCTCTTGCGATATAGCGAAACAATGATAAAATGGTATCCGCATCATATCATCTATATATATCACCGAACCAAATTTTTGAATAAAACTACCTCAGACAAAAAATTTCAAACTATTTGAATAAATCAATTTCATTTCATTTCATTTGAAATTTAAAATGGCATTTACATCCAGAAATATAAGAACATAATTGAGGGAAGAATATTATTTTATTTTAATTTCTAATCTCTTATGGCTCAATTATTTATATCTGTAGTACAATACTTTTAACATATTGAAAATGATATTAAATTTAAGCTCACAAATGCATTAGATAACATGCTTACATTCATTTTCTCAATATTGAAATAACATGACTCTAATAATTGCAATCATGATATTTTAATATTAATATAATCTTAAATTTAAGAAAATTAAGATTAATAACGCTTTCTCTTATATAAAAAATTGTGTCTTCATTATAAAATAGAAATAGGTAGCCATAACAACTTTCAAATACAAACACATCAGTAATGTTATATAAATATATTTCAAACTGGACAAGAAATACCTTACTGTAAAGAGATTTAAATTCAAAAGAGCATACTTGGAGTGCATGAGTATTTGTGGATAGATACATACCTAGGTTTTGATCCCCTTATATTTGAAAGTTAAATATTTAAGAATATGATTGAACAGAGAATATTTACTTCAAGGCTTTAATATAGAGCCACTTAATTTTGCAAAAAATTAATTAATGTCACAGTAGTGGCTCTTTCTTTGGATGTATGCTCCTTGCGAGCATAGAAAGATCCTGGCTATCTCTAGAGAAGAAGACCAAGATCCTTAATTGAATTTGGTACTAAATGTAATAGGGTGACCCTAGGCTCCCCAATACGGAAACATTGTCTTTTCCCTTTGTCAAAAACTTTATTCTAATCATGTAACATTAATAGAAATATGAAAACATTCCTATCACTTATTTCCACATTATTCATTAGATATTTTATGAGATTCAAAAAACTTTTATAATCCCTTTTGAGCATAAATCTTTCAGCATTTCCCAATAATCTCTCTTGAAATTTATGGGGAATAAATAGGTCATATTCATGTTCAAAAAAGAATTCATCTAAAAACCTCAAATTTCGATAACAAGTCATTCCTTGAAACAAATTTATATCATTAACTCTAATATTCCAAGGAAATATTTTCTCGGGATTAAAACTATCAATCTTATCTATCCCTATCTCCTAAAAATCTAAGAATAATCTTTTCTCTTCAAAACAAATTTGATATGGTATTTTTCCTTTTACATCTACTAAACTTGAAAAAATAGACGAATCGATGTTAAAAGTATTATAGAAATTTTTATTTAACATTTTATTCAAAAGAATTTCTAAAAGGTTTTCATAAATACTTACCTCAATTTGTTGTTGATAACACATACCTATGTTGATGATGTCATCAATTTGTAGCCCTTCATGAATGCAGTATGTTTGATCCTTGTCTATGAAATCATAATAAGGCGCACTTTTACTAAATATATTCCCTTGAGAATCGTCTTTTTCTTCATCAATAAGAGTAATGGTATCATCCCTTATAATTTCCTCATGTATATGTGTTGCATGTGAGCCTACTTCAATCACACATGTTGAATGTCTCTTTATCTCATATAATGGATGAAATGATATTTTGTTGTAGCCTTCTAAAATATCAAAATCATAGCTAAAATTTTTTAAGCACCTTTTGAATATGCATTGTTTCTCTGATATGTTTATCTTGGTGAATTGAGAAAAAATATATAATAAATTTTCTGAACATATCTTTGGTATTCTTTATCTAATAAATTTGAAATTTCATCTACACTAAGAGAGTCTTCTCCTTCAATTTTGTATTTTTCCCAATCAATTCCCTTACTAGCTTCATGAGTAAATCCTTTCTTAGTTTGATCCAAATTTTCTTCATTTGGAATGCCATTAGAGTATTGCTTTTCCTTTATAACATCTTCCTCATCTTCACTATCTTCGTATGTGACTGCATTCAATAAATACTCAAAAAGAGTCATTAAATTTGGATCACCTGATATCTTCATTTTATGAATTTTATACCAACACTCCTTATATGAAGGTCTCATGTCTATAGGTATCTCACAATACACATTTACCATCCTTATAAAGACAAGTGTTGCAGATTCATCTACATGTATTTCTAAATTATGAAATGTTCTTTGCATCATCACCATTTTCAGAAAAAACATAAAGAAGTCATCTCTTAAGTTGCCTCCATGATGAGATTAATATTTTATGTAATGCTTCATATTGTTGTCTTGCACTACTCCACAGTGTTCTAAAAAATAGTTTCAAGACTTGACCTTCTACACATATTTCATATTTATGTATGAATACGATGTTCAAATACAGATTTACCATAGTCACCATTAAATCTAGGTAAGAACTTTTAAAGTCCTGGAAATAGTCTATTAGGTTTATAATAAAACCTATTGAGATCCAATGGTCTGATGCCATCTGGAATAAAAGGTTTCCTTTGGAGTGGCTAATCCATCCTAGAAAATAAAAAATTCCCCCCTTTCAAAAGGAAAACATATCATCCCTTCTCGAGTTTTCTCTATCAACATATTCATTTTCCAACTGAATAGAGTTGCCACCTCTTTCTAGCAAAATACTATTTTTTTGGGTCTTTTGGGTTCCCTCTCCAACTAAGATGCACTTCAAACAAAATACTTCTACTTCTTCTCTCTTCTAATCTCTAAAACTGAAAGGTATGGATAACTACACAACATGAATTATGATCAAATCTCCCTAGCAGAGTCACCAATCTATTGGTGCACAAAATTGTTGGTTGACTTCCTATGAACTTTCCTACTCGATGTTGGGAAAATCAATATAATTTTGTTCAATGAAGAAGGTTGAATCTTTGCTTGTTCAACCTCCACACTTTAGGCTCTGTAGGACCTAGGTGATTGTACCTTAACTTGTAATAGAATAAAGATTGTGATTGCAAACTTAGTGATACTCTTGAGTTGGCAGTGACTCTCAAGGAGAAATCAAAGTGTATCAATGATTTTAAAGAGAATAATATATGGAGAAATGAAATAAGCAATACTTTTGGATTGAGCCTCACTAACCTACAATTGTACATATGTGCTTATAAGAAACATATAATGACTAGTCCTTAGTCCTTTTAGGCAAAGAGAGTCAACCCTCACATAATCTTATTATCAATTCTTCGGAGATAGTATCGGCCCCATCAACCACCAGACTAAAAGAAAATAAATACAATCCCAAGCCTAGATGAATTTAATCCCAACTAAAGGAGACCAATGTAGATCAAGTTCATGCATTATTTCCATCCATTGATATAGTAGTATTAATCCAAAGAAGAAAATGAAGAACATGAGCAGTTTAATACACCATAAGCCAAAAGAGATGCAAAGAAACTACCATTATTTCCATTTCTTTATAAAGAAGTATAGCAAAGGAGTTTGGACTCAAGAGGTATCAAGCAATTACACAGAAAGAGTGTTTAATCTATATTGAATTAGAAAAATTCTATAATGATTATTATTCACTATCTATTATGAATGATCTTGGTAACCTTTATAGAAATACAAAAGATGATTACAAGCTTTAGATCATCGTGATGCTTCCTAACAAAAACCTAAATGTAATTGAACACTTAATTATTACAATGTGAAGTCAACATTAAAATAATTAATCCAATGGATCATGTTGCTTGAAAAATCACACCCCTTAGTTTAAGAAAATAATTAATGCTTCAATGCCTCTTTGATCACCTTAATTTTCTTTTGGTAAATACTTTTGTTCTTCATATTTTATAATAAGTCCTGCATAGAAAATAAATTAATAAGGTGCCTTATAATATAAGTTAGATCAATACTTCAACTTTTTAAAATAAAGTGACTTAAGGCTTTTGTCATGCACATAATCATATGTCAAATATTTCATATAAAAAATATTGAAAGTATTATTAGGAAAACAACATTAGGCATATAAAAGCTTTGCTTTTACATTTATAATATTCCTATTCTTAAGGAAATATTTTCATACTTCTCCCCAAAATGTATTTTTAGAGAAATGAAAAGCATTTTACTTTAGAAATATTTCTCTTTAAAATGAAAAATTATTTACCTCGAAGATATATTAATTCATATTAGAGCTTGGATAATTTATACTTCTAATTTCATAATGAAGGTAAGAGTTATAAAAAACACACACAAAAAATATACTTTGAGCTCATTTCACTCCTAAATGTATTAAGAGAAATAAAATATTTCTCTAAAGGTTTTTTAGAAATATAAATCAACAGGATTAAACTACTTTAGACAAAGTAAATTAATGACCAAAATCTCATATTTCCCTAATATCAATATTTATAGCCTTGAAGCATGCAAAGAATACATCCAAATATAAAATATAATTTCTTACCTTTCCACTTACCTTATGGCTTTTTACGTGGTAATGAAGTATTTACCTTGCAAAAATATGAACTTAGGACCCTTCTAGCATATGCTTCTTGATAGCCTGTATTTTTACCATTCCAAAAAAAATTTCAAAACATTATAAACATTAGGTAAATGTATACAATTAGGGTTTTGTGTATTCTATTGTAGATGTTTTAGTATAAAAACCCTAAATTGGTTAACTTGTACCCTAGTGTGGGTTAAGATTTTGTTAGGAACCTGTGTGTTCCTTCTGTTTATTTTGTTAGAGTAGTGTTGTTGGACGCATATGCTTTGTAAGTCGTCCCGTGAGTATATTTTATTATCCCACATGCATAGGTAGTATTACTTTTCTAGATCGTACTCAGTATATAAGAATAGGTTGAGGCCCTTGATGGGCACGGACGAATTTATTGTATTGAGCTTGCTCAAAGGAGGTTACCCCCTCGAAGTGGCCTGCGATCAGTAGATTCATTCTGAGTTCTGCTATCACTTTGTATTCTGTTATTTCGAGCATTCTCACGATATTGCTATAAGGAGGTTCATCACATCTGGTATCAGAGCACTCTCTTGGGCTCGCTGGGTGGAAATTACATCAAATTTTTCTATTTTTTAGTCGTAGCTTCCTTGTTTTCTTTCTGTTTCTGCTCATACTTCCGCAGAACGTCTGCAATATCATTTCGCATACTTCCTTCCTTGGCGACCCAACCCCAAATTTTACATATCAAAGCCCTAAATCCCTCATTTATCTAATTTTAGGGTTTGCCCTATCTTTTTCACCTCTCATCCAATCGCCACCGAACTGAGCCACAAGATTCAATTCCTCATTTTGCTCCCTTATCCCTCTTGGATTGTTCGCCTCATTTCGCCTCCCTACCCTTGAAACCCTCATTTTTCTGTTTCCCTTGTCCCCAGATAGTCTCCCACCACCCGTCGAACACCCATTTCCTATCTAAGTTTTACCCAAATCCAAGTTTGCCGTAACTAAAAAAGTTTTTATTTCTCATCTTCTACCCATTCCAAAAAAAAACCTTGCATTATGGTTGTTACGCGTACAGGAGCAAAAATCATGGAAGAAGAAATGGCATCCCTCAAAACCAAACTTCAAGATCTGGATGACAAAATTCTGGGTCTTAACTTTCAGCAGTCAGCCATGAGCCGAAACCATTCAGGAGATACTGGGTCCTCTTCTGGCAATTTCCATGGACCAAAGCTTGATTTTCCACGCTTCGATGGTTCTGATCCGACTGGATGGATCTATAGGGCAGAGCAGTATTTCAGCTTGCATAATACTTTGGATAACCACAAAGTCCCCCTTGCATCTTTTCATTTGGAACATGAAGCTCTTCAATGGTTCCGTTGGTACATCAAGGCTAATGTAGGCCCAACGTGGAGAGAATTGTGCACCCTCATTTTGGAGCGCTTTGGCCCTAGTTCCTTTGATGATTTCACAGGAGCACTCACTAAACTGTGTCAAACAGGCACTGTAAGAGAATACCAGACAGAGTTTGAAAAATTAGCTAATCACACAGAGGGCTTGTCTGATGAATTCTTCCGTAGTTGTTTTGTTAGTGGTCTGAAGGATGCACTTCGCTCAGAAGTCAAAATGTTTCGACCTACTACAATGATGGAAGCCCTTGGGTTGGCTAAGTTAGCGGAAGACAAGATTAGTGCTCTACAACGCTCCAGATCTAATTTTGTTCCATTCAGAAATACAGGTTCTCACAACCCTCCAGTCATACCAGCTCCCAGAACTACTCCGATCAAGCACTTGTCTGAAACAGAGATGCGAGTCAGGCGAGACAAAGGGCTTTGTTATAATTGTGATGAGAAATGGTCTCGGGGCCATAGATGTGTTCAGCAAAAGCTCTATCTCTTGGATGTGGATTCTCCACCGGAACTGGAAGAATATGTAGATGCTCAGGAAACAGTGGATGATGAGGTTGAGCCTCACCAGCCTGAACCTCCTTCACCAGAAGCTCCACCAGAGATATCTGTCCATGCTTTGGCAGGAGTCACTACTCCACAAACCATGCGGGTCCAGGGTTTCTTCAAGAAGATCCCTCTTACTATACTCATTGATTCTGGTAGCACTCATAACTTCATTGATCCACGAATAGCCAAACAGGCTGATTGCTTTATCCATCCCTGCTCTAGCTTTGAAGTCATGATTGCCAATGGGGGCACTTTACCTTGTAAAGGGAAATGTCGCAATGTGCGTCTCTCTATTGGCGATTATAACATGCGCTCTGACATGTTTGCCTTACCCTTAGGTGGCTGTGATGTGGTTTTGGGTACCCAATGGTTACGCACTCTTGGCCCCATTCTCTGGGATTTTGCTGAACTTTGGATGCAGTTTTCAGCCGAGGGGCACCAACACACTTTGAAAGGCTTACAACCAGGGTCTCTCAGCATCATCAGTTCACACCGTATGGAAAAACTTCTTAAGAAGAATTCACATGGTGTCATCGCTCAGCTCCATTCCATTCAGATGCAGCCATCAGCAGTCTCTAGCACTCCTACCGATCTCCAACACATTTTGGACAAGTATTCTGGTGTATTTGCTGAACCTATGGGATTACCTCCTTCTCGTCCAGAGGACCACCGTATTCAGCTCCTTCCTGGCAGTGTTCCGCCCAACATCAGGCCCTACCGCTACCCATTTCATCAGAAGACCAAAATCGAGATACTTGTCCGTGACTTACTGAAGCAAGGTATTATTCGCCCTAGTACCAGTTCCTTTTCTTCTCCAGTTCTGCTTGTTCGCAAAAAAGATGGGTCATGGCGACTCTGCATTGATTTCCGCGCACTTAATCATCTCACTATAAAGGACAAGTTTCCCATTCCAGTTGTTGATGAACTTCTTGATGAACTTCATGGGGCTCATTTTTTCTCCAAGTTAGATCTTCGTTCTGGGTATCATCAAATTCGGGTTAATGAGGAGGATATACCTTAAACTGCCTTCCGCACACATGATGGTCACTATGAATTTTTAGTCATGCCCTTTGGCCTCACGAATGCTCCTTCAACATTTCAGGTAGTGATGAATAACATATTTCGGCCATACCTCCGGAAATTCATTCTGGTCTTCTTTGATGATATCCTCATATATAGCAAAACTTGGGCTGAGCATCTCCATCATCTGGAGCTTGTCTTGCAACTTCTCTCTGATCATCAACTCTGTGCAAAACTATCTAAATGTGTGTTTGGCCAGGAGGAAGTGGAGTATCTCGGGCATATTGTTGCACACCATGGAGTGCGGGTGGATCCTACAAAAATAGATGCCATGAAAACTTGGCCGCATCCTAAAACTCTCAAGAGCCTTCGGGGTTTTTTGGGGTTGACTGGCTACTACCGCAAGTTTGTCAAAGATTACGGGAAAATTGCAGCACCATTGACAGCTCTGTTAAAAAAGGATGCCTTCTCCTGGACCCCTGTTGCTGAGACTGCATTTGAACAACTGAAACAGGCTATGTGCAGTACACCTGTTCTCGCAATGCCAGATTTTTCCAAACCCTTCACTATTGAGAGTGATGCTTGCGGCAATGGATTGGGTGCTGTTCTCCTGCAAGATGACCATCCTATTGCGTTCACTAGCAAAGCCCTCTCTGGTAAGAATCTAGCCCTCTCTACTTATGAAAAAGAAATGATGGCTATTTTGCATGCTGTACGGAAGTGGCGGCCATACCTCTTAGGGAGTCATTTTTGCATCAGAACCGATCACCAAAGTCTGAAATACTTCCTGGAACAACGGGTATCCTCTCCTACACAACAGAAATGGGTCAGCAAACTCATGGGGTATGATTATGAGATCACCTACAAGAAGGGTAAGGAGAATATTGTGGCAGATGCTCTTTCTCGCACATTTGATAATCAAGCTTCCCTTTCCGCTATTTCTATGCCCATTCCCAATTGGTTAGCATATGTTCAGTAGGGCTATGACAGTGACTCTTCTTTATCTCAAATCATTCACCAGCTAGCCAATAATCCTTCTGCTATACCACATTACTCTTGGGATGGTGCTTCTCTTCGATACAAGGGTCGGCTAGTGCTTCCTCAGAACCCAGCTCTACATCAGGCTATTTTTTATGAACTCCATGCTTCTCCTTCTGCAGGGCACTCAGGCTTCCTCAAAACTTATGAGCGAGCAAGGAGAAACTTCTTTTGGAAAGGGATGAAACAGACGATTCAACAGATGGTGGCTGAATGTGATACTTGCCAACGCCACAAGGGTGAAACGACCCTCCTTCCTGGCTTGCTCGAACCATTGCCCATCCCTACACGGATTTGGATTGATATTTCTATGGATTTCATTGAAGGGCTTCCTAAATCCGGTGGCAAGACAGTGATCTTGGTTGTGGTTGATCGTCTCTCAAAATATAGTCATTTTTGTGCCCTCAGCCACCCCTATACTACCTCCTCTGTTGCACAAATCTTCATGGACCAGATATTTCGTCTTCATGGACTCCCTTCTTCCATTGTCTCTGATCGTGATGCAACTTTTACCAGTCATTTTTGGACTGAACTGTTTCAGAAAACTGGCACCAAACTGAAGATGAGTTCGGGCTATCACCCACAAACTGATGGTCAAATTGAAATTGTCAATAAATGCTTGGAAAATTATCTTCGTTGCTTCACTTCCGAACAGCAACATCAGTGGGCCAAGTGGCTCCCTTTAGCTGAATGGTGGTACAATACCTCTTACCACACTGCCTCTAAAATGACTCCATATGAAGTATTCTATGGTCAGGCACCTCCAGTGCTCCTTCCCTACACTCCCAACAGCTCACCAGTCCAGGCAGTTGACATAGTTCTCCGCAGTAGGGATCAGATTCTTCGTACCTTACAGGATAATCTTCACATGGCCCGTAATCGGATGAAACAACAAGCAGATCAACACCGTTCTGAGCGCTCATTTCAAGTTGGGGATATGGTTTTTCTTCGTCTACAGCCATACAAACAATCCTCCCTAAAGCTGAAAGGGCGTCATAAGCTGGCCCCAAAATTTTATGGGCCTTATAAGGTTCTGCAGAAGATTGGTTCAGTTGCTTATAAACTGGAACTTCCTCCTTCTTCCCGCATTCATCCAGTCTTTCATGTTTCTTGTCTAAAGAAAGTTCTGGGTACCACTGTCAGAGCACAAACTACTCTCCCTGAAATGGATACGGAAGGATCCATTATCCTGGAGCCGGTGGCAATCATTGACCAGCGCACTCGCCAGCTTCGCTCTCGCTCCATCTCTGAGGTCTTGATTCAGTGGCATGGCATGCAACCAGAGGATGCTACCTGGGAACCCCTTCTTCAGATTCAACAACAATTTCCACACCTTAAGCTTTGAGGACAAAGCTTTTTTCTAAGGGAGAGGGGATGTTAGGAACCTGTGTGTTCCTTCTGTTTATTTTGTTAGAGTAGTGTTGTTGGACGCATATGCTTTGTAAGTCGTCCCGTGAGTATATTTTATTATCCCACATGCATAGGTAGTATTACTTTTCTAGATCGTACTCAGTATATAAGAATAGGTTGAGGCCCTTGATGGGCACGGACGAATTTATTGTATTGAGCTTGCTCAAAGGAGGTTACCCCCTCGAAGTGGCCTGCGATCAGTAGATTCATTCTGAGTTCTGCTATCACTTTGTATTCTGTTATTTCGAGCATTCTCACGATATTGCTATAAGGAGGTTCATCACAGATTTTAACTTGTCCTATATGACTTAGGGTTATGATTAAAAATATTTAAACCATATTATACACCTACCTGCAAAATTTATCCTATGGTTGGCATTCTAATTTTCCTAAGTCTTATGTCTGGGTGGGAAGGCATATGTCATAATGAGAATATTCCATATTCTTTCCCAATCTCATGATTAAGTGTGAGCGTAGGGCCATACAGGCTAGTGCTAAGTGTTCTGACCTTATGCCTAAGACTTGAACATGTCATCGTAAGTAGTTTTTGTAAAAGTAAAAATATTTTTTGATCTTATGGTTAGGGTTTTGAACGTAAGGTCATAGGTCTATTTGGTAAAGGTGAAAATGCATCCCAAACATACGTTCTAAGGGTTGAGCTTAATATCATAAGCTAAAGTCCTTAAGTCTTAAAATGAGTCATGATGATACATTCCAAAGGAAAACATAAGTGTGTAGGTCATGTTGCAAGGGTCATCTAAAGATATACTTAGGTCTTGAGTGTAAGTGCATAAAAGATACTTCTATTAAGGCATGAAGTTTCTTGATCTTACATTCCAAAGGAAAGTGTAAGGTCGTAAGTGTGTTTTAAAGGTTATTTGAATCTATGATTTAGGGTTAAGCATAACATCATAAGATTTATTTTGATTCTTTTCAAAGTTGCAAAAACTATTGAACATGATATCCAAGGTCTATTCTCAAATAGTTTTGATGCTATGATGAGGAGTTTCTAACTGCCAGTGTATCATACTCCTAGCCGCAAAATTTATCCTATGGTTGACATTCTAATTTTCCTAAGTCTTATGTTTGGGCAAGAAGACATATATCATAATAAGAATATTCCATATTCTTCCCCAACCTCACAACTAAGTGTGAGTGTAGAGCCATACAGGCTAGTAATCAAGTGTTCTGACCTTACACCTAAGACTTGAACATGTCATTGTAAGTTATTTTTGTAAAAGTAAAATTATGTTCTGATCTTACACTTAGGATTTTGAATGCAAGGTTGTATGTCTATTTGGTAAAGGTAAAAATGTGTCCTAAACATGCATTCTAAGGGTTGAGCTTAATATCATAAGCCAAAGTCCTTAAGTCTTAAAATGAGTCACAATGATACATTCCAAAGAAAAGCATAAGTGCGTAGGTCATGTTGCAAGGTTCACCTGAAGATATGCTTAGGTCTTGAGTGTAAGTCCATAAAAGATACTTCTATTAAGGCATGAAGTTTCTCAATCTTACGTTCCAAAGGAAGGCGTAAGGTCGTAAGTGTGTTTTAAAGATTATTCGATGCTATAATTTAGGGTTAAGCGTAACATCATAAGGTTTATTTTGATGCTTTTCAAATTTACAAAAACTATTGAACATGAGATCAGAGGTCTATTCTCAAAAAATTTCGATGCTATGATGAGGAGTTTCTAACTACCAACATATGATCGATGTTTCAAAAGGAATTTAATAGTTAAGCTCTCTAACCATGTGATAGACCATGGAGCATAAGATTGGAAGGTTGTAGCTGTCAAGTTAGTAGAGTTAGAAAGAAAGGAAAGTTCCAAAGGAACATAAAATTAGAAGCCCTAATAAGACAACGATACATAAAATGATTTCACAGAATATGAAAAAGACAAGGGTTTCTAGCCAATCATTTTTTTTTGCATAAAATAAGAAGGCTTAGCTGGCAACTAACAACACCAAATTATGAAGTGACATTTGTACTAGAATTTTTGAATCCCCGCTCATGCAAATATTTAATGGACTAAATGAGCTTGATGAAGCACTTTCATACATAAAAATATTCTTAGTGACTGAGAAAAGTACCAGTTGCTAAAGTTTAAGAAATCACTGATTTGCATAGTGTTCAAGCTGTCAAATTGCTAAATTTCTTCTTGCAAATTTTAGAATCAAGGTTTATCTAGACAGAAGATGTTTGAAACTGAAGGTGAGGAGGGAAAATCCAAAGTGGTGGAGGTTTTTCAAGCATTGGCATCAAAAATAGGCAAAACCAGACAGATAAAGTCAAATTAATATGTAGATGAATGTGCTTAGCTCCTACCTAGATTGTAAAATACAATTTTGGCAAATGATCATAGTTTTAGTGATTAAGGAGGGAAAAAATTGTCCATATGCCTAAGAAGATTAAGGAGAGGACTCTACAATTGATGCCTAGTAAGAACCATTATTTTGTTGATATAAGGCAGAGTTTCTTACAAGAGAGAATCACAAAGCAGTTGAAAGTTCCTTGACAGACTTGCAATTAACCACATCAAGGCTAGATGGTAGGATCATTCAAGTGGAAAAATTTTTAGAAGATGATGAGTTCATAAAAATAGAGGAGTTTAAAATCTTTCTGTATAAGGTCAAACATAGTGAATTAATACTGATATTAAAACCAAGGGAGAGTAAGGAGAAGACTAAATAGCTCATAGAAAATCTCTTTGCCTATGATCTAGACAGTGAGACAATGAAAGTAAGTGAGGCCTAGGATATGGTGCTGAGAAGTGGTATGTTATTAGTGTCTGGATGGGAATTGGGACCAACTTTTGTGTTGGATCAAATTAGGAAGCAGGACAAGGCAATTTCTTATGAAGCATTTGGTGCACAAGGCCTACAAAGATGTTCGGGTTTTAACGTTGATACAAAGACTCTAGTTGTGTGGAGCCTTTCTCCAAAAACAAGTAAGCCTTGGTTAATGGATGTTCAAGACACAACCCAAGGCAATGCTATTATATGGGCATTAGATTCAACTCCTGGAAGTGAAATATCAAGTCCTTTGAAGTACTTTTCTTTCATGAACAGGGCTAAGGTAGGACAAATTGAAGAACAACTCACCTAGACCTTTAAAGAATACATTGACACTAGAAAATTGTTTGAGGAGGCGATCAACTAGAAGAGCTATGTGCAAAAATAGAGCATGAATAAGCTGAAGGAAAAGATACAAGGGTTAGAAAATGAGATTGTCACTTTGAATGAACAACTCAAGGAAATGGAAGAAAATAAAAGTGATATGAGGGTTGATGAAGTAGAAAGAACTAGTGAACAGGTTGCTCCCATGACAAAATAAAAAGTGGTTGGAACTGAGCAAGAAAATGCTATGGTGGAGAATGAAGCTCCAAGTCAAAATGATCAACTAAAAGTGGATGCTTTGAAAGGAATGTTATGTCACAGGATAGAGGTATTGAAAAGAGTATCCCAACATGTTCACAATGTCTTTATCTCTTTGCAAAGTGTAGAATGTGTATGCAAAGAAGCTCTTACATGGCTCTCCCCTATCTTTAATCAATGGGGCCCATATATTCCTTTCTTTGATAAATTAATCATTTTGATGGCTAAGAAGCTAGAATTGTCTAAAAAAATCTTCATGGTAAAAGAAGCCTTAGAAATGGTGAAAGAATTAATTGGTTTCTTTACAATGAAGTCACAAATAATCCAAGATAAGATGTAGGTAATGAATGAAGGCATTGATATTTTTATTGCCCTCATTGTTGATAATGAAAATAAGTTGAAGGATTAGAAAGAGTGGTCAACATCATTCGACCATATCATGACATTGGAAAAGGTTGCAACTCTTTTGTATGGGGTTGTTGATGATAACTTGTTCTATGATTTCATTTATTCTTTATTCAAAATCTAAGTAGATATGAATTTTTTTGTAATAGAATCAAAGGCTATCACAAATGCCAGATGGAACAAGTTTGTTAATGATTTGGAGACCATTAAAGGAATTGATTGGCCAACAAAGAGAGATATTTATGTGTGGGTGACATTTGGTGCAATCAAGGCTTTTCCCATGGGAAGTAGTTAGAGGATAGTTGATGAGGATAGATGAAGACACAATAGAGGAATGACATGAATTATACTAGGGTATCGTATCTTTGCATGTACTTTCTTTGGATATGCCTGCACTACAAAAAAAGACTATATGTGAATATCGAGATGCTAGTTCTCAAGTTTTGAGCTACTTCCCAAATCACTCTAGTTGCAAATAATGTTTAAAACTATTTTTGTCTTCTCTGTACCTTGTTTTTGAGTTGTGTATTGACATGTGTCTTCCCAATTTGAAGCTTGTTGCAATCCTTATTCTACAAAAGGATTTCCAAGATTTGGAAGAGGGGTTTGAATTCCTACTTGGTGATGAAATATATCATTGGAGTCGATCTAGTATTTTATGTTAAGCCTTGATGTATTTAGCTTATTCTTTGTAGAAGGTTGGAGTTAATGGAAGTTTGGTTTTAATCTTGTATCTTTGTCATAAATCTCATATCAGAACTATTTATCATTCTCAAAGAGATTAATACAAGAAGTGTTGCAGGATATCTGTGTCTCAAAATTTTGTCTCCAATTTCATGCTTTTATGATTTTGAGAATGAATGAACAAGTTTCATATTATTCAAAGGAAATTTAGTGAGTTGTATGTCATTTTAGAGTTTCTTTTAGTTTGAAGAATTAAGTAAATACTTCTACGAAATGATAGGTTCATTTAGCATATGAAAGGGATATGATAAGTATAGAATTTGGAGGTCAATAGTTGATACATTTAGTTGGAAGTCAATGAAATAGATCTATTAATATTAACTGATATGACTCTATTTTGCCAATGGATTAAGGTACTAGTCTTTGAATTGAAGAATCAAGGAAATCAATCTTATCTTAGCTTGAACTAATTTTCATCAATAAAAAACCATTAAGAATTGATGTTAGAATGGAATATAGAGTTGGTCATCACTTGTTGCAATAACTTGTCAAGTTCATTACTGGATATTATCGACTTGCCATTTAATTTGCAATTTCAAGAAGTTTTAAGACCAAAATCTTCTATTAAGGGTTTGTGAAAGAAAGCATTATCTAAAAGGTGTCAAATCCTTAGGTTGACCCACCTTGGTTTAGCAGAGCCTAAAGAGTAGAAATAATAAGTGCTTTATTAAGTTGGTCCAGGCCCAAATAGGATATACCAAGCATGGGAAGTAGTTAAACCCTAGGTATTATGTTACTTCTTATTTCCCTGGTATTAATTTTGAATTTGTTAAATCATTAACTAACACTTCCCAATTTGGCATTTTAGGGTTTACCTACAAAGGAGATTATTCAAACTTATATTTAAAAAATATTTAATCACTAAAGTAGAATCTAATTTGAAATGATTAAAGTTTTAATTATTTCTCATAGATAATAATTTTGAAATATTTATGATTTTGAGTATTTCATCTATGAGGAAAAAAAAAAAAACTTTAAACCATATGATATCCCCTTTTGAGATTGAAACATTAAAGTCTCAAAGAAGTAAAAGTGAGAAAATAAAATATAATAAAGATTTTACCTATTATACTCACCTATTCATCATTTCAAGAGGGCAAACAAACCCCCTTGGTGATATCGTAATTTTGGGACCTCTCCTTTGTATGCTTTCTGGTATTGCAAAATTAGATTGGAATTAGGTTTTACTTGTGATGAAATATGTAGACCAAAACTTCAAAGGTAAGAGAGAGTTATGAATAAGATATTGTCATCAACATTCTCCCTCTATGTGTTTCTTGCAACATGGATTTCTAATGTGGTGGTTGCGTAATCTCTATTGGTGAAGAAATCTTCAACTTTATTGCATAATCTATTGATGTCTATCATGGTTTAGGCAAACAAGTGTGTGTGCTCATTGTCTTCGCTTATCCCATCTCTATGCACATAAATATTCTTGAGATCCGTAGTAGATCCAACCAAAAACTTCACATGGAATTAACACAATATTGTTTTGAGAAGCCATGAAAATGCATTCAAGCTCCCATTGATGAATGCCCACGATTCAAGTTATCCATTGAAATGTCAAAAATACACTCCCAATTATTAAAATATGGGTCATTTTCGGAGATGGTTGGGCATTTTTGGCATTACAAGCTTCACAAGAATGCATAAAAATGATGAATACTTGCTATCCAATTGTGAGAAATGGTTTGGGGGCAAATTTAGATATGGAAAACATCATTAGCTACTCAAAAATGGCTCCAAACTTGAGGCTAAAACAAAAAAACATGATTCTTCTATTTGGACAACATTATATAAAATTTTGCATTCTTATTTGTTTTACAATTTGTTGCACCATTTGAGAGCCCCAACTTCATCAAGCCTTTCTCATAAATATGAAGCTCGAGTTAGAAGAAATAATGCTTGATATTGCTTGAACCTATGACCAAAATATTTCAAAATAAAACATTTGGAATATATATCCTTGCGCATAACAAAGATAATTCAATGATTCAAGGAGGAAAAGATTTTAGGTTAATTATTGTCATTTTACAAATGAGTTCTTACTCCTCTATGATATAGCAAAACAATGATAGAATGATATCTGCATCATATCATCTATATATCACCAAACCAAATTTTTGAATAAAACTCCCTTAGGCAAATTTTGTCAAATTATTTGAATAAATCGAATTCCATTTCATTTCATTTGAAAATTAAAATGGCATTTGCATCCAGAAATATAAGAACATAATTGAGGGAAGAATATTGTTTTATTTTAATTTATAATCTCTTATAGCTCAATTATATATATCTCTAGTACAATACTTTTAACATATTGTAAATGATATTAAATTTAAGCTCACAAATGCATTAGATAAAATACTTACATTCCTTTTCTCAATATTAAAATAATGTGACTCTAATAAGAGCAATCTTGAGATTTTAATATTAATATAATCTTGAAATTAAGAAACTTAAGATTACCAAATGCTTGCTCTTATATAAAAAATTGTGTCTTCATTATAAAATAGAAATGGGTAGCCATAGCAACTTTCAAATAAAAACACATCAGTAATGTTATATGAACATATTTCAACCTGTATAAGAAATACCTTACTATAAAGAGATTTAAATTCAAAAGAACATACTTAGAGTGCTTGAGTATTTGTGGATAGATACATACCTAGGTTTTGATTCCCTTATATATGAACATTAAATTTGTAAGAATATGCTTGCACATGATTGAATGAAGAAAATTTACTTCAAGGCTTTAATATAGAACCACTTAATTTTGCAAAAAATTAATGTCCTAACCTGAAGGAATATGTCTGTAAAACTGAAGAACAAGAAGCCTACATGCTATTACTCTTTAAAATTAGGCCACATGGCCAAAGTTTATAGGAGCAAAATTGGTAAGTCAAATCCTAAGCCTAAATTCAATGGTAATTATTTTAATTACAACAAGCATGGACATCAAGAACATGAATGTATATCTAGGCCAGTAAGAAACAAGCTATATCTATATTTGAAGGTTATTGTTACACATATCAAAAGTAAGGTCACAAGGTACAAGAGTGTAGATCTAATGTAGAACACAATTGGACACCTAAAGGTCAAGGCAAAGCAACTATGCAAGGTAATACAATAAATTGGGATTACAATACTTGGTTCAATTATCAATTATGTGGAAATTATGGACACATTATAGCAAATTGTGTGAGGATACATCTCGAAGGAAGATCAAGAAACTAGAGAAATTTTGGTCTAGTATGTTTTAACTATCAAAAGGTCGGTCACCTGAGAAGAGATTGCATGAACCAAGAAACAATGTCCAATAATGAAGATTATAATGGCAAAGAAAAGGTTAATGTTGAAGAAGTGAGAAGCCAGATGAATCAACCCTAGAAGAAGAAATTTGATGAAGGCAATAGTGCAAATGGTGAAATTGTGATCACCCAGTCCAATGGATTGGGTGATTCCCATCAAAAAATCACTGAAGAGGTATGTATGGAACAGTATTTCAAATTTTTAAATTCTACATTGAAGTTCCTAAAATTGAAAGTGCCAAAAGTCCAAATCAGCATATGATTAGATGCATTAGGACTAATTTGAAGTGTGAGTTGAGTAATGTGGATGTCGAGTTGAAAAGTTAATAGTTGTCAAGTATCAACATTGAAGGATGAAAACGTTAAGTGATTGAGTAAAATTGCTACTATTGATTGAGTTAGTATAGTGGTCGAGTTGAAGGAAGTATGACTGCCGAGTTTTGTAGAGAAGGTCAAGACAACTGTTGTGCACCCACTATGTGTATGAAAAATTTATGAGGCTATAAAATTGAATTTGTGACCCTTACAATAAATTTTTCCAACCATTTTGAATACCTTGAATTTGAGATTTCAAGAGTAGTAGAGTTAGAGAAAATTCAAAGGGAAGTTGAGCAATTTGTGAGAAGATCTAATAGTGTACCATCAACAAATAAGAATGATTTGAAGGTTGTGTTGACACTAAGAAAAGAAAAGTTCAAGTTTCAAACCCTAAATGTAGAAATGACATTGAGATTGACTATTGAGAAGGGTGAAGCATCAAAGATTAGTGATGTGCAATAAATTTGTAATGAAGCTATTAAACCCCTAAAATTCGAGGCATATCCAGAGATTGTGATGAAGGGTGACTCCTCTAGGTGCCTTGCCATCAATCCCTCCTAGGGTTATCATGATTCATGATGTTAGGTCATGCTATATGTGCAAGATCATAGAAGTAGATAATTTTGAATTAAGGAATGCATATGGGAAGTTGTGTATTGATGGAAAACTAAAAGAGGAGCACAAGCATATTGTCAAAGCTAGACTCACATGTGCCCTATATTTCTTGAAGGTTTTCAAAGTAGAATGGATTAAGATCATTCTACGACGAGTACATGAAGTAAAGTTGTGGCTAGAGGGTGGACCAATGGACATCATGAAAAGAATTGTTCATTGAGTGATTGGTTACCCTATAACAGATAAAGAGAAAACCATTTGATGCCAAAGCAAGGATGTAATTAAAGAAAACACAATGGTAGTGTGGAACAAACATGGCATGAAAATTTCCACTATCAAGGATTCTGAGAAAAAAAAATTGTGAGCATTAAAGCTCACAAATTCTATCAATAAAGTTGACTGGATAGAGTCTCCTATGTTGTAGTTGGTGTCACCTAGAAGATTATGAAGAGAGGTCATACCTATGACCTAGCTGACCTACAATTGCAACAGGTGGATGAAAACTTGAGAAGCGTTAGAAAGGCCAAGAATACAATTTATAAGTTGGTTCACTATTAGTTTGCATATTCTTTTATGTGTAAAAATATTTTCCTACCAAAGGCAATATTATATAGAGTAAGAAGAAGATGGTTACCCAACAAATTAATCAGTTTATTTGCTAATTGGGAGATAATTTTGAGACAGTTTCTTTGTTGTAAATATAAGGTTGGCTAGGTTACTAAGAGGAGAGGGGTGAATTAGGAACCAATAAAAGTTTATCTTACTTCAGCAATAAATCCTTCATATGTTATTCTGATCTAATTGCAAGTATGAAAGAATACAAAACATTCATAACACTTTGACACAAGATATGGTGACCCAGAAACCTTCCAATTAGAAAGTGAGGCTAGGGTGGGGATGATACCCACAAGCTTTAATACTGCAGTATAAAGTTAACATGTTAAGGCTTATAGTTGACCACTTCTGGTTATCCGACCTATTAGGAGCATTAAGGACTATGAGATCCACCTTGTTAAAGGATTTACAAACATATAATGAAGTATGTACTCAGTTAAGAGATTTAGCAAAAGATTGTTAAGTCTACCCTGTTAAAGGATTTAACTAATGCATCTGTTAGGATGAACCAATGGCCAATCTATGATTTGCTAGTTGAGATTCCTTGTATTAAAATGATCACCTAAATATGATAGATAAATCTTTCTTGTCCCTTATACTGCTTGTAGCCTTCTTCAATTCACACTTATGCACTTCATATTCTTCTTTAATTACATATTTGGATATGATACAATGCATTACATATATACCAATCCAAATAACAACTTACTAGAGTTGGGTACAATAAAAATTTCATCATAATTCACAAATTTGGCCCAACTATTGTAACTGGGGTTTACAAGACAAACTCAGTGATGTTCTGATACACAAAAAACATTGTCGATGCTCGAAAAACTTTGGTACTCAATTGAACTTGAAGCTTGGCCCATACTAATCACTTTCAAGTAGGTCAAACTCAGTTAGCATTGTGTGACTCAGTGAACATTGAGAAACTTGGTAGCTAATGAATCACTTGGTTGACACTGCATGACTCAGTCAACACTAGATACACATTGTTAACATTGTGAGCTTGGTAGATACAATAGAACTTGGTTAACATACCAAGGCTTGGTTAACACTATGATCTTCTTCATTTCTGTTGAATAGCTTGGTAGCCTCTACTATGCCCAGTTTTCACTATATATAGTCTTTGAAGCTCAATAAATATTTTGAAGCTTGGCAAACACTGGAAATTGACTTAGGTGCTCATTAGACACTATATTTTGAATACTTGGCTCGAGAGCATTTGAAACACTTGATTAACACTGCTGAGTGAATAATTAGCTTGATAGCAACTATAGAGCTCAGTAGTAATGTAACCAATTGACTAAATGTTGAGTCACTAATAGACAAATTGACCTTAATGTCAACATTTATTAAAAAAAAATTCAAAACATTCAAAACTATAAGTCAAAAAACTTCCTTTATCATCATTCTGAGTCTTCAACTCGATTTTGACTTTTTGTTGTTGTAGTTCGATAGCATACTCTATTTTTATGATTTTTCAAAAATTGTTTTGTTAAAGATACTTTCTGTAGAAGTTGATGAAAGCCAACTTCATAGCTCTCCAAGATCACCTGCATGCAAATAACCTTTTGACAGGAAACCAAAGAAGGAAGGGTGGAGCTTGGAAAAACTAAACGGATTGAGAGAGAAGATATTACAAATAAAGAAAAATGTATTGCTATACAATATGACTTGAAAAGATATTAGTTACAATAGGAGAGCCCGAATATAAAGGCCTCTAGGAAGCTTGTAGAACAAGCTAGAAAGCTCTAGGAGATAAGGTTGACAACTAAGCATACGTCCAAAAGGTGGAATATCCTCGAACAAGGTGAGAAAATAAGTATGACTTAGTGAGGAACAAACTCCCAGGTTTTCAACAACTCCTACACTACAACTAATAAATAAATGTATTAACCTAAGTAAACTTAAGTAAAAGTGTAAATAATAATTATTTACTCTAACTCCCCTTAAGAGCAACTTAGGGGAATGCACTTAAGCTTACAAAAGCTAAGATGAAGTGCATAATGAGTCCCAACAACTAGGCCATGTTAGGTACCCATGTACAATGCAAAGAAATGCAACCTTTGAAAATGGGGAAAGAGAGAAAATGACATGGGAAAAACCCTCCCCCAAAAAGAGGTAAGAAAACCTAGTGAAGGACTGAAGAAGCCTCCAACTAAAGAAATGTCCTAGAAAATAGGAACAAAGAGAAGATCATGAAGAGTATCATTGAAGCATGAAGAAGCCACAAAATTTATCAAAAATAAACTGCTAATCTGAAGAACCTCCATGGAAAATAGTAGGCATGAACTGAGAGTATCTATATGGTAGATGATCCATCTCACCGAAATGCATAGGTAGCCAGCCACTGCAATCGCCTAGTATATAGGATCAAATATTGAATACATAGCTCACACTATCAAACCATTGAACCAAGGAAGCATTAGAACAACATAATAACCCCCCCTTAACGTAGATAGGGTGAGATGATAGACAATTGAGAAAGTGGGCCAAAATCCTCTGTAGAAAAAACCAAGAACAGCGAGAGAGAGGAAGAGGTACAAACACCTATAAAGACACATGTTACTGACACATCATGGGGCTAATGTCTTGGAAGGGACACTCACTTGACAAAGGAAGAGGGCACAAAAATGGCAACAACTAACCCCTCCATAGTGCTTTCTAAAATAATGTGAGTACAACTGTCTCAAAACAACGTTCATGAACCCGAAATGCAAGAGTGGCACTTCATCTCTCAGTGTGTTTGCATAAAGATGCTTACAAATGATATCAACAATGATCAAAAGGGGAAAAAAGCTTATACAAAAGATAGTACAGCCCAAAACAAAAGATCCCATGCCATGAAAATGATCCTTTGTCTTGGAACACCCAAGATATCCACCATAGAGAAAAAATGCCAAAAACATGATAGAAAGTGCATGGGGTAGAATCTAAAGGAAATTACAACATTTTTGAAAAGATGACAATACCAACTTTCCAAAAATATAACGTTTTCAAAAAATGGAGATGGGAAGCACAAGATAAGCTCACTAGAGTAAAAAAATAGAACTTCAAGACTTTGACTGCAAAAACAAGCAACAAAACTACATCAAAACCACAAAATACCTACACCAATATCTCTATCTCAGAACTAGCTTTTCGGTGCTTCTTTTAGATCGAAAAAATACATCTGTAAGCTCAAGTTATGGCCAAAAAATTGTGAGTAGGTCAAAAAGGGATGTGGAGTGCTAGCAGGGGTGCTGACGTAGGGTTGATGCCATTCTAATGTCAGCAAGTTACTGGCTTAAAATTGATGGCCATGGGTTCATTGCAGCAAAAAAAGTGCCATGTGGCAGTACCACGTGTCAACCACGTGGCAGTACGGCTATAGGGTCAACTAACGTGGTAGGGGCCACGTAGCACCCACAAACTATGCCAAGTGTCACCAATTATGTGATACAAATATAGGTGGCAGCGAGGCCGTAGGGGTGGCTGTAGAGCGAAGGAAGGGAGGCCACAACTAGCGGTAGTGGCTGTAGGGGCGGCAAGCTCCAACAACATCGCTTGGAGGGTGGAGGGCTGACGGCGTACCAATGGTCGCAGAGCAGTAGCCACAGGCAGGTGGCGCAGCGGTGGCTTCGCGGTGATGCTACCAATGAAGGTGGTGCTTGGGCAATGCACGGGTGGGGCAAGCTTGAAATCAAAAATGATCTTTGCTTGTTACATCTGCTTTTGCTGGCAATTCAATTATGCTGTCAATAAAACTTAATTACTTCCAACTTCTTCAAAAACAATCAAATCATCCTCAAAACTTGCTAATGAAATCAAAAAAGATGAAATTCTAGCTATGTCTGACCCTAATTTCATCTGAAAACATAATTCTGCATTTTTCACTAAGAATCCCCCAAAAATAAAAATCTGTCTGTAGCCGCTTCTAGTTAATACCTGTGCAAAATCTGATAGCAAAAATGGAAAATTCATTCTTTGGCAATTCCGTCGGTATATTATACTACCTACTTCACACAAAAATTGTGCCCCTACGATCAATATGAAAAACTGGCTCCCATGCCATGAATTGAGCTTTAAAATTGAAAAAAATTAAACTATATTCTATAGTTTTTTTGGACTTTGATTGCGTAAAATTTTTTAACATCAACGTTTTGAATCACACACAGTGATTCATCATCAAGATGAATAACAAGAGAATATAAAAAAACAAAGTTAACAGACTAGGGGAGAAATAAAGATATAAAAAAAGGAGGTAGTGGTGCGAGGGAGGGGGGGCACAAAGACCGAGAGGGGAGAACAAAAGGTGAAAAAAGAAAGAAGAAGATAGAAGACAATGAGTGTGTGCTAGACTGAGAGAAAAAATTAAAAAATAAATAAGAAAGAAACCTAATCAATCAGAAAATGTAAAGATAAGAAAGACGAGACAAAGATAAAATACGGAACCTATAAATAATAAACATACCAATGGTAAAGAGTATAAATAATAAAATGGACGAATAAACATACAAAATGGTATGTTTATATGGAATCTATAAACATACTGTTAGAAATGGAAAAAGAAATCTGTAAATAAGCAATACCAGGAAAGAATCTAAGTGAGTAAATGCATGAAAAGATATTACCATAAAATAGGAGAGAGAAAGCTTCAAGCTCCAACACCATGAGACAAGATATTTGGAAAAGGGAAAGCAAAGAAAACCCCTTGTGACATTATGAATGAGGCATGAAAAGCCTAAGAAGAAAGAGAGAGAGAGAGCAAGAGAGCAATTGCTCATACAATAATTGAGAAGAGGAAGAAACCTCATTGTTGTTGAATGAGAGAGGAGGGTCATCTCTTAAATAGAGATGAGAGAGAGGAGTTGGAATGTAACTCTCATGTCTATGAATGCCACCATTCATAAGTGTGTGAGGCCAAGTGTGAGATTCCTCTTAAGGAGGAATAATCTAAAATTAGAAATTACAATACATATTTATCCTCACATATTCCACTAGATGACAAAATAAGATGTAGTGGAAAAAGGACAAAAAAGAAATATATTAGGATACCTTGGCTTATATCCTAATATATTATATTAATAAATAAAGGAGGTCTAACCTTGGTTTATAAATACACCAAGGAAAGATTACAACTTCTAACACATACAAAAGGTAAAAAGTATAAATAATAAAATGGACGTACAATATAAATGTAAAAGGAAGTGAAAATAACAAGAACAAAACCTAAATAACAAGACTAGAAAAGACATAAAAAGAAGTGTGTGTGTGTATATATATATATTGTTAATGAAAATATATATATTAATAATATATATGTTATTAATGAATATATATATATATATAAACAAAAAGTAAAAAAATGAAGAAAGCAATAATAACGAACTGCTAATGTGAACCCGACAATGAGCTATTACTAATAATAATACGTATGGAAAAATAATAATGAAAATACTAATACCCATAATCAAAATAATAATAGTATTGAATAATAATACTAATAACAATAGGACACATTATATAAAAAAATATGAGAATGCATAAATATTGACAAAAAATAAAATATAATGGGAATGAGCTCGGAAGGTGAATCCAAAAAAGAACCACAAATTAATAATAATAATACAATTGAAAAAATGACGAAAAAGAAAACTCAAATAACCTGACTAGATAATACACCAGTTATGATCCGGGGGATACTTTCGTCAAAATTGAAGTATCTCCAAAACTCCAACAATCAGCATCAGATTAAACTCCTTGAAATTCTAGACCTAACGCAATTTGAACGGGTGAGAAAGGAGTTCGTACACAAAAGTTACGACTAGTCAAAGTTTGGTCAAACTTGGGTACAGATGCTGTTAGAAAGGCAAAAAATTAAACTCTCCAAATTTGATCAAAGTCGGCATCAAATCGAAGGTCTCGTCGAGAGCTCTCCGATGATGTTTGTTTCGTCAAAAACGAAGATCGTATGTGAAAATAAAATGGACAAATAAACATACAAAATGGTATGTTTATATGGAATCTATAAACATACAAAAGGTAAAGAGTATAAATAATAAAATGGACGTACAATATAAATGTAAAAGGAAGTGAAAATAACAAGAACAAAACCTAAACAAGGACGCAAAGCGTCTAGTTCCTGCCGATAGTAATGTAGGAATAAGTAATAGTAATATGATAATGTTTAAATATTTGACTAAAATTTAAAGAAGTGTCTGGCTGCAAAATACTTCCAGCACCAAGAGCATAACATCAGGTCATTTTACCTCTTTGTTTTGTTGGATCCATTTTTTGAATTCTTATTCAAGTTTTATTTTATATTGGATCTGAACCCTTACATGATCTACATTAATCTATCTAAAGAAGTGTCAGACCTTAAACATCATCTACTCTTACTGATTCATAACATCAAGTCATGTTACCTCTTTGTTTTGTTGGATCCATTTTTTGAATTCTTATGTAAGTTTTATTTTATATTGGATCTGGACCCTTACATGATCTACATTAATGTATCAAAAGAAGTGTCAAACCTTAAACATCGTCTACTTTACTGATTACTAAAATAAAAATAAAGGATCAAAAATTGAAATTAGATAAATTAAAAAACAAAAAGAAATAAAGGGATTATACTAATTCTCACCAACAAACAAAGTAAATCAATAAGACTCAAAAGCACAACAAGTTCCAATAACTAATCAGAAGCAAAAGTAAACATCAACTACTCAAAAATAGAAAGAGTTCTAGGGCACAAAATGACTCCAATAAAAGTTCATTGACTACCTGTATCTGTATAATCTCTCATTTATTTTATATTTGATCACTTTTTACATAAACCAGGAAAAAAAACTAACAATAACAAAATGGTATTATCTTCTTTCTCTTTAATATATCAAAAAATAATCCTCAAAAATGTGTTATTTTCCAAAAATATGTTTAGTTTGTCTGTAGAATCATAAAATATTTCCGTAAGCTATATAAAATTGATAATTCTTACTGGAAAACATTTGTCACTATTACAAAACTTCTGGAATATATGATTCCGAAACCATATCACTTGCAAGAGGTAAAAAAATTCAACGGTTCTAAAATAAATGGTGCTTTAACTTTCTCCATAGAAAACAAAAACCATATAAAGATAATTTTGGTCACAGAAACATTCCCCCAACACCAATTTGAAAACCACGAGAGGATTTCTTTCTACTTACCTTATATATTGTTTAAATTTTGCATCTTTAGGTTCGGAACTCATGCCAAGCTTGAAAGTAAACCAATCTTTAACAATCCACGTTCACCAAAGTCAAGCTAAAAACAAATTGCATTTTTCTATTGAGAAAGCATTCTCTATCTGCTTTCCTTATTATATTATCATCCTTTAAGCATGTATAGCTCTTGAAAAACTACTGGCCGCAGTTTGCAAGGAAATACAATGCACATAAAATTACAATTTGAACATCTGGTAAGACCGCCACGACCAGAGGATACAAACTCTTAGCTTTTCTAATTCCAGTTGTTTAATTCCAGTCGTTGGTTCACATTCAATGCGAATAGATTTTTGTAGATGGCTACATTAAATTTTCACACCGACCATAACAAGTGGCATGTATCTCGCTGTGAAGTTTAGTACAAATTTGTAAAAAAAAATTGACTCTTTCAGATTTGGTAAGATTTGGCAATAATATCTGTGCTTTTTCCGACTCTTTCAGATTTGACAATAATAGCCGCCACTGTGCAATACATCAGCACAATAAAATTTCATAGAAATGTTTTATTGTTTGATCAGCTAAAAACTTTTAAAAAATCTTGAACACTGACTGTTCACTGTACGATCAAATGAAGTAATAGAAATTAGAAATTTGTAAAAATTAAAAAGTCACTGTTCAGCGTAGAAACATTATAATTAAATAGTGTGTTGAAAAAATTATGTTATTTCATTGGTTGAAAATAAAAAAACAATGGACATCTACTGGATGCTATAGTATCCTGCCTGCGGCAGGAACTAATAACAAGACTAGAAAAGACATAAAAAGAAGTGTGTGTGTGTATATATATATATATATATATATATATATTGTTAATGAAAATATATATATTAATAATATATAAATTATTAATGAATATATATATATATAAACAAAAAGTAAAAAAATGAAGAAAGCAATAATAACAAACTGCTAATGTGAACCCGACAATGAGCTATTACTAATAATAATACGTATGGAAAAATAATAATGAAAATACTAATACCCATAATCAAAATAATAATAGTATTGAATAATAATACTAATAACAATAGGACACATTATATAAAAAATATGAGAATGCATAAATATTGACAAAAAATAAAATTTAATGGGAATGAGCTCGGAAGGTGAATCCAAAAAAGAACCACAAATTAGTAATAATAATACAACTAAAAAAATGACGAAAAAGAAAACTCAAATAACCTGACTAGATAATACACCAGTTATGATCTGGGGGATACTTTCGTCAAAATTGAAGTATCTCCAAAACTCCAACAATCAGCATCAGATTAAACTCCTTGAAATTCTGGACCTAACGCAATTTGAACGGGTGAGAAAGGAGTTCGTACACAAAAGCTACGACTAGTCAAAGTTTGGTCAAATTTGGGTACAGATGCTGTTAGAAAGGCAAAAAATTAAACTCTCCAAATTTGATCAAATTCGGCATCAAATCGAAGGTCTCGTCGAGAGCTCTCCGATGATGTTTGTTTCATCAAAAACGAAGATCGTATGTGAAAATGGCGCTCGATTGAAGTCTGAGGTGGCATGGCATTAAAAATAATAATATATATATTTAAAAATAAATAAATAAACAAAAAAAAACAAAATGCCATGCGAAAGTTCTATTGATGGCCGGCGGGGTCGAACCCGTGACTTCCTGGCACTAAGACTCCGCCGATAACCGTCGGACCATTCTTTGCATTTAGAATATAAATGGCGCAGTTTATACATAACCCTTTTTCACGGGAAATTAGAGGGAAAAGAGGCCGCCGGTGGGGTTGGAACCCCCGACCGGTGCCTCTTCCAAAAGGTGCAACTACCAATGCGCTATTTTAGCGCTCTAAAATATATTTAGTGCAAATTATATTTATTCTTTAAATCAACGGCCTAACCTTAGTAAAATAAGGTTATTAGTTATTTTTGACTCCAAAATTGACATGAGGCAAATCTGTTAAAAATGGCTAACAGGTTATTCCGAGAGGGGAATTAATTGAAGGGGTTATTTTTGTAAATTGTTGTTATAGCCTTATTTTGGCTAATTTTATGTATAAAAATGGGGCATTAAGGGACTCTTAGGCATTCAAAAAAAAAGGAGAGAATGTCGAAGTGCTGAGAGTAAGGGAGATTTTTGAAGTGCTCATTCCTGTACTTTGAAATAGCGTAATGTTGTTGTACTTCAAAGGAGTGACTTTGTAAACAAGTAGATAATATATAAATAAAAAGGAAGAAAAACCAATAAAATCTTTAAAAATGAAGATAAATGAATCAAAAGCAATAAAACCACACTAATAAAGAGAACTCGAAAATGAACTACGTGCAATAGTAATGCAAAAGGAGAAATTAATAATGAAAATAATAATAATAAACGTAATAATAATAATAATCATAATAATATTATTAATAATGATAATAATGATACAATAACAATAGCAGACAAGATACCTAAAAATAAGAATGCATAAAAAATTAAAGAGAAACTTAACAAAAAATAGAAACGACCTAGGAATGTGAATGAACCACAAAATAATAAAGATATATCAGAAAAAGGTTAATAATAATAATAATAATACTAAAACTAATAACCTAAGAACGCTTAAAACTTATATATAAGAAAGCAAAAATAATAAAGAAGATAATGATAAAAAATGATAATGAAAAAAATAAAAATAAAATCATAATAATAACATAATCAGTGAATAATGCATATAAAAAAAAAACACAAAAAAATGAACAGAAAAGAGAATGAAGATCATCAAAGAAAACAGAAATAATTAAAAACCTAGAACTAAAAATAAATAAAATAAAAAAGTGAGTCAAAAAATAATCTAAGAATGAGAGTTGAAGAGCAAGGAAATAGAACAAAAGAAGCGAAGGGAAAGAGAGAGAAAACCAGATGAAGGGGCCCAAGAGAGCAAGGCAGAAAAGGGATGGATGGGAAAGAGAGAAGAACAACCACCAACAAGGGAGCAAAGAGGAGCAAAGTGGCAAGGAACGACCTACGAGGCGGGAAGACTACAGGGTTAGGAACATTGGCACTTGGCCAACAAGGGAAGCCAAGAGGGGTTTAAGGCCCATCCTTCGTCTCTGTTGAGGTTGACAAGGTGGCCGATGAGGTTCACATTCTTAGGCCGTTTCTATTTTTTGTTAAGTTTCTCTTTAATTTTGTATGCATTCTTATTTTTAGGTACCTTGCATGCTATTGTTATTGTATCATTATTATAATTATTATTATTTTATTTTATAGTTTATTATTATTACGTTTATTATTACTATTTTCATTATTAATTTTTCATTTTGTTTTACTATTGCACGTAGTTCATTTTCGAGTTCTCTTTATTAGTGTGTTTTCATTGCTTTTGATTCATTTATCTTCAATTTTTTAAGATTTTATTAGTTTTTCTTCTGTTTTATTTATATATTATCTACTTAATTGGTGTATTATCTAGTGAGGTTATTTGAGTTTTCTTTTTTGTCATTTTTTTAGTTGTATTATTATTATTAACTTGTGGTTCTTTTTTGGATTCACCTTCCGAGCTCATTCTCATTAGTTTTTATTTTTTGTCAATATTTATGCATTCTCATATTTTTTTATATAATGTGTCTTATTGTTATTAGTATTATTATTCAATATTATTATTATTTTGATTATGGGTATTAGTATTTTCATTATTATTTTTCCATACGTATTATTATTACTAATAGCTAATTGTTGGGTTCACATTATTAGTTCATTACTATTGCTTTCTTCATTTTTTTACTTTTTGTTTATATATATATAATTTTTTTTTTTCATTAATAATATATTTTTATTTATTTTTCATATATTTTATTATTTTATATATTTTCATATATATATATTCTTCTCTTTTTGTCTTTTCTAGTCTTGTTATTTAATTTTCGTTCTTGTTATCTTCACTTCCTTTTACATTTATATTGTATGTCCATTTTATTGTTTATACTCTTTACCTTTTGTATGTTTATAGATACTTCGTTGACCATTTATCCACTGGCTGGATGAGGGGCCCCCCACATATTTGTTACGCCTGTAAAAGAGTCAGTGTCTCGCAAATATGACGATTCTGTGCATTCTTGTTTAAAAAGGATATGACAAAACGTTATCCCACCAATGTGGGACAACACCATTCCAAAAACCTATGCCTGCTACCACCAAATTGCAACGTACAGTGAAAACGTCCAGAGGAAGTCCAAAGGAACAAAATGCACACAGATTCTCAGCTCTCTCCTTCAACAATGTGGAGCTCCTTGCCTTCAAACGTGAATGGCCTCTCATGCCACGGCTCCCTCCTCTTTTGCTGGTCAACGCAGATGCATGGGCGTCCCCCCTTCCTGTAAAAATGTGGATTCCCTGGCTTGCCCATGCCGTGAGATGCCTTTATTGGCTACGGTTTCTTCTTTTTTGCCTGGAGGTTCATGTCGTGGCAGACCTACGCATTCTCCCCCTTATAATTTTGCTGTGGCTTTTACCTTGGATGCCGTCCATTGATGTCGTGCCCTACTAAAACGTAGACTTCCCTTTCATGATGCCGTGGGCTGCCTTGGATGTAGAACTCCTTGCTGATGGATATCACCTTAATGCTGCCCTTTATCCTTTGCTGCGAAGTTGGGTGAAGCTCCACCTGCGTGGACTTCCAACTTTCCTTTGCAATGGATATTACCCTGCGAAATGTTGATCTGATTCCCACGTGGACTGTAATGTTCTATGGATTGCCCATGGATTGCTCCTACCTGTGGGTGCTCAGCTTTCCAAAGGCTGTGGAGTGTTTCCCCTTCCCAATTGCCACGCATCAATGAAAAATCATAGCAAATGTAATCAATGATATAATTCATGGAAGACATAATTTTGGTGGTTCTATATTTGACTGAGGAGAAAATATACATGAACTTATCAGGCATGATTTATGTATCAAAGATGTCAATGGGTACTAAAATTTATTTGTCAGTTATAGGTTTTATCTTTTCTTCCTTGGATTCAAACACTGATTGTGAATAAAAAGAATTGCATTCTCGGATTCTAAAATTGGAGCTCAGCAATGAATCTATGGAAGGGCCCCGTTGCAAAGTGGACGGAAGATGAAGTTGGGTGGAAGTATATTGTTTTAACCCCTTTTCAAAATGTGGATCTCCCATTCACAGGCTTATGTTTAAAATCATGGAGACCTTTTATATGAACCAATTACAATTTGAAAATCTTCAATTCGTGCACAATTTTATCTATCTGATGTAATTAGTCGGGCCCTAAAGTGGGTTCGACTAAAAAATAAATTATTTCTGAACAACTGACATGCAAACTGACTCATCGATCACCTTGAACTGTATGGAATCAAATTTGAGCACTGAATCATCAGTTAAAACTCATTTTATCACTGTCCTTTAAACTGTGATTCGCTGATAAGAAGGCCAAATAACCGGCTTTAAAAACTGACATAAACACCTAGCCAAGCTCCAAAACTCTGGATATCTTATCTCTCTGACATATTCAACAAGCCTGCCAAATCTCGTCATATGATGACATCAAGGTCAGAAGATATCGACCTCCGAACATGCCTACTTCAAATTATCTTGCAAATCAAACATGTTAGAAACAATAAGATGGGTTCAGTTTTAGCTTTGAAAACTAGGCAAATGCGCACTTGAAGTTCTAGAAATTGGAGCATTGGTAGACACTGACATAGAGAGCATAAACCTCCAATTTGGGCTCATGAAAAATGATTGGGTAAATTTGGCAAAGGTCCGATGTTGGCTACCTGGATTTGCAAGACTGGGAATATCAGTAAAAAGTGTTTTTTGCAAATGGAATGGCCTTGGAAAAGTATGCAGATGGATTCGTCAAAGCTTATAAACTGGTATACTTGGAGTATTTTCAATATGGAACACAGTAGAAAAAACCATTTGATCCAGACAGTCATGGATTTAAAGTTATAATATCACAAATAGGGCTCCCGAACAATTTGCATTTCTGATTATCATTGAAACTTTATAAATTGTAAATGGAATCACGTTTGAAAATTGATCAAACGAATTCATCATAAGCTCAAATCTGGAGCGTAGAAAGTCTCTAACCTCTAAAATATGATGCAAAAAGAATTTTTATATTTGTGTCAACTGGTCAAAATTTATAACTTGTCATAAAGGGATACCCAAAATTATAAACAAATGCAAATTTATAACAAAGGTAACTGATCAACTTTGAGACACTCAAAACCTAGTCAAAATATGTCGAAACGACTTGAAACTTGGAACATAAGTTCTTTGATATGCATACTAAACGTTCTCAAAGTAGAAAGTCATGAAACATAACCAAGTACCAGATATTCAAAGGCAAATTGGGCTACTGAACATTGTTTAACACTAGGCAGAAAATGCAGAACTGAAGACCAGTCGAAATGGAACTTCGTAGAATGGCTCAAAAAGTCAATTTATCAATGTGAAACACATACACAGGCTGAATGAAGGGTGTTAGAAATATAAAACACCTCTTCGACCTTAATACGACAGTCGGGTACATATGCATGAAAAGCATTCATAGGGGCTCAAAACTTGGAATGGACACTCAAAATGAGAATGCAATTTTGAGTGCCAACACTATCATGTGATCAAAAATGGAGAATTTTTTGTCACGTATGAGAGTCTTTGCATGTGCAATGTGAATTTGTAATGCATCCATGTTTGGAAGAATCACACCCTAAATTTCTGCAAGTGTGGCCCTGATCCTGGCTTCTTCCCTTAATAATTCTACTTGCAAATTTGTCAGATATTTGATTTTTGAGAAATGTGTAGAGCTATAACCAAGTGATAGCTAATGTGTAATTTCCTTCATGTCTTCATCTATGTTGGATAGTTTATCCTTGATCTCCTTTGTGAAGATAGATTTGTCACTCAACTTGACAAATAGTGAAATAGCATTATTAACAAATGTTTTGAGTGAAATAAGAGTAGTAGATAAGGGTAAAAGCACAAACCTGTGTCATCTTTTATAAAGGAGAAGTGATATCATAATTTAAAGTCTTCAACTTTAACGAAATAAAAGTGGCATTTGTGCTTAGAATTTGAAGATGATGTAAACTAATGAAATGTGTAAAATTGGATGAAGTTTATGTCTATAATTTTTTTTTAAAAATTGAGTGAAAATTTTATTTATTTTTGAATTTTTAAAGTGTATTTTTTAATTTTTTTAAAATACTAAAAATATAGAGTTTTTTTCCCGTCAAACAAATATATGCAAATCTTCATATTTTGGTTTGATTTTGGAATATGTTAGAGTTAACATGTATACCTGGTGCACTGAAAAATAAAAATTGAAATTCGGCTAATATTTTTGAAGTTATAACTGGTCAAAGTCTAAGTTATCAGAAATAGACATTTTTTTTCTCCCGTCAAACATTTTCCATCAAATCTACATTTTTTTTTTTTTAAATTACATATTCTTGAAGAAGACTCTCTCCTCTAGTGCACCATTAAAAAATAAATAAATTTAACATGATTTACTATTTTTTTCTTATTTTTGAATAGACATCTTCCTGAATCTTAAGATACCTACTTGTAATATTTTTAAATTATAACATATTATTCATAATCAAAACATTAAAGAAATTATACAATCATAATCGTGACTCCGAGAACTACTAAAGTATATTTTTAGTTTTAAAAAATACTTCAATTTAGTAGGTCAAATTGGCCTTCAAAGTGAGATGTTTACAAAAGTTCTGATTTTTGCTTGTTTGGCTGCCACATAGACAATTACGGCCGAAACCGTTTCGGCCGTAACCGTTTCGGCCGGAACAATTACGACCGAAACCCCTAGTCGGCTTGAGAAACCGCTAGCGGTTAGTGTGACTTTTTGATATAAAAAAATATTGTTTTGTCTTTTTTAAATAATTAAATATACAGGGACAACGAAAATTGAAAGAAGATTTGCAAAAAACAATTAATTTTGAAGCAATTTTCAACAACTGTTTTGCGAATTTAATCAATATTGCAAAGGATCGAATAATTTGAAGGTGCTTTTTTTCTCTTCTAATTATTTTTATTTTTATGTATTATATATTGAACCATTAGCTGATATTTAGTAAAATCTAATTTTTTTATTTTTTTTTCTATAGGTTGAATTATTCAATGGGTAGTAAAAGGAAAAGATCAAGGAAATATGATAGAAAAAGAGATGACAAAATGAAAGGCCATACAAAACATGCTCAAAACCAACCTACTGAAATTCCTGAACATGATGAGATTCATGAAGAAAATGAAAGTAATGAAGAGGAAGAAATTGGCAATTCTATTGATAGAGACAAATTAGAAAGCATAAAAAATTTGATGGATTTGGATGAAGAACTACTTTTTAACCAAATTCCATCTAAAGATATGATAAATGATAACACTATCAAAAAGCATTGTCAGAACATGTGGGATGAATATTTCAAGGATAAAAGTATATTTGGACAGACACAATTATTTGTCAAGTTATTTATGAGAAGAGATATGAGACCTGTCTTAGAGTTGTTGGGTGTTGATAACAGGAAAAGCCATGCTCATAATATTAATAAAAAAATAGTTGAAAATTTGCAAAATGCTTATAACAAAATTGACAACACAACTCGAGGAGGTGATTTGAGTAATGCACGTAGAGTATTGATGACTACTATATCTAGTAAAAAATTGACACATAGAAAACAGGTACGTGCAATTTCTGATGTACTACATATATCTAGAAGAATTGTCCAAAGATACATCAAGAGGAGAAATATGCTAGATGATAACATTGAGAATAATTGGGTGACTATTTGTAGAGTTCCTCGAAAAGACAGGATTTCTGAAGAAGTAAAAAGATAAGTTATTGAATTTTGGACCACACATTATCGTGTTTCTTCCAACAGGCGTGATACTATACAAATTAAAGATCAAGAAACAGGGGCCAAAATTGAACATCCAAAACATTTCATAGATATAACTCAAAGTGAACTTTTTGAAGCATTCAAACAAGAATTTTCAAATGTCAAAATATGTCAAAGAATGTTTAAGAGTTTACGTCTTTCCTTTGTACGCATAAATAAGATGCGAGAAACTTGTTGTTGTAGAAATCATGTTGAATTTGGTCTACACTTGCAATCATTTTAAAAAGTTATGGCAATACTTGATCCTAATTTTGTCATCCCTAGCAGTACAACACAATTTGTGAGGTCCATATTATGTGATAAATTAGAAGATTCAGATGAATTCAAAGTGCAATGCATCAAAAATCAGTGTGAAGTTTGTGCAGATTTACACAAATTTTCTCAGATTATGCAAGTTGAGAATATTAATGAATCCACACCAGTTTCATGGATGAGATATGAATATGAGACATACCAAAATAATAGAGGGGATGAATCTAGAAAAATTGTATTGAAGGAGAGTGAATTGCATTATGATGAGTTCATGGCCAAGTTCCGTCCATTGATATATCCACATATCCAACATTGTCATGGTGCATGATGGCAAGCTAAACAGTTTCGTGATTTCAAAAATTGTTTTCCACCTGGTTGTATACTTTCAATTGTAGATTTTTCTGAGAATTATACATTTGCACTTCATACAGAGCTCCAAAGCCAATATTATCATTCTAAACAAGTTGCAATATTTGTGCAAGTGACCTATAGACATGCACAATTTGAGGTGGATCAGATAGAAAGATTGGATGAAAATGAACGCATCATCATCAAAGAGGTTCATTTCTATATTAGCGATGATAAAGTTCATGACAGGAGTTATGTAGCTCATTGTTTTGCAATGTCCTCTAAAGATTTCAGAAATCGTGGAATAAATGTTTCAGAGCACTGGATTTGGTCTGATGGATGTGCAGGTTAGTATACAACAAATAATTACACATTTATTTAACTTTATTTTAACTTGTATTTATTTGGACATGTCTATTTCTATTTAATATATGTACTTGGATAATTGTAGATACTTATCATGTTTCACGTTCACAGGACAATTCAAATCTGCAAAAGCATTTAATTGGTTAGCAATGCAACATGCTAGAACCAATGTTAAGTTTTTATGGAATTTCTTTGAAAGTGGACATGGAAAAGGGGAGCATGATGGAGCAGGAGCATGTATAAAACGTGCACTTCGACAACATGAACTTGCAGGTAAATATATGCATTTTTTAAATGTACATGTTTAATACTCTAATAGCATATATTTTAAATTTTATATATACATGCATATTTTATGTACGTACAGGGAATAGGATAGAGAGCGCAAATCAAATTGTTGAATGGTACAAAGTTCATTTTGCTACTCGAGATACTGAATACAATAAGCGTGACTTTTGGGAGGTGAAAGGTGAACTAAATTATATTTATTTTTAATGTCTTTTTCAAATCAAGTTGAGTTTTTAATTAAATATTTATTTTGAAATATGACAATTAGTTTTTGTATTTGTAACAGATATAGATCGATCTAATCCTTACAATTGTCAAACGATTCCTAGAATTAGAAGTTTACATCAAGTGATGACTACAGAGAACCATAAACCTCCAGTACTTAAAGTAAGAGAGAAAACATGTTTTTGTGATGATTGCATTAAGGACAATGTAGTGAGTGCATGTGAAAATATTGAGAATGGATATGTTTCACATTGGGATTTGAGGGAGATAGTTAGAAAGCCTCCTTTTGAAGATGTTGACATTGACATTGACATTCATGATCCTGTATATTCAGCTGATTATGAGTGCATTTCTGATTTAGTTGTGGCAGGTTTGTGTGCATATATACATATATATAAATTAATATACATGTATATTTTTTTTTAAATTAATTTATATTTCTCTTTTTATATACATGCAGGATATATTTTTGCAATTCAAGCCTTACCAGATAATGCAGAAAAATGCGGACTATTATCTTTTAAGATGCACAAAAGCAAAACACAAGTTGCTAGAAGGAACTATAGATGCTGATGAACAGTCATATCCAATTGGATCAGTTGTTATTGAAGGAACATATTATCAACAAACAAAGGTAATTGGTAGTGGTATTGAATTTATTGAATACAAGCCTGGAGAAAAGGTTTTACACTAGCAACCATGTTATAGCAACCAAATTACAATTTGAAGCAGTACAAAGAAAAGGACGTCGTGGAAATCAAAAGTGGAAATTGCCTATTGAAGAACATGAAAAACTTCTAGAGATAATAAAAAGTAGAGAGGATCCTAACAATACATTGTTTGTGGAGCTCTAGTTGAGTTATGCTTGTATAGCTCTTATACTTTCATATTTAATATTGATAGGATATTTGTTTTATATAAATTTTTGTACATTGGATCATTTATCTTGCGTATGCAAAATTAGACATGTATTGTTATTTTTATTTAAATTCGACATGGATATCTCATTTAAGACCAGGTCTCTTAGGACCTCCCCTTAAGACAACCTTTTTAGTATTTGTATGTATTTGTATGTGTACATATAATCTTTATATGTTCTTATATGATACATTCTTTATGTTTGTATATAATCGTTATGTTAAGATTACATGTATATGTTATATGAACTATGTTACATATAATTACATGTACATTATATTTTATTAATTAAATGTTGTTAATTATAGTTAATTAAGAATGTATGTCATTAAATATAGTTAATTAAGTTATTAAATAGAGTTAATTATTAAGACATTAAATATAATTAGATTAAATATAGTTAATTTAAAGGTTAAATATAGTTAATTAAGGCATCTCATTAAATAGAGTTAATTAAGTCATTAAATAGAGTTAATTATTAAGACATTAAATATAATTAGATTAAATATAGTTAGTTATAGTTAATTAGGTTAAATATAGTTAATTATAGTTAATTAAGACATGTCATTAAATAGAGTAACTAATTAAGTCATTAAATAGAGTTAATTAGTAAGATATTAAATATAATTAGATTAAATATAGTTAATAGGATTAAATATAGTTAGTTATAGTTAATTAGGTTAAATATAGTTAATTATAGTTAATTAAGGCATGTCATTAAATAGAGTTAATTAAGTCATTAAATAGACTTAATTATTAAGACATTAAATATAATTAGATTTAATATAGTTAATTAAGGCATGTCATTAAATATAGTTAATACATGATCTACATTAAATAAAATTAGACTAAATATAGTTAATTAAGACATGTCATTAAATATATGTTATATTGTTATGTACATTGACCATTAAAATTATATAGTTAATTACACTTAGATTAAGGCATTAAGATGAATAACTATACATATACATGTAAACTTGAATATTGAAAATATGAATAACATATAGAAACATGTGCATAACACATACATAAGTTACATAAAAGATGAAGACATCAAAAGATCAATAAAATAGACGTCTACATTAAAAGATCAATAACATACATGTGCATATATCTGGAGAATATAATGTACCCATATTAAATGTATAAAAATAGATCATGTAGATCAAATGTCTAGAAATAACATATATAAAACATCAAAATCTCCATATAAGCATGTATCTCGAAATAACATATAAAACATCATTTAGTGTCCATGATATAAACACGTATCTAGAAATAACATATAAAACATCAAAGTGTCCATATAAACCATGTATCTGAAAATAACATATAAGACATCAAAGTGTCTGGATATAAAATGTATGCATATGGAAATAACATATAAAACATCAAACTGTCCATATAAATATGTATCTAGACATAACATGTGTGTAGTAAAATAAAAGGCCACATATGATCTAATCAGCTACATCCCCCCTCCTGATCCTGGGCCTTGTCCCCAAAAGGGTCTATCAGCTGCATCTGAACCCTGTGTCAAATGATAACAAGTGAGCCATTTAATTATGTGTACAAACAAATTATATCAAGATCTACATGTATATAAATCAAATATATATATATATATATATATATATATATATATATACATACATATATATATATATATATATATATATATATATATATATATATATATATATACATACATATATATATATATATACATACATATATATACATACATATATATATATATATATATATATATATATATATATATATATATATATATATATATATATATATATATATATATATATATATATATATATTGTAACATACCTGGGACTCACGACGTGTAGGATCTGTCGGCACTGTCTGCAGATCAGCAAAACGTAACATACTATCAGTCAAACCCTATAACACATACACAAATACACACATATACATTAATTTAAACATATAGACATATTATTTACTATAATAAAAATAAATCTAAACATATAGAGATATTTACCGTAGCATTATGTAATGCTCTGTCGATCTGACTGATATCTGAATCATGTAATGAAAAAATAGTATCAGCATCCAAGTCAATAGTGCAGCCCTGATCTAAAAGCATGGAAGTAAATAGACCAGGCTGTATGGTGCCACTGAGATCCTGAGTAGGGGGGGGGGGGGGGGGTGTTGTAGGGTCCTGAGTAGCTGGGGCTGGTGCTGTAGCCTGGGCCTGTGTAGCAGTAGGAGTAGTAGAAGGTACAAGAATGTCCTCCTGCCTCTGTGAATCCTCTGGGACTACTGTACGTGACAAAATATGTCTAATCTGAGAGCTCATGTCACGAAGTGGAATCCCTGAGAGTGTAGATAATGCTCGATATGCATCTAAAAGATCAGATGCTAAATATGATGCCGAACGATGCAATGCATCCACCTCTAAGACTACAGAAATGTCTACAGGAGAAGGTATGTCTGCAACTCCATAATCATCATCAACAGGTGTGCTAGATGATGTAGCTGTGGGAGCGGTACCTCGAGACCGTAGCATATATCGACTACATCGATCAAAAGAAATCTCGTGTAACTGTGTGGTGATGGTGGCGATGCTCAAAAAAATCTGTGTCCTAATTGTGTCATTAGGAACACTCTCACCTGCAGTAGCCATCTGTGGACCTCTCGGCATAACCAAAAGGTTTGGACCCACCATTGCCCATTTGTTAACAGGCGCAGGAGTGTTCGCGGGTCTAAATCTATCAGTTAGTCTCCCCTGACCCTGCCGAACATGCCGTGGATAATCTGTATAGTCAACATCATAGTGTAAATGAAATTCTGCAAACAATTGTTTGCAGAAATATAGGGGGAACTCATCCTTCTGTGGCCATCTATGATGAGTAGCCAACCAACGAGGATACATCAATGGTGCAACGAGTGGATCAGTACACTTCATCGCAGAGTAGCCTCTGACTCTACGACAATGTGCATAAGATGGAAACATGGTTTTCACCATGCCGGTGGAAACCTCAGTATCAATTTGTGTGTACTTCACAGTGCCAATGACACTGCGAGATAAAGAAGAATAAAATGTCTCAATGCTCATATCATCAAAAGGGTTGTATGATTCAACTGTCTGAATCATACGAAATAACTCCTCTCGCATCGCTATAACCTTCTCCCTATTAGGGAGGGTGGTAGAAGAGGAAAGTGAGCTATCCAAAACCTGCATAGCACGAGATAATCTCGCCACTGTATCTCTAAATAACTACTGTCTATCATGGGTGGAGGTCGCTCTATGTGTCGTACCAGACTCAGCACTCTGACCCCCACCACGAACACTGGCATCCCCTGAGGATGCAAGAGCACGATCCGCAGAACTAGATGCCATAGTGTATATATGAAAATAAATATGAGAATATGAATGTGAAGCTACAATCTGAGTGATAAATATCTAGAGATCTGCACATGCAATATATATATACAAATATAAACATACATGTCTATTTAAATTAAAATAATTAAAAGTTAAATTTAATTTGAAACACATGTACATATAAATACACAACATTAAATGTATGGTGCTAAATGAACAATCATGTAACATACATATGTATTTTAAAATAAATTATCTTAGAGACCATATCTAATGTACATTGTAACGTGCTCATGCAAATGTGAAAAATAAATATTCGTACATGTACATGTATATGCAATAAAAATAAAATAAAATTTCTTGATTAAATGATAACTAAGTGCACACATGTACATACATGCAATAAAAAAATATAATTCTTGACTAAAATCTAAATTTTGATGTAAATGCTTTGATGATTATGGCCCAAAGTGTAGATGACAGTTAGGACATAGGGATAGAAAAATTTGTTACTAGATAAGTAAATGAGTTTAGTTAGCAAATGTTAATTTACAATTTAGAACTCATGACTTAATTTACTAGTTTGAATTAGAGTTAAGAATGTTAATAAAGTAAATGGGATATAGCTTTATTAAGGTTGATAGTAAGGTCAGTCTATTATGTGCTAGTTTAAACATATGAATACCTATTACAACCTATAACAGACGTAATGACCTAGTAGGAGTCCCTAGGTCCCCTTAACATATATATGGATAAAAATACCTAGAAATGTATCATGAGGTCCTATTACGACTCCTATGTCCCCTTAAGACACACATCTATGGATAACGTATTGAAAAATGCAGTTGACATAAGTGATCAAGTAATGTGTTGTTTGGTAATGTAAGACTCATTATTACCTAACAATACCTATTATGTGCTAGTAAACATATGAATACCTATTACAACCTATAACAGACGTAATGACCTAGTAGGAGTCCCTAGGTCCCCTTAACATATATATGGATAAAAATACCTAAAAATGTATCATGAGGTCGTTATGTGTCATTTGGTAATGTAAGAATCATCATTACCTAATAAGACCTATTATATCCTAATAATACATATTAAGATTTATTAGAACCTATAAAAAATAGTATGATCTATTACGACTCCTATGTCCCCTTAAGACACACATGTATGGATAACGTATTGAAAAACGCAGTTGACGTAAGTGATCAAGTAATGTGTTGTTTGGTAATGTAAGACTCATTATTACCTGACAATACCTATTATGTACTAGTAAGCATATGAATACCTATTACAACCTATAACAGATGTAATGACCTAATAGGAGTCCCTAGGTCCCCTTAACATATATATATATGGATAAAAATACCTAAAAATGTATCATGAGGTCGTTATGTGTCATTTGGTAATGTAAGAATCATCATTACCTAATAAGACCTATTATATCCTAATAATACATATTAAGATTTATTAGAACCTATAAAAAATAGTATGACCTATTACAACTCCTATGTCCCCTTAAGACACACGTGTATGGATAAGGTATTGAAAAACGCAGTTGACATAAGTAATCAAGTAATGTGTTGTTTGGTAATGTAAGACTTATTATTACCTGACAATACCTATTATGTGCTCGTAAACATATGAATGTACCTATTACAACCTATAACAGATGTAATGACCTAGTAGGAGTCCCTAGGTCCCCTTAACATATATATGGATAAAAATACCTAAAAATGTATCATGAGGTCGTTATGTGTCATATGGTAATGTAAGAATCATCATTACCTAATAAGATCTATTATATCCTAATAATACATATTAAGATTTATTATCTAACCTATAAAAAATAGTATGACCTATTACGACTCCTATGTCCCCTTAAGGCACACATGTATGGATAACGTATTGAAAAATGCAGTTGACATAAGTGATCAAGTAATGTGTTGTTTGGTAATGTAAGACTCATTATTACCTGACAATACCTATTATGTGCTAGTAAACATATGAATACCTATTACAACCTATAACAGACGTAATGACCTAGTAGGAGTCCCTAGGTCCCCTTAACATATATATGGATAAAAATACCTAAAAATGTATCATGAGGTCGTTATGTGTCATATGGTAATGTAAGAATCATCATTACCTAATAAGACCTATTATATCTTAATAATACATATTAAGATTTATTAGAACCTATAAAAAATAGTATGATCTATTACGACTCCTATGTCCCCTTAAGACACACATGTATGGATAACGTATTGAAAAACGCAGTTGACGTAAGTGATCAAGTAATGTGTTGTTTGGTAATGCAAGACTCATTATTACCTGACAATACCTATTATGTGCTAGTAAACATATGAATACCTATTACAACCTATAACAGATGTAATGACCTAGTAGGAGTCCCTAGGTCCCCTTAACATATATATGGATAAAAATACCTAAAAATGTATCATGAGTTCGTTATGTGTCATTTGGTAATGTAAGAATCATCATTACCTAATAAGACCTATTATATCCTAATAATACATATTAAGATTTATTAGAACCTATAAAAAATAGTATGACCTATTACGACTCCTATGTCCCCTTAAGACACACATGTATGGATAAGGTATTGAAAAACGCAGTTGACATAAGTGATCAAGTAATGTGTTGTTTGGTAATGTAAGACTTATTATTACTTGGAAATACCTATTATGTGCTAGTAAACATATGAATGTACCTATTACAACCTATAACAGACGTAATGACCTAGTAGGAGTCCCTAGGTCCCCTTAACATATATATGGATAAAAATACCTAAAAATGTATCATGAGGTCATTATGTGTCATATGGTAATGTAAGAATCATCATTACCTAATAAGACCTATTATATCCTAATAATACATATTAAGATTTATTATCTAACCTATAAAAAATAGTATGACCTATTACGACTCCTATGTCCCCTTAAGACACACATGTATGGATAAGGTATTGAAAAACGCAGTTGACATAAGTGATCAAGTAATGTGTTTTTTGGTAATGTAAGACTCATTATTACCTAACAATACCTATTATGTGCTAGTAAACATATGAATACCTATTACAACCTATAACAGACGTAATGACCTAGTAGGAGTCCCTAGGTCCCCTTAACATATATATGGATAAAAATACTTAGAAATGTATCATGAGGTCGTTATGTGTCATTTGGTAATGTAAGAATCATTATTACCTAACAATAACTAGTTGTTAAAATGAACATCATCAATAGCTAAGTGTGGTTCATTCGGTTAGTAGAGGGCCTATGTTATGGTTAGAATGTGGTATGGGTTATGATTGTAGTTAATATAAGGTTATGTTAGAAGGTATATTTTTGTATATTTTAACCTAATGTTTTTGTATATTTTAACCTAATGTTTTTTTATATTTTAACCTAATGTTTTTTTATATTTTAACCTAATGTTTTTCTACACTTTTAACTAATGTTTTTCTATATTTTACTCTAATGTTTTTCCTAATATTTTTCTACACTTTTAATTAATGTTTTTATACGTTTTTATCTCATGTTTAACTACATTTTTGCTAACAAATTAATTTAAATACCATTCTTAAATAATCTAAAATAATTAAAATAATTTAAACATATTAAAAAATAAATAATTTAAAGCATTCCACTCACAAAATACATAAAAAACAACTATTTTAAGTACGATTAACATCTACTAATCAAAAAATATGTTTAAAAACTATTAAAAAATAGGGAGGGAAAAACCACCAACCAGTTACGGCCGAAACCCTTAATCCGCTCTCCAAACATTTAGGAACCGCAACAGTAATAATGATAGCCGCTAGAGGTTTGCGCCGAGTTTTATTTCGTTTCGGGGTTTCGGCCGTAACCTTTTCGGCTGAATCAGTTTCGGCCGAAACAGTACACGCCACGTAGGCACGCGAAATCGCCACGTGTGTACGGTCGGATCGGTTATGGCCAAAACGGTACAAGATATCACAAAAGGTGACACAGGTTTGTGCTTTTACCCATAACTCTACTTGATCTATTGCAATTTTATGTGCAACTTGCTCCAATGTTTTATTCTCACATTTTCTTTCAACTCTTTGCAATAGTTTATCCTATCCATTCAAATCTTTATTGAATTTGTGGATAATTTGAGTAAGTTGATCAAGAATAGGTTGTGTACTATCAACCTTAATACTTAGAGCACCAACAAATATGCTCTTTATGTCCTCAAGGACTTGATTTTCCCTCTTCTTTTCTTCTCTGAGTTTCTATTTCTTAGCTCTTTTTTGTAATAGTTCACCTATGGTATTCATTTGATTAGTGGTGAGGGTAGAAATATCCCAATTTGGAATAACTATGTCCTCATCCAAATCAATTTCCTCTTCTTTATCCTATTCTTTTAGAATGGTAGAAAAAAAAATTTACCCTTATCGAAGACTTTAGTGCTCGGTTGAGATTGGTTCTGAACTATCATGAACTATTTATGGATACACTTGGAATAGAAACAATTGTAGAAATTGATGGACTAGCAACAAATGTAGAAATGGCACTAACAATAGGAATAACTTGTTGCTTCTCAGTCAAACCTGACGATGAAAGAACTTGTTTCTTGACAAATGAAGTGTTGGGTACTTCAATTAATGTAATACTTAGTTGAATAGATCCAGAGCTTGGTTGGGTGCTTGGTGTAGCAGTGGTATCCAGAATCAACTCGTTAAAAGCTTTCTATAAGACAGAATGCACTAAGGTTGTGCTCAGAGAGTGAGGAAATGAAGCCATGATTGCTGCTACAATTTTCTCTGTATTTGTTTCCTTAATGCTTTGTATCTTTGGAAGGCTTCCTCTAATAGCTTATTGTTCTTCCTCCTCATCATCAATGTTGACATCATCTACCTCATCATCTTTTATTTCTACATCTTATATCTCATCTTCATCATCCTTGTCATCAACGTGCACAACAAAGTCTCTAGGTTGATGCAACTGATAGATGTTTTTCCATGTAGTAGTAGCTAGCTTCACTATAGATTCAATAACCTTAAGCAATATCATACATGTGTTTAATTTAAGAGTGAACTTCTTCTCATTTTTCTTTAAGGATTTCTTCACTTCCTTCTCACTAAGACTTGACATGAGTTGCCTCAAAGTTTGTTCAAAGATGTCCTTTGCATTTTTATTTGTATTTTTCCATCTAGGTTTTACTATCTCCATAAGTTCATTAGGAATTTGCTGTGAAAGCTCATCTAGTGAATACTTCCATTTGCCCAATTTTTTCATGAGTGTATCCTATATCTTCTTTTTCTCATCTTCATTCCTTGTCTCATACTTGAGAAACTTGAAACATGTTACTGAGAGGGGAGGGGTGAATTAGGAACCAATAAAACTTTATCTTACTTCACCAATTAATCCTTCATATGTTATTCTGATCTAATTGTAAGCATGAAAGAATATAAAACATTCATAACATTTTGACACAAGATATGGTGACCCAGAAACCTTCCAATTAGAAATTCAAACTAGGGTGGGGATGATACTCACAAGCTTTAATACTGTAGTATAAAGTTAACCTATTAAGGCTTACAATTGATCACTTCTGGTGATCTGCCATGTTAAGAGCAATAAGGACTATGGGGTCCACTCTGTTAAAAATTTACAAACATACAATGAAGTATGCACTCGGTTAGGAGATTTAGCAAAAGACTGTTAGGTCAACCATGTTAAAGGATTTGACTAATGCACCAGTTAGGGTGAACCAGTGGCTGATCTTTTATTTGCAACTCTAATTTGTTGGTTGAGATTCCTTGTATTACAATGATCACCTAACTGTGATAGATAAATCTTTGTTGTACCTTATACTTCTTGTAGGCTTCTTCAATTCACACTTATGCATTTCATAATCCTCTTCAATTACATATTTGGATATGATACAATGCATTACATATATACCAATCCAAATAACGACTTACTAGAGTCATCTACAATACCAATTTCATCTCAATTCACAAAGTTGGCCCAATTGTTGTAACTCAGATTCAGAAGACAAACTCGATGATGTTCCAACACACAGAAAACACTATCAACACTCGGTGAACTTTGGCACTCAGTTGAACTTGAAGCTCAGTCCATACTAATCACTTCTGAGTAGCTTGAACATAGTCAACATTGTGTAACTTGGTGAACACTGAGAAGCTCGGTAGCTATTGAATCACTTGGTTGACACTACATAACTCGGTCAACACTAGATTCACATCATTAACACTATGAGCTTGGTAGATACAATAGAACTTGATTAACATACCAAGGCTCAATTAACACTACAATCTTCTTCATTTCTACAGAATAGCTCAGTAGCCTCTGCTACGCTCAGTTCTCACTATATATAGTCTTTGAAGCTTGGTAAAAACTATGAAGCTTGGCAAACACTGTAAACTGACTCAGGTGCTCAATAGACATTGTATTTTGAATACTTGGCTTAGGATCATCTGAAACACTTGGTTAACACTAATGAGTGAATGATAAGCTCAACAGCAACTATAGAACTTGGTAGCAATGTAACCAATTGACTTAGTGTTGAGTCAAACATTTTTATCATTATTTTGAAGAATTCAAAAATAAAATGAAGATTAGCTCCAGGATACCTAACTCAATAGTTGATAAGTATTATGAGAATATTTTTCTGATAGACACAGACATGACCTATATCCAAGATGTCATCCCTAGGATTGCATGGTGGAAGCCATTAGGTTATGAAATGAATATTGAGATGAAGCACTTGCAACAATAACAACATTGGTTGATGAACCTATAGAAAAGGATGTCAAGCCATTTGGCACATATGAAAATGCCAAAGTAAAAATTATGATGGAGACAAAGGTCCCTAAAATGCAAAGGAAAAGAAAAGGAATGATAGAGAATTTGGAGAGAATTCTTGGTGAAGGTTCCAAGCAAGAGGTACCCCTACAAATTACTGAAGTTAAAGGTGAAGATATATCCAGTGATGATGAGGGAGAAGAACGTAATGAAGGAGGTCATGAAGAAGGAGAAGCTGAAGGAAAATGAAAAGAGATAGTTGTGGTCAAGTCACAGACTAGCAAAGACAAGAAGAAATATTCATAGCCTACCCTTGATACTAATAGAATAACCAGATAGAGAACAAGGGAAAATACTATTGTAGTTGCCAAGCCACAAAAGAAGGGAGTAGTCAAATTGACCAAGCTAGCTCAAGGAAAGAGTTCAGCAAAATTTAAAAATACTCTAGATAAGGTCGAGCCAAGCAAACCTATGAAGAAACTGAGGAGAAGGCTTCTAGTTGCAAAGGATGATAAGATGATGTAGAAAGAACATAATCCAAGGATACAAGTCATTTTAGGGTGGTTTTGTACAAGAAACCCTAGATAATAGATGAGGTATGTGAAAACATTAGGGGAAGTGCATGATTATCAAGATTTTATTTTGTAAAATTTGATAAAGGAGGACAAGAACAAAGTAGCAGAAAAAAAAATTAGACATTATGGAAAACTTCAAATACACACCATTAGAGCTAGTAAAAATGATACCTAATGAACTCTATGGTAGAGTGGATGAAAAATGAAAGTTTTCATGACTAAATGAAAGGAAAATTAGAGAGGGAACACTTTCATAAGAGATTCCTAAATAGAACAAGAAACAAATTTCAAAATAAATGAAAGAATTCAATAAGAGATTTTTTCCAAAGAGGAGGGATTTCCTGATTTTGAAAAATAAAGTGGAAAATTTTGTAGAGGGGAGCAAATTGATATGGAAAAAGATATGTGGACTAATTCCTTTTGATGGATAGAAGGATGAGGAAGAAAAAGATGAGTAGGAACTGGAAAATAAAGAAGACATTTATGATGGTACTAAAAATCTTGTTGACACAATTCACAATTTGGTACAACAGAGTGAAGGGAAGACATAAATAGTTGTAATAGATGATGAACCTAAAATGACCCCAGATAAGAATTTGTAGGAGAATGCCACAGTTGAGCTAGACAAGCAAAGGGAATTAGATCCCAGCTCATGAGAAATCGATGGACTCTAATCCTATGATTGTGCAAGTCAAAGACTACCCCTATATTGGTGCATAGAAGTCCACTCAATAGGTAGAATCTACACTTATTATCTCTACTATTTTAGTTGTCACAATTAGTCAAGATCAATGACAAGGAGATGTAAGTGATAGTCATGCCGAGCAACAGGATGTGTTAGCCAATGAAGAGAAAAATGCACAAGTACAAGAACATTAAAATGATGCCAATGAGGTTAATTTCAATGAAAATATTGAAGAGGATAAGAATTAAAAGAACCAAAATGATCAAGTGGATCAATCCACTATAGGTGAGAGACTGAGTGCCTCAAGACCTCATATCAAGGGAACAAAGGAGCCTATGCAACTAAGTTCCACAAGTGAACTCACTACTAATGTTGAAAAGGAAAAGGAGAATGTAAATGAACAGCAAGTGACTACTACTGAGAAGAAAAAATCAAATGTGGAACATACTCAGGCTAAGGAGGTAAAGAGACTGAGCATAAATGCACAAACTAAAGGTCTACAGATAACAATGTCGAGCTCCAACACCCCAAACTCAAAGAGGAAGAGAATAAAGAAAAAGAAAATAAAGTCTCCAATGGGAATTCAAGGTAAACCTATTATACTTGATGAAGTGATTGTGATCCCTAATTAGGAAACAAAAAAATTGACTTATGATCAAGTGAAAACATTAATTGATTTATTAGCAAGAAAAACCAAGAAAGAAGAATTGAGAAGGGAACATCAATAGAAACAAGTATTGCATGAAATCAAGGATATATTTCTTGAAACTATTGATGTTGAGAACTTGAATGAATAGGCCTCCATCATTGAATAGTTAGTTCAGATTAATATAGATACAAGAGAAAAACTTATGTAGAGGTTAGAGAGAGAATCTGAGAACAAGGTGATGGAGAATGTTGTAACAGAACTTGCAGTAAAACAAGTTTAACTTTCTAAACTTGTATATATGATATTGAAAAGCTAGTTCAAAATGGAAATACATTATTTATGAAGCCATGCCATTTCCCATCATTCACAAAAGAAATAAGAGACCAAATGGACAAGATTGATGTTGATCTACAATAGAGTGGGGACAAACTGACCTGGGATGCAAGTTCAAGTTTAGTACACTATTCCAAATTAAGATTTTTACAAGGCAAACAATCTGAGATGATACAAGAAGAGAGAAAAATAAGGGAAGAGATTACAACAATTTAAGCTTTGTTAACACCTCATTTAGAGGTAATGCAAAGGCATTTGCAAACTTCCAAGGATATGATTCAAAGTAATTAGAATTTATCTATTGTAGATAATATGGTGGACTTAGCTCTGATATTTGAGATTTGAAGGCCATATTCTTGAAACACTCATGAAAAATTGGGACATTACATTGTTTATTGTGATGGAATAGTATCACCCATTTTCGGCCAAGTTTGGTATAGTTCTCAATCCCCAACTCACTATCAGAAGGCAACCATGATAAAAACAAGGGGGAAATAATATTGTACAGAGATCACAAGGCATAAATTTTGTATATCGAGAAATAGAGCAATTTATATAGTAACCAAGCTAAGTTATGAAGCATACTCAAAGGGGGAGTTCCAATTTTGAATTTTTTTTATGTATGCATTTATGATAATGATAAGTGTTTTTTCCACTAATTCAAAAGGGGGAGATTGTTAACCCTAAAGGTAATTTTCTATTCATGCAAAATACTTAGTCATTTACTAGTCAATGTTGGTCAGGCATCACTACGACCAAGTCATCATACAAGTCGATCTATCAAGTAAAGAAGTATATAAGTTCAATATGTGTAGAAGGAGATATAGTCATTAGCTGCACATAAGCATCACCAAGAAATCCATAATTGCCAAGCATTTTAGTAGTTTCCATGTGATTCAAGAGGCAACATGTGCCAAGCAATTCAAAAGGTAGATTTAGTTATGGCCGAGTCAAGTTAATCTCGAGGGACTGCATGAAGGAATGAGTAGAGTTGAGCTCCAACAACTATATGAGTCGAGTAACATAAATGTTGTTTTTAAGTTTGAAATGACACAAACTCATATGTAAACTTTTTTTTTGAGTTGTGAGCGTGTTTTTACGATTGAGGAGTTAATCATGGAGGTAATTATGCTTATAATTGTAGATCATTAATCCATGTGCAATGAGATCAACCACTCATAAAAATAGAATGACTTAGTGGGCAAAAGGATGAATCCTAATTGTTCATCAAGATCTAGAAGCTTCATTAGATGACTATAAAAGAAGGGTTTAAGCTATAATTTTGTGGTGTTGAAGTTGTAAGAGAGACGATTGTGTAGTTGAAGCTGAATTAGAGATTGAAGGACTAAGGCAATTGAGCAGTGCAGAGAAGAGATATTGCATATATGTCACATTGAGGTGATTACATATTGGAAAGAGAAGTTCTGTCATCAATAATCAGTAGTAAAAGTTTGAGAGATCCTGATTCAACCCCCTCCTCTCAGAATTGTACTTTCCCTATTAGATTTATGACACACTCTTACACATGTGTACTTAGAGTACACATTGACCCATCACATCTCATGTTGCTCACATATATGTGAGCAAACCTTGGAGTTTATATGGCTTATGTGTCTCCCTTGTGGCACTTATGTGGATGACATATAAATAGCACCCTTGTCTCAAGAAATTTTCATCTTTGATTTGCATTAAAGTTATGTTAGTTTTTGCATTTAGAGATTTCTAGTTATTCTTAGAGCATATAGATATTCCATGTGCTAACCTTGTCTTGGTATATTTACATTCGTTGCATTAGTTAATATTTTTGTACTTTGGTAAATGCATTACTAGTTCTCTCATTTATTGTATTTGGATCTAGACCTTAGATTCATCTACTCTTTAATGTTGTATTGAATGTTGTTGAGAGTGGTTGATTCCATAACCATCTCTTGAAGCATCCAATCTTCATCCATCTAGGATCTTGCATCTAGTTCATCATCATCATTATTCATGCATACTTATCATATTTGCAATGTGGGATTAAACCATTACGTGTGTTGTTAGAGCACACCACAATCTTCATCATGAGAAAACCAACAAGTCATGAGTGCACTTGTTGAGCTCAAAAGTTGTCATTTAATGTTTAGTTATAGGTTGAGCTTAATATGTGCTTTCTTTTTTCTGAATAGTTTATATGCTTGAATCTATGTTTCACTAAAGTTTGCATGTTTCAGTTTGATCCCAACATGTTGCATTTTATGACATACACAACTAAACAATGATAATAAAAAATGGAACATTGGTAAGAGAGGATCTTCTCCTTTTTGTCAAACCTCTATGATCTTATTATAGTTTGTTTATATACCAAAATTTATAGGAAACCATGCATGATGCCCCAATTGATTTTTAAGGTTGGATCTTGATGTAATAAAATGATGCAAAGAATGCATTATGACTAAAATATAATGTTAAATGATTTTTAGATGGATTATATGTGTGAAAGTGAATAAGTCTGTCTTTTTATACAACACCATAGCACATCAAATAATAGATTTTGAATTCAAGTAAACAAGTAAGACTAGTTTGAAGGAAGTGAGCTTGGCTTAATTTCATATTTGAATTTGGAAGTTTATATACTAGGTGAATATTGTCAAAACCTAAGAATTTCACCAAATAGATGAACGATTAATTTTAATATCACCTCTTATACCTAAAGATATTTTAGATAAAATCATGTTAAATTTCAATAATTTATTAGATTTTGTGTTGAAACGTACAACTTAGACACTATCAATTTAACGAAAAGTACTTTAATTAAAATAAATCTAAAACAATAATAAAATACACAAATACAATTTTCACCACTAAAAAAACTTAAATACATGAGAACATTCCTCCAAATATTCATCCAAATAGTACACCAACCCCACTTCACATGCCACAATATTATTATTACTTTTTTGCTCTCACAAAAATTAAAAGACTATATGACAACTCAATTTTCTTTTCTTCTATAATTTATTAAAATGAATAGCTTATATACATGAATGAGTTATAATCTTAAAAGAAGCTTGAATACAATGAACATATGATGGATTATGTGAATCTTACACATGAATAGTGTGCCAACGCCACCCCACATGTCTACATAGGATTGGATTGATTACATATGAGAACCTTGAAGACCATATTGCCAAAGATTTTTTCCACTTTACAAAGAAGATTGTCGTTTGTCTTATCCATACAATATTTTAATTTGTATTTGAGATATATTAGCAAGGTTCTATTATATAAATATAAAAGTGAATAACATAGTCATCCCTAATAATTAATGTGTACTACTTTTCCATTCTATAAATAAATATCCATTTTAGAAAGAAGTGGGGGCAAAGCTTGGGTGTCACAACGCAATCATGAGATGGTTTGTGGGATGTGAGTTAGAGAAGGGAATTAATGTGTATTCCCCCTAAATGATTGCTTTCCCATATTTTACTCTATTTTCTTTCCTTCCCAATTTTCGTGTTTTGTGTGGGAAAGTTCACATGTGATCCGTGTCAGCCATGGACCCCTCTACCTTGTATGACCTTGTATGCGTTTGCTTCACATGCATCATCATTCATTCATATATGATTGCATTCAGACCATAATGGGCTTTACCCATACATGTCATCCTTTCAAATTAGTAAGGACAACCATGATTTTTTTGTTTCAGAATTCTTTGGATTAACTAGTTTTGTATTTGTTTTATATGTTGTATCTCTCTTCCAGCTACCTCGACCTCGTGTAGCTGTTATTCTTTGTAAATTTGCTTTGTTTCAATAAAATAAAAATAAAAACTAGTTTTGTATTTTAAATGCTTTTCTTAATTCGAAGACTTTGGATACAGAGGTGATAAAAAAATATAGTTTATAATGATATCAACTTTTATAACATTGATTTATTAGTAGACTTTACATGGTCTAGGATATAAATGTTGAAATTAATTAATTTATTTTAGATGAGTTGATGAAGTTAGATGATGTGGACAAATTTTTCTTAATTTTTAGTTGACATTCTCAAAGGAGTTGGGGAATTTAATGATGAAATCTTTATATTAATGTTGTAAACCAACTCGTTGGAATTTAAAGGTGATGGATAAGAGAATGATTTCACCTAGAAAAATCGTGCATGTTTTCCGCTATGGCTTCAACAAAAGAAATGATGGGTAGGGTCAAACCTTGGTACTCTAAATGGTTATGGAAATAGAGGGTGTCATAGCTCATTCTCAACATGAATAGTCTTTTTTGTAAGGCTGCAGAAAATTACATGTTTAGTGGTGAGTCGAAAAGAAATCGGAAATTGAGATCATAGGAGTTCAAATATGTCAATGTGTTTAGTGGTGCAATATAGCACATGGATTATAAGTGGACTTAGTGTGATAAATTTACATTTGGGATTTTTTATTTCATTCTTTAAGGTTTTTCTTATTTTTGAACTTTTTATGAGAGATATTGTGACTAAGTTTTTAAAGTTAATTTGGTGTAAAGAAATCTTAATTTTCAGTACAAACTACGACCTTAATTTGGAAGACATGACAATCAAGGAAATATGAAAGAAGGAAAATGGTAAGGATCTTGAGAAAAAAATATTAAGATTTTATGATTGGTGAAACTAATATGGAAACATTTTCGAAGTTGCTATTTTTGTGTGAAATAGATTGGAGAAGGTGGCCAAAATGAAAGAAAATTCAATTAGGGAGAAGATCATTTCAAATGACGAGTAAGTGCCAGAATCTTAGACAAATGTTTTTCCCCAATGGATTGCATTATCTAGAACCTAAAGGAGAGATCTTAGTTTTGGAAACCATTATTTTTTTAGAGTCTTACTTTTATAGAATAGACTAGGAACCCAACTTTGACCCTAACAAGCATTTACCAAAGAGATTCCCAAAAAATGGATCGCCGCCTAATATTGGAACCTAGATGCCCTATATAAGATTAGGCAAATATTAAGATCACTCATTGGTATAGAACAAGACTTCTTTCTTGGGAAATCAAGAGTGGAAAATGTTTTGATTGGTTTAGATATGGATTTTTTCTAGTTAGACAATCTTGAAAACCTTATAAAAAACAGAAATGGTTTCAAAGATAAGAGATTCATGTGGGGAAATGCAGTGGAATATGCATTTTTGGCTAGGGGCTTCTAGAAGAATTCTCAAAAAATATAGAAGGCTTTAACAAGGGAAAGATTCCCCAAACCCTAAAAACCAAACCAAAGGAAAAGAGAAAATACGCATACAGAAAACCTTTTCTTTCCAAGAGGTAGGAATTGAGGAAGGAGAAGACTATAGAACCTAGTAAAGTTGATACACAACAAGAATATGAAAATAAAATTCATATGAAGTTTATGGTGAAAGATGAAGAACCTAAAAGTAAAATAATAAGGGTAGAAAGTCAAAACAAGCTTACCCAATCAATGACTAAAGGAGACACCCTACATGTAGAAATTAATATGAATTGAAGTTGATAACTCCTAAAAATAATCAATTTGCAAACACCAATACCAATGACACAAGGAAAATTGCAACTGATAAATATTCTTAGAAAAGGAAGAATAGTTACTTTATTTGAATCACTCATACATAATTGAAAAGATAAAGGAAGCTCCCTTGAGAAGGAAAAGGTTTGGAGGAATCATCTCTCAATAAGAAATATGCCCCAAATGAAATAGAAGAGGAGAAATTTCCTCAAAAGAACATAATAAAGGAGGATAAGGATAAGGAGGATAATAATTCTCTCTTTGCTAGAATTGGAAGGTGAGTGAAAGTTTTAGGTATTGCACAAATTGCAAAGCAAGAAGATGAATGAGTCCACAAGGAGAAGAAGGAATTAATATACAAAATCTTGTAAATAGATCAGATGGAAGGGTTGAAATAGGACATCCTCTTTGGGGATTTGAAAATCCACCAAGGGGAGGAAGAACATAAGGGAACTAACCATGTAGGGATACACCAACACTTACTGACAAGAGCAAGCCAAACTATGGAAGAACAACAACATAAATAAAAGGAAAGATTGCTAAAAGTAGGGAAGGGATCCTTCCTTCTATAGGATCCATGATGCTCCTAATATGAAACATTAAGGGATTAAATTCCCCTCACAAAGAGTGTTTGGTCAAGCACATGGCTTCATCAACTAACTTAGACATCATATTGTTTCAATAAACTAAATTGGTCATTGAATAAATGAATCAATTTGATAGAAGATTGAGGATATAGAAAACTAGATGTGTTTAATTGTAAGGAGCTTTAGGAGTGGTAATTATATAAAACCCAAGATAGGTTTCCTATAAAAGTTAGTAGGTGGGATGCACTGGATGAGGCGGATAATTAAAATTTTGAGTGTAAATATTAATTATAAATTAATAAATGTGCATGGGTCAATCCTCAATCTCTAGAAGGGAGAGTTGTGGGAAGAGCTAGACAATTTAATATCATCCTTCTCATCCCCACACATAATAACTAGGGATTTTAATTAAATACTTCAGTTTTTAGGCAAGAGAGGAGAGTCAGAAAGTATGAGTCAATCTCATATTGACTTAAATGAAAGGGTTACAAAGAACAACTTGCACGAGGTAGAATCATAAAATAGTTCTTTCACATGGAACAATAGAAGGTTGAAGTTTATCCACATTGTATAAAAATTAGACAAATTGATCTTTTTAGAGGATCTCACTACCTTTCCCTTTTTTTCTCAAGGCCTCAGTTTTACCTTCTTAGGATAAGATCATTTCCAAATGAAACTAATGATATCAAGAGGCAAAAAATAGATATGAAACACATTTAAATGTGGGAATGTGTGGATGAAAGATGAAACATTACTTGACTTAAAAGAGAGAACACTATAAAAGAAATGGAAGAGCTTCTTTTAAGTATGCTTGGATGAAGATTAAAGTTATGTTGCTGGATATCTGATTATCGGGCTTGGAGGACAAAATCCCTCTTTGCTAGCATTCTCTTCGCTGTTGGAAGACACAATCAGGAGGATCAATGGTGTTTTCACTTTAGGGAACACGCTGGGTTTCATTTGGTGCTCTCACATAAAGAATTTACAAGGGTTTGAAAGTGCAGATCTAAAGTTAGTTATTGCTAAAGTGTGCATGAACAGTATTTTGCTATAGTACCGCATGAACAGTGTTTGCTACAGTACGGCATGAATAGTGTTTTTCTACAGTATCGCATGAATAGTGCTACTACAGTGCGTGAACAATGTTGGTATCAAGTTTACTTGTTTATCCGGCTGATTAGAAGTTTGGAAGGCTATCACTCCATTCGCAAATCACTAAAACATTCAATTCCAAGTTTTTTCTATCATACTTCCATGTCTATGCATTATAATTGTTGAATACAAGTCTGAATAGTTGTCGCAGCCTTTAAGGCAGTTGTAAGTGCACATCTACATTCAAAATCACCCTTTTATCAGCACATTAAAAGAGTTTCCAATTTTTTTAATATATCGTTGAATGTGTGCCAAGTGTTTGTCAAAATGTTATGATGTGTATTACACATTTTGAATGTCACTTCATAGTTGTTCGTAAATCTACTCATTGGAAATCAATTTATTGAGGAAATCAGCTTTATGAGTTTGCATACAAAGTGTTTGACAATATTCCTTAAGTTAAATTTCTTCAAGCCAAAGTTCAAATCAGGGGAGGATATTA